>OY744532.1:80418733-80443733 GCA_963556195.1 Sepiola atlantica | reverse complement strand
TAGCATAGACAACACTTGGGATGTCGAGTTAGCAATTGTAAATCAAACACAAATATTACTACTAACCCCAACCCTAACCCTTACGTTAACTCTGACTCCAACCCTAACCCTAACTTTAATTCTTACCATATTCTTACATGATACAATGATACTAATGATAATAAAAACCCGCAATAAAGTGAAGAGAATCGCCCTGAATTAAATATTTGGCAGCCTTCGGTGATAGAGAACGAATCAATATTAAAACACTACTACTACTACTACAACTACTACTACTACTACTACTAATAATAATAATAATAATAATACCAACATGCTACTACTGGTCAAATAATTATTGTCTATTATGTATTTATTGCGTAGACTTTTTACGCAATGATTTCCTAATGATCGCTCACCGACAAAAACTATGATGTTCCTCTGAGTTTGGATGGCAACTCTCGGAATATTTCCAATATTCAAAATACGAACAGTAAATATCGTCTTGTAATACAGGATAGAGGAAATGATCTGAAAAAATTGTGATATTTATTAAAAGCAAATTATAATAAATAATGAAAAATGTAGTATCGTTTCCCAAATCTATTATATAAAGAAAAGTTGTCTGTCTATCAACATGTCCGTCTGTGTCCGCCTAATAGAAAAGCCTACACAAGACGTATCCACACATCTGATATATTACTATTATTATTCGGCATTTACTCTGCCATATAATATGTAATTTAAAAAATATATATACTTTTGCGCTTAATTGGAGAAGAATTCGTTTGGATCGGTCAACATGTTTGGACGACTTTATAATACTATCATTGTTTTATAAAATCGTTCAAAAATGTCGACCTATCCCAACGAATGCAAAGTGCATCCCGGAAAATTCATAATACATTTTCATGACAATATTCGAATATTTATTCGCTATCTAATATGATAATTTTAAACCTAAGCAAATACGAAAAGTTATGTTCTCCTAACGATACCTTCGTTGCTAAAGAAACAGAAGTATGCTTTTATTTATGCAGGGCATCCCATTCGTTTTTTTGCTGAAGTCCTTCGTAACGTGATCATAACGGAATGACAACGTTCACAAATAACGGTTTGTTAGGCTTTGGTAAAGGCTCGATTGCAACTTCACAGTACGTCGCCTCCACTTCACATATTCCACGCCATCCAAATACAATATCTTTATAACTTATAGAACCATATTATTGGCGTCTGGATGAGATTTCTGAAATTGTCTAATCTACTTAAAACTGGACAGATAAGCTGATACCCTCGGGCTGTAGAAATTTTATATTTACCTTGTTCGGATTATGTAGACAATAACGCCAGTTGCAACAATGGTGATTCCCAGATGAACTGCGAGGAATATATATACATATATATATATATATACATACATATATATATATATATATACATGACAATATATATATATATACATGCATATATATACATATAATACATATACATAATATATATATATATATATATTTATATATATAATATATATATATATATATACATATTTATATATATATATATTTATATATATAATATATTTATATGTATTGTTACGACCTAACTGCGGGATGATCGGTACGGATTAGCAATCAGATCGTTACACATATATTTATTTTATTTAATCCGTTGGCACGTTAATCATATTTGGTCAATCGTCGAATGTCGGATTAACCGGTGAAATTCGTCTCAGGGAAATTGGGATAACCAAAGCAATAAATGACGAACACAGACACGAGTGAAATTAAAAGTCAATAAAGATTTTTATAAACAAATAGAAGAAGATGGCATCAAGAGAAAGAGTTAGGGAGACAGACGTGTATTTTGGAGAGTGGGTGCAGATGTAGGCAACATGAAATTTCAGTCAAAATATATATATATTTGTATAAGAAAGATACTGGCAAGAGATAGGCCAATACTTAGCTGTTTGTCCGAAGTTTAATACGGATCAAAAGTCCACGCACATACAATATAAATGATAGCACGAAAATAAATAATCACCTTGAATAGATGAGATTGCCCTTTAAGTTCCTGGAATCGTAATCCTTGGGAGTAAGAATCTTCTAGGTTCAACCGGTGATACGATTGTCCTTTAAGTTCCTGGAATCGTAATCCTAGGGAGTAATAATGTTCTGGATTCAACCGGCGATACGATTGTCCTTTTCTCTGTGTTATTTACACAACCGTTCCGTCTGCCGTTTTCGCCCTCTCTGACATATTCTTAAATTCACCTCGTGTGTTTTAGTTTTTGCGGCCTTGCGACATTCGCTGTCTGTTCCGTTTCCGGTCGCCCACGTCGTCTGTTCTTCCCAACCTCGCCTCCCTCTTCCCCAGTTAGGCGGCTGCTTGAATCGCACGACAAAATCTTAGAGAGAGAGACAGACAGAGACATAGAGAGAGTAAGCGCTTCGGCTGCCTGCGACAGTCATTAAAGAGAAAGAGAGAGAAGGATAGAGATATAGGGAGCGTGAGTGTTTGCCTTGCTTTCAGAATTATTTATCACAACATCTATATATATATATATATATATATATATATATATATATATATATATATATATATATATATATATATATAAACATTCAATGAATTATAACATTACCATTTTTCCAAGAATTAGAACACCAAGTCTATTATGGCGTATGATCGTTTCCAAAGCAGTTTATAAATACTTTATTTAATTATATATATATATATATATATATATATATAAAGTTAGAGGCAAAATACCTTCAAAGCAACCATGTGTTAGATGCAGATATTTTATTAAATAAAAATGAAAATATTTCAAAACATTTCTCAAAATGTTTCAAAATACCTTCCTTTTTTTTTCTTCATCTTGATTTTTTTAGCTAATATTTCGCTTGATAAAACACGCTTCGACATAGCTTAGACAAATAAAAAGGCATAAACCTTTTTTTTTTCGTAATATCCTTCTTGGTCGTGTAGACGTCACTATCATCGGACGAGACACTTCTACAAGACCAAGAAGGATATTACGAACAAAATGTTTATATCTTTTATTTGTCGCAGCTTGTTTTATCAAGCGAAATATTTGCTAAAAAAAATGACGAAAAAAAGGAAGGTATTTTAAAATATTTTGAGAAATGTTTTGAAATATTTTTTATTTTGATTTAATAAAACATCTGCATCTAACACATGGTTTCTTTGAAGGCATTTTGCCTCAATCTTATTTCAAAATTCAAAAGATGTTTAAAAAATGAACTTTCCCAAAATGTATACATACATATACATATATATATATATATATATATATATATATATATATGTATGTATATACTGTATTTAATAAACAAACAAACATGGCCGAACAAAAAACAATCTGATCAGAATATTGTTAATATGAGATACGTAATAATCTTATCTTTTCATCATAGACGAAAATGCAAATACAATCAATTCTATAATGAAATAAAATACTTAATCCTCGACTATACATACAGACTCTACATTAGTCATATTCATATACAATAAATGGATATATCACAGTCATTAAAACTGTTAAAAGGATAACAATAATGACAATATTAAAATATACTTTTTTATTAATAATAACAACAAATCAATAAATAGAACTGAATAATAATATTAGTAATATATAGGTCTCATTATGAAATATGACAGATATCAATAATGTTATATTCGGCGCCGTTGGTTTTCTATATCAGTTATTCTCTGCCGGTTTATGTATTGGTGTATTAATCTTTATTATCATGTTATTTTGATTTTAATTAAACATGTCTATATGCATTACCCTATATGTGTAATATAAATTAGCTGTAGGTATGTAGCGTGCATATGTGCGTACGTATATATGTTTAGCATGTAGTATTATAGTTGTGGCATAAAGATTTGAAGAAATGAAGACAACTTTGAAAATTGTGAGAGAGATAGAGAGAAAGAGACTGAGAAAGGTCAATATACTTCTGGTCATACGGGCAAAATGTAGGTCAGTAAAATCGCCGATGAAAACGCATGATAGAATAAAAGAAAAAAGGGAATAAGATAGGAAAAAACCGAGAATAAAGAAAATTACTCGGCGCAAACAACAAATAAAGCTAGAGAAAATATGTCTTAATTTTCAGAATTATTTTGGATTCATAATTAAAGTAAATATTAAACGATTAAATATATTAAATATTTATCGGTTTGAAGATTTACGAGTCGGCTTACTTCCGGTGATTCGGGCAAAACCGAAGTCACTTAAACCAACCGATTAAAACGTGTAATGTAAACCAAAGATTGGGAAAAGAAGAATAAGGTAATTGAAAACATAACGAAAAAAAAAGTGAAAATAATTAAAGGTGATCAGCGAAAAATATGTCTTAATTAAGGAATATTTAGAATAATAATTATAGCAGATATTGATTGATTACGCATATTTATTATTAATTGGCTAGAAAATAAAATAGTCGGTATACTTCCGGTGTATCTGCAAAACGGAAGTCACATAAATTTACCGACACAACATGTGCGAAGACAAATGTAAGAATGAAACACATTACTAAACAAATTAAAGAAAAAAGAAAATCAAAAAAACAAAGACGATCAGTAAAAATATATACTTTAGTTTTATGAATAGTTAGAATAATAAAGATGAATGATTAGACGTATAAAAGTATAGGATACGTACATGTTATTTAAAAAGATGTAAGAGTGACCAGAATTCTATGTATAAACAAAAAAAATGATAATAAACATTGACTGTAATTCGGGCTATCATCGCCATGTATTTTTATGGTTTTTTTTAAAATGTGTGTACAATTTGCACTGAGGATAGCCAAACTAATAAATAAATAAATGCACCAGAGCATTTTACAAATGTCTTGATGTTAGTCGAAAATCTTATCTTCGAAATAAAAGAATAAGTTTTTTTTAAAAATACGTGAATCTATCCTCTGTTGTAATGATGTGGTATTGAACTACATACACATGCAAAATATAGCATAGCTTTTGCTTTAAACTATTGAGCTATTATACGTACACACACTCACACACACACACACACACACACACGCGCGCACACACACATATATATATATATATATATTCTCACATAATACTTTCTTGTGTATCCTAATTCTTTAAACAGGTGCCTGAATGCTTCTCGGTGTTATACATGCGCATATTTAAACTAGTTTACCTGTAATGTGTGTGTTGGCGTGTATGCAGTAATTTAGTCGCTTACTCTCTTGTTTTAAGCGGTAAATGCCCGTTTCAACGCCAAAGTGTGAACTTACCTGTTTTTCTTTCTATTTCTCTCCCCTTCGCCGTTGTTGGGTTGACTGGTTGCGCAATTCTCCTGATTCTTCCCTTTTTTATTGCCATTATAGTCGCTGCGTTGATTTCTTCTTCCTTTCTGTATCTATGTCTGGTTGTGGTCGCTGTGATTTTCATCAGTGTGGCTAGATAATAAAACGTTCTCTTCGTCCGTAAAAGGAGTCGTAAGACAATCGTATAATAGTCAGGTTTTGATTCTGTTTAAGAGATTACTTAACGTGAGAGAGAGAACATATATCTTAACTACTTGCCTATGTATTACCTTACTTGGACATGTGTAGGACATACTTCGTATTACAAGATAATCGAGGGACTCGACCTACATACATCTTGGGTGGAGCCCTTTCGCCTTAGGCGATCTTCAACCGTTTTAATAGTTTCATAATATAATTAGCGACGCCTGGCTCGATTAAACTTGCATCCAGAATTGATTTGAAACTTTCGTTTCTTTTTCAGCGATAAACAAGTGACGTAATTGTTTACTCGATTTGTCTGTCTTGGTAACCTTTATGGACTCCAAGGTCATGTACTTTTGAACTTCGGTTCAATTTGTCCATTAAATTATTTTGTGGGGCATGATTAATGTTCTAAAGTACATGTCAGCTTAACCCGCACTTATCTCGACCTTTTTAACAATTAATCCTAGTGTAGTACCTTTTCATCGACATAGGGCCTTTCATGATGCAACATACATAATAACAAGCAAATAGGAAGAAATCAAACTTTTATTGATATCAAACAATATCTGAAAGGATATTGGGCTATTTGCTATCGATAACTCAGGGTTTCAAACGGCGACTTAGAAGCCAATCATTTTCATACTCGCTGTAGTTGTTTGTCTGTCTAGTCTGTGAAAATGCGTAAAAGAACGCCATTGATCCCTTTCAATATTTCCGACTGTTTCTCATTCTATTTTACTACATGACATTTTATTGAATGTCCTAATTACACATTGCCTGAAGTTGTCCCGTCACGCAAAAAGTGGCAAAGGTTTATACTTCAAGGGGATTGTTGCACGATCTCATTCGAAAGTATTGCAAGTTTATAGATATTTGTCGTGAGATACATCCATTCGATGTTATTGGGTGACAAAACTCATTTTCTACATATCTTTTCTGGGAGAAATTAAATTTCTATTTTGCTAAACATAATACTCTAAAGGATTAATGGTGAACTTCTTTTAGATCATCAATACGGATTCAGGCAAGCACGATCTACTGCATATATCCTAAAGGTCATCTCTGAACGCATATACAATACACTGGACAACGCAGGTGAAGCTAGGGCGGTAGCGCTGGATATATCCAAGGCCTTTGACTAGGTCTGGCATGAAGGGCTTCTCATAAAACTGTACTCATATGGTATTACTGGACAAATATTTAATATAATTAAATAATTCCTAACAAAAAGAAAGATCCAGGTTGTACTCGATGGCCGTTCTTCTAAGCAATATGGCATGAATGCTGGTGTACCCCAGGGATCAATTATTGGACCTCTACTGTTACTAATTTTCATAAATGACCTCCCTGATGCCATTGCCACTGATATAGGAATATTTGCTGACGACACCACTCCCTACTCTCGTCATGTGGGAAAAATCGACGTGCACATATCTGAAACAATGGCTAAATCCTTAGAAAATGACCTCTAGTCTAGAGTGGAATGGGGTAAAAAATGGATGGTAACATTTAATGCCGCAAAGACAAAGCTACTTTCCTTCAATAACTACAAGAAACCTCTTCAACTATTCATTGTCATGGCAAATAACACCCTACCTGAGAGTTCATCATTCAAACCCTTGGCCTAACTTTCACAGATAGCATGAATTGGAATAAATACATCGAAAACATTGCCAGGGCTGCTGCAAAGAAGGTGGGCTCTCTATACCGTGCCAGTAAAATTTTCACACCTGCCATTATCCTATATCTCTACAAAGCCGCCATCCGCCCATGCATGGAGTATTGTTGCCACATCTAGGCTGGTGCATCATTCGCTAGTCTCTCCCTCTTAGACAAGGTCCAAAAAAGAGTTGCTAACTTGATAGTTCCTACACTATCCACCAAGCTCCAACCTCTGTCCCATCGTCGAAATGTTGCTTCATTGTGCCTGTTTTACAAGTACTTCAATGGATTGTTCTCTGATGAGCTTGCTGCTCTGGTGCCCCCACGACGTAAATTCACTAGACCAACATGACAATCTGCCAAATCCCATCCATACATTGTGGATGTCTCCAGATGCCGTAGAGCTTTCTACTCCAAAAGCTTTTTTCCTCGTGCTACTGGACTCTGTAAATCCCTCCCTGCTTCCTGCTTTTCTGATGCTACTGACATACGGAAATTTAAAATTAACGTAAACAGACATCTCGCTGCGCAGCTTCTAATTTAGATTGAATCCCCCCTTTTTCTTTCTCAGTAGCCCCTTACGTCTACAGTGGCGGCCTGCCTTGTTTGGGGTGAACTATGATTAAAAAAACAAGCAATCAAGGTAGATGTATCCAGAGCACGACGTTTACTGGCAACAGCGAATTGTGAAACTCTGGGGAAGATTAATATGCACACTTCTTAACAGGTGGGCAATGTTTTAATGTCACTTCTGTTAAATTCTCTCTAATTAATGGAAACGTTTAAGTCATAGTTTATTTCTATTTTCTTAAATAACAAAAAAAAATCATAAAGACAAGATCTAGTTTGCATTAAAGCAACCTAATTCGGACAACGTAAGCTATACCATTTGAACAGATCATTTGCGTCATGTAATCTTGTTTGTTCGTTTTAGCAAATTATTTAAATTAAAATGTCATTTAACTATCATAAAATATTGACAAAGAATTAGAGTAAGAATTAACGAGAGAATACACACACACACATACACACATAAATGTATGTATATATATATATATATATATATATATATATATATATATATGTCAGTTTAGTTGTTTATGATTTTATTTCCGATACTTGGAACGCATTCAACTATTTATACAGAAAAACATTTTATCTGAATCATAGGTGAGAATAATTTTTCTTCGAACTCTCTTGCTCTCACTCTCTCTGTCTCACTCTCTCTATCTACATATATATGTATATGTATACATATATATATATATATATATATGTATATATATATATATGTATATATATATGTACGTATATATATATATATGTATATATATATATATGTATGTACATATATATATATATATATATATATAGGTATATATGTATATATATATATATATATATATATATATATATTTTGATTTTATTCCATTAGTTGCGACAAAACAAGTTTCGTTTCATTGGTGCAAATAACTACCAACTCATCGGGCTAAGCGATGGAATTCAAATGGCAAAAGTTCACCTTAACGGGAGATTGAAAATTGAAAATACATTGGAGAGGGAGGGGGACAGAGTTGGGGCTTTGTCTATAACGGTGACATGGGACATGAGAGGGGAGGAGGAGGACCCCAACAAGTCGTGTTTCAAATCACCAATGAAACGAAACTTGTTTTGTCGCAACTAATGGAATAAAATCAAAAAATATATATTTTGCTCTGAATTTTCATTGAGCACTCTCATAAACCCGGTTTCAACTTCCTTCGGATTCATACCCCCTGTATATTTGTAACAAGTTAATTATACTCTGCTCCTAACCAGTTGAGCACTCTCCAAACCGCTGGATTATACCCTGCCAAATGGATAAAATTAACCTCAACACATCCCTAAAGAACATCCCTTCCATAAACAAACGGGATTACCTTACTATTCTGATCATGAAGACAGAAGAACTATTAAGAAGGATGAAATGGAAAGCCTATTTCTTCCTCAAAGGATCCACAAAAAATTCAACGGATTACTACGGATTCAAGAATAAAGGTAACGGCCCCCGGGTCGAACAACTTGATAATTTTGAAGATGACTTATATAACATGATAAAAAATATAACTTTCTATAAGAAAAAACCCCATTTCCAGAAAAAACTGGATAACATGGTTAATGAAATTAATAACTCCAAACTTGTGCTAGTAAAAGCAGACAAAACTCATAACTTTTACAAACTTACTAAAACGAAATACCAGAATTTAATTACACAAAATATCACAAAAAATTATAAAAAATCTGATCTTAACCTAATCGATAAAATCAACTCAGATAGTAAAACTATAACTGATAAACTCAAGATTAGCGATAGAGTAGGTAAACTAAAAACAAAAGAAGCATATATACTATTAAAAGATCACAAAACTAATTTCCACACTAAACCTCAAACCAGGCTTATTAATCCTACCCGACAAGAGATAGGCAAAATCAGTAAAAACATCTTAGAAAAAATAAATAAGAAAATTAAAAACACCTACAACTTAAACCAGTGGATCAATACCGCAGAAACCATAAGCTGGTTCAATAGAATTAGAAATAAAGATAAATGCTCTTTTATACAATTCGATATAGTTAATTACTACCCCTCAATAACCAGAGCACTCTTCGAAAATGTCATAGAATTCGCCACTCTCCTCTCTAATATCTCGGAAGACGAAATAAACATAATCAAAAAATGTCGAACCACAGTACTAATAAATAACAAAGAACAATGGACAAAGAAAGACCATTTCTCTTCATTCGATGTATCTATGGGCTCTCTTGACTCTGCCGAGGTAACAGACTTGGTTGGCCTGTACTTACTATACAACCTAACAAAAGATCTCGAAGTCGATTCAATCGGCCTCTACAGAGATGATGGCCTAATGTACGTTAAAAACACAAACGGACAAAAATGTGAACAAACCAAAAAAATAATATCCAAAGAAATGAAACGAATAGGCCTAAAGGCTGAAATAACATCAAATGTTAAACAGGTCAATTTCCTCGATATTACCTTCAACCTCAATAGAGATACTTATAAGCCCTATGCTAAAGATAATTCCTACCCCCTTTATGTCAACCCACTATCTAACCACCCTAGATCTGTAAGTAAACACATCCCAGAATCAATTAGTAGAAGGATTAGCAACAACTCCTCCAATATAGATATCTTCAATAAACATAAGAACTTTTATAATAAAGCACTAAAGGAGAGTGGATACAAAAATACCAAAATAGAGTATATTCCAACTACACAAAATAACCCTAATAGGAACAAAAATAGCAATAGGAAAATTATCTGGTATACACCTCCATTTAACAACTCAACTAAAACTAAAATAGGGAATAAATTCCTGAACTTAATAAACACTCATTTCCCCAATAACAGCATACTCCATAAAATTTTTAATAAGAATACACTAAAACTCAGCTATTGTTGTGGTGACAACTTAGAAAAAATCATAAAAAAGCACAACATGAAAATACTAAACACCCCAGTAACCTCAAATTCTAAAAAAACATGCAACTGTAATAACAAATCAAACTGCCCCTAAATCAAAAGTGCCTATCAACCCAAGTGGTCTATGAGGCATCTATCTCCTCAACTGAAAACCCATCCCAGACTAACTATTATATTGGTCTGGCAGGCAACCACTTCAAGGAAAGATTCTACAACCATAAACTCTCCTTCAACAACCCAGACCATCCTGGTCAAACCGGACTTTCACTACACTACCACAAAATGAAAACCAAAAAAGAAACTCCCATAATAAAGTGGAAAATCTTGAAAAAATCCAGCACCTGCAAATCAATAAACTCTCCATGTAGATTATGCTTAAATGAAAAACTGGAAATTATCCGCTTTAAGGACAAAAACAAACTCTTAAATAGAAAACAAGAGACATCTATCAACTGTAAACATAGTAGACTCTACCTCCTTAGCAACCCACATATCCCACCTTAACCCCACACCAACCCCACATAACTTTAAAATAAAATTAAAAGTTTTTACAAAAATGAATGATAACATTAAACCCCCACTATACACTACCCCAAAACACACTATAACCCCCTACCCACCCACCCAAATTTACCACCCAATCCCACCCCAACAAGTCATGATGAATCTATAAATATATAACAACCCCTCTAAACTAACAATAACATCAAATCTCTACGTACTACCTATAATGCACAGCCTCAATAGCCTCTCAGCCATACTACCAATTCTAACATAAACCCATAACTGGGACAGCTATCAACACTGATATCACTTGGACTAATCTAATCTCAATTACTTAACCCCTCGATCACTACCTTGAACACTTAATTATAAACTGGTACTTAGTCCTTGTTATTGGCAGTAGAATAAAAAAGCCTACCATCACTTGTCGACTTATTTCGCCCAATGACTTCACAGGTAGCAAGATGGCAATGATGGTGATATTTATCATTATTACTATTATTATTATTATTATTATTATTATTATTATTAGTATTATTATTATTATTATTATTATTATTATTTTTATACTATTATTATAATTATTATTATTATTATTGTTATTATCATTAATATCCTTACAAACTTGTTATTTGTATTTTTATTCTAATTTTATTTATATTTATATTTTTATCTTTATTTTTATTTTTATTTTTATTAAGGCTTTTATCAAGGCTGTTATCACTGCGACTATCGTAGGTATGATTGGCAGGCGTTATCATTGTCATAATCGGTTTTGTTAATGATAAAACTGGTAACACCAGAAAACTTCTCTTATAAAATAATTCCACTAGTATTGATCTCGGTATAATATAATCACAATTTAAAAAATATAATCACAACAAAATTCACTACAAATAATAAACAAAACATTAAAATAAAATAAATAAAATGCAAAAGTAGCAATTAATACCCTAAATTAAAATTATCAAACATTTTTATCCTCATGATAATTACTTATTAGAATTAAAATAAAATAGGATTGACGGTTGTAATCATAATTTTATTCTCATTTTAAATTTAACTCACTCTGGCCGTCGATCCATCTCCCTTCCTCCCACCCCGGTCGAGATTGAGATCATCACAGCACAGACACGTGAAAAACCTCCCACGTAATAATTTGAAACACGACTTGTTGGGGTCCTCCCCCTCCCCTCTCATGTCCCATGTCACCGTTATAGACAAAGCCCCAACTCTGTCCCCCTCCCTCTCCAATGTATTTTCAATTTTCAATCTCCCGTTAAGGTGAACTTTTGCCATTTGAATTCCATCGCTTAGCCCGATGAGTTGGTCGCTATTTGCACCAATGAAACGAAACTTGTTTTGTCGCAACTAATGGAATAAAATCAAAAAATATATATTTTGCTCTGAATTTTCATTGAGCACTCTCATAAACCCGGTTTCAACTTCCTTCGGATTCATACCCCCTGGATATTTGTAACAAGTTAATTATATATATACATATATATATATATATGTATGTATATATATATGTATGTATGTATACATATATATATATATGTATGTATATATATATATATATATATATGTATGTATATATATATATGTATGTATATATGTATGTATATATATATATATATATGTATGTGTGTATATATATATGTATGTGTATATATATATATGTATGTGTATATATATATATATATATACATATATATATATATATATATATATATATATATATATATATAATACATGCCAAATCGATAACAGACCGATGGTAGGCATTAACATTTGTAAATATAGATATGGCAATATATCTATTATTTAATACGTACAAAACAGTTTATTATTTGCAGAGAAACAAAAACTCAACAAAATGTCATGATTGGAATGTTTTTTAGTAATGATTATAAACATGCGTCTTTCGTTGCTAAACTTATGCATGTTAAGATGTTGTAATGAACTAGCGGTACATATAAGTAAACATCTTTAAGAAATGAAAGTAAAGCAATGTAACATATCTTATAAGAATGAAATATAGATGGTCACAAATGAAAACATGAAAACCAAAAATTGTTTATGTTCACCGACGTTTTGTCTTGATGTTAGATTTAATGGAAATTTGCAATTTTATTGACATCAAATGAATTATCTCTGGCAAGTTAGTGAGAGAAAGAGAAGCAAAGAGACAGATACAGACATATGTAGATAGAGAAGGGGAGAGAAAGGAAGAGAGAGTCAACAGATGACGCCACTGTTACTGACATAGCGGGGCTCGTACCTAGACGTTGAAATCGTTCGTCCAATGTCCAGAAAAAAATTAACAGTCTCGGGGCCAAGCACACCCGACGTTTCCACTGAAATTGGTTGGAAACGAAACGGCCAGTGAGCAAGCTGTATTTTCTGCGCTTCCTTGTTTCGGCGAATAGAGCCGCCGTGCCGGGCGTTACCGCTGATTCCGCAATTATTGTTGGTGAAAAGGAGTCGGAACAAGTGGCGTCCCAGATCAGCGGCTTTTCGGCTCGGAAAGCAAACACAGTCCTCCCGTCAGGCCTGCGACCGTCGCCCCTGTCCAGGCCGACTGGTGCAAAGACTGATGCAAAATCTGCCGTCATTAAGGGCAAAGTGGCGAGGAAGGCGGCCGGCACTAAATCGACAAGAGAGAGGATGCAGGGCAAACTCGTCAACGACCTGACCACAGCGACACCGGTGTGGGCGGCACAAATGGAGTCCCAGCCGTTGTGAGACGGTGATCCGGATAGTGCCATTTTCCAACACGGTTCCAAGTGTCGATGAAAGGAATGGCACTGAGCCAAGCACTGCTGTAAGGTGAAGCCGACGCTCTCAGGCAGGCAGCTCTATGCTTGTTACTTGCTACGGACGCGTTCGGCAAACACGGATTGACATTGAATGTCGTCCCAGGACGACTGATGTATGAGATCGGGTTGTTGCTGAAGGTCTGTCGACGTCCATGTTGAAAAAAAGACTGTTAAAATATCTGATGACGGGGATTCTAGATATGAGGAGAGCATCTCGTCAACGAGACCTGCCGAAGCGTGAGTCGAGGAAGCAGATGCCGGCAGCGCAGTATCGGTTGCAGAGCGCAAACCAAGTTCACCGAACCGAAACGGCCAAGTGGGCTAGCGCCAACCGGTGTCGTCAAAATTTACATTACAAAGTTTACTGGCCGAGCGACATAAAATGTTGTCGAAATTTTCCAGACGTTCGACTTTGTTGTAACATGGAGCACTCCTCAGTGTGAATAGAAGTCTGGGAATTGCAAAACAGTTTTGCAGCGGGAACAGTGCCGCATGAGCGTCGATCATGTTGAGGCGCTCTGCCATAGACTCTAGCTTTGTAGACTTGTCTTGTAGGGATGTAGCTACACCTGTAGAGCTGATAGGCGACCCAATAATTATTGTGTTGTCCTGTTCAGTTATTGAGACGGATCCCAGGGCGAGTCGTAGTCCATCTATTCTCCGTATAAACTCCACGGTGGAACAGTTCAAGTTGATTCTTTCAGATTTATTAGGGTTAACTAACAACCCCATTTCAGCCAGAGCTGGGACGATCCGTTGAATGTTGTGGAGCACCGAATCGATAGAGCCGCCTGAAGTGGCGTCGTCAGGATACCAAATGTTGATTGGTCACTAAGACATTTGGGCAATGTCGTCGACGGCCAGAGAAAAAAAGGGGGCCTATTGGGTCGCCTTGCTGGACGCCTGTAGCCGACATGATAGTGTTGTTTCCGCACAATAATAGACTGGGTTCAGCGTAAGCTGTGTTGGAAAGACGGTAGATATTAGGGATCCGACGATGGCAAAAGTTTAGAAAATGATCTCTGCGCACCGTGTTGAAGGCATTTGTCATATCTTACTTAACTAGTATGGTGCCATTTCTTGCTGAAATCGAATGCTGCTCTGATGACATGATGCAGCCTCGCAGCATATTGGGACACCGACGCACAGTTGAACTGGTTGAAATTCGGGCGATAGATGTTTTAACGCCTCAAAACAGACAACTTTGCAAGCGAGTCTGCGGAAGGTGTTACCGACAGCTATCGGGCGTATTCCGCCGCATTTTTTTGCGGAGAGCGGTCAAGTTAGAGGAGAAAAAGGGATCACGTGCAAACTTCGGAAGTTGGCCGTTAATCAATGAGTTGCAGAGACGGGTAATAGCAGAGCGAAGGCAAATACCTGCTTCAGCGGTTAGGGGAGCTGTGGGGTATTTCAAGTGCCCGGGTGGGAGACCGTCAATGCCGCCGCTGCTGCTTGGTCGAAAAGACTTGAGTGCGGACATAACCTGTTCTACCGAAATGTCCTGGGTGGCCATTTCTTCGAAACTAGGAGGCGTGTCCGTGTCCGTTTCGGCAATATATCTTATGATTGAGCGTTATTAAAATATCGATGGTTTATTATGATAGTTTACTGCAATTCTTGAGTGTGTCTAAATCTGAGAAGTGTAATATATTTTTTAATTTGTTTTGATTTAAATATTAAGATAATTAGTTTTCTTTTAGTATTAGAATGATCAGTAATTAATGAAGACTTTACCCAGGATAAAGCTTACCATTAAACCACTGTAAATTAAGAGCAACACACATAATAATACATTTTTATAAGATACATTAGAGTTTAAAGTAACAGTAACATGTTCCAACTATGCGTCACATGAAGGGAATCGAAATAATATGTATTTACAATTATCTCCCGAAACATAAACGCAGACAACATCATCTTAAACGATTGGCAAAGGTTCCAAGAGAAATCGTGTAATATGATCAAGAAACCATACGTGTTTATATACAATAATATATATAATAATATACTAAGACATCTCGTGTTTGTGTTGGGTTATCACATTTCACAGACATTTAAAAAAATAAATTGTCTCATTAGCAAAGCGACTGATTTATTATTTATCTGGTGTCGCTAAGGTAAACAATTCTGACGTTAACCTATTAATAAATGTATTCTTCGAAAATCGATATTTTCATACCGTCCTAAAAGCAGTACAATTTGAATAAATATATTGATTTGAAGGTCATTGAACAAAGTGAATTTTTATAGTTTAAAAAAAAAAGTAAATTGCAACAATTTTAAATGAATGAAAAATGAAGAGATATATTCTTTCATGTTTTTACATAATATTATGCTGACAACGAGAATTATGTTAGCGGAAGAAGAAAGCGTCATTTTTTTCTTACGAGTATTGGCTCTTATTTCAAAAAGAACATTATTAACAGCAAATTATACAGACCTATGTAGACGCAATTGTGTATTGTCCACGGGGTGCAAGGTATATATAAATATTTAAAAAGTAAGTGTGGTTTATTAAGCATTGTGATGTTATTATTACTAACTTATAATTCTGTTTTAAAAAATAATTTTTCTCCCGAACTTTGCTAAAATCTATGAATCCTTAATCAATCTAGCGATAGTCCGGCACTTAATTAATGCTGTACTTCTTTCTGTGTGCCAGTATATATTTAGACAATCACGATCTACTGCGGACATCTTAACGGCCCTCTCTGAACGTACATATCCTACACAGGACAAGGAAGGTCAAGCTAGGGCAGTAGCACTTGGTATACCCAAGGCCTTTGACAAGGTATGGCATAAAGGGTTTCTCCAGAAAATACGCTCATATGGTATTACGGGGCAAATATGTAATATAATTAGACCCTTCTAACCAAAACAAAGATACAGGTTAGCCGTTCATCTAAGAAAGTTGGCATAAATGCTGGTGTACCACAGGGATCTATCATTGAACCTTTCTTGTTCCTGATCTTCATAAACGATTTCCCCGATGACATTGAGTCTGGGATTGATATATTTGCTGACGAAACATGTTGCTCGTCATGTAGGTAAAACGGACGCGATTATATCCGTGGCAATGTATGAATCCTTAGAAAATGACCTCCAGGCTGTAATGGATCGGGGTCATAAATGGTAGGTAACTGTTAATGCTTCAAAGACAAAGCTCTTTTCCTTCAATAACTACAAGAAACCCTTTCAACGACCGATTGTCATGGCAAATAACTCCCTACCTGAGATTTCAACATTCAAACTCCTCGGCGTACCTTTTACAGGTAAAATGAATTCGAACAAATACATTGAAAACATTGCCAAAGGCTACAGCAAAGAAGGTGGTCTCCCACTACTGTACTATTAAACTTCTCACACCTTACATAATCCTGTATTTGTACAAAGCCACCATCCCCCTATGTATGTTGTATTGTTTCCACATCTGGGCTGGTGCATTATCTACTAATCTCTCCTACTTAAACAAGGTCCAAAAAGTCGCCAATAGGTCCTTCACTAACTACCAAATCCAGGCGCTGTCTCATCACCGCAATGTTACATTTTTGTGCTTGTTTTACAAATTCTTCAATGGAGTGTGATCCGATGAACTAACAGCTTTTGTGCCCCCTCAACGTAAATACACTGGACCAACTCGACAATCAGCTAAAGTTCATCCATGCACTGTTTAGATATATAGATGCCAGAGAGCATTACACACCAATAGCTTGTTTCATCGTGCTGCCAACCTCTGGAACTCCCCTCCTTCTCCCTGTTTCCGATAGTACCGACATGCAAGGGTTTAAAACTAATGCAAACAGACATCTCGCTACACCGCTTCCAACTTAGGATGATACCCAAAACCTACATCCTTATTCTCAGTAACCCCTTACGTCTAGAGAAGCGGTCTGCCTTGGTTGGGATGAAATATGTTAAAAACAACATTTTTTCGACTTCGTGTAGTAGACGGAACTTATTCTCGAGAGCGGAGACTGAAGTTAAATGTAGCTCAGATCTTAGCTCTTCATATCTTACCCAAAGTCCAGTTAAACGATCTGCAAGAGACACCACAAAGTCTTTAAATGAAATAATGCGCAGCTAACCTCATGTCACAATTGGGCTACCCTGCACGCTAAGCGGTTTGGTACCGATTCGAAGGAAATTAGAATTCGTCGCGGTGGAAAAATGGTGGAAACTAAATATTTATAAAGTTTGTCCGTAAATCTAAAAAAAAGGTAAATAAGATTATTTTAGTGGTTGTTCTTTTTTATTTTCTATATTCGCTTTCCTTTGCCTCGCATCTCGGCTTGAGGTTGCCTCATCGCCTGGGGCATTTTCCTCGCAGCTCCATTGGTAATTGATCGAAATTGCAGCCGACGGACGTAACTCTTACTTCTTGTACATCACATACAAATGCGATTGATTGAGATTAGCTTCTGGCTCTGGTCGATAGGATGAGGAAATTGTAATAGCAGACAATCGATTTGGGATGATGGAAGATGTATAGATAACTTTAATCTACACTACGCGCTTTACAGTTCTCGCTCTCTCTTTCTGACTCTCTCTCTATCTCTTACTCTCTCTCTCTAAATATAGATATATAAATGTATATATATACATATATATATATATATACATAAATATATAGTTATATAAATGTATATATATAAATATATAGTTATATAAATGTATATATATAAATATACATATATAAATAT
The DNA here is from genome assembly GCA_963556195.1 of Sepiola atlantica. NCBI lineage: Eukaryota > Metazoa > Mollusca > Cephalopoda > Sepiida > Sepiolidae > Sepiola > Sepiola atlantica. Next base: position 80,425,063 of record OY744532.1, on the reverse strand, counting down.
ATATATATATAAATATATATAAATATATATATATACATAAATATATATATATAAATATATATATATATAAATATATATATATAAATATATATATATATATATTTTTTGATTTTATTCCATTAGTTGCGACAAAACAGGTTTTGTTTCATTGGTGCGGATAGCTACCAATTCATCAGGCCGGCGAAAGGAATTCAAATGGCATAAAATTTTAAGTTCACTTTAACGGGAGATTGAAAATTGAAAATACATTGGAGGGGGAGGGGGATAGAGTTGGGGCTTTGTCTATAACGGCGACATGGGACATATAAATATATAAATATATATATATATATAAATATATATATATAAATATGTATATATAAATATATATATATATATAAATATATATATATAAATATATATATATATAAATATATATATATATATATATATATATATATATATATAAATATATATATATAAATATATATATATATAAATATATATATATATATAAATATATATATAAATATATATAAATATGTATATAAATATATATATATAAATATATATATATACATATAAATATATATATATATAAATATATACATATATACATATAAATATATATATATAAATATATATAAATATATATATACATATAAATATGTATATATAAATATATATACATATAAATATATATATAAATATATATATATACATATAAATATATATATATAAATATATATATATATGAATATATATACATATAAATATATATATAAATATATATATACATATAAATATATATATATAAATATATATAAAGATATATATATACATATATATATAAATATATATATATATAAATATATACATATATAAATATATATATATAAATTTATACATATATATATAAATATATATATAAATATATATACAATTATATATATATATATAAATATATACATATATATATATAAATATATATACAAATATATATATAAATATATATACAAATATATATATATAAATATATAAATATATACATATACATATATAAATATATATACAAATATATATATAAATATATATACGAATATATATATATACAAATATATATATACATATATATATATATATATATATATATAAATATACATACTTATATAAATATACATATATATATATATATAATTATATATATATATATATATATGTGGGTGTTAATTTTTAATAAGATCACAATTGTAACGTTCATCGAATCAAATAATAAGTTTTTTCGAAAACCTACAACAACGTAATGTTTTTTGTCTTTTAATATAAATTAAATTTATTTTTAAAAAACCTAAGATCTTTCAGTATTATACGGTCTTGTCAAAAGTAAAGGTATTTCAATTATTTTTTGTCGTTTACTTTTATTTTGAATCCTTCGTAGCCAAGATGAGCATTTGCTATTGTTATACCGGTGTGTGTTTGTGTGTGTGTGTGTGGGGTATCACGTAGTGTACGTACTGTTGAATAATGAAGAAGTCCACATTGAAACGTTGATGGAATAATAATAAGAATAATTTTTTGATAAACCAGAACAACGAATTGTTCTTGAATATATTACCTATTTATTCAGAAAACATGAGATTTGTAAGCGTTATACAAAAGTATCGGCTTTTAATTCCTTTTTATTAAACTACACTTAAACGACGTAATACATACACACCGGCATTCAAATGCCAAAGCCTTAAATGTTAGATATTCTTCTAAATCAAAATCATGTAATAGAATTTAATCAAAAATTAATTAAGTATTATAGACGTAAGGTTTAGTATAATTATATTTGGAGTTAAATTGTTGTAAGGATAACATAAAAGTAGTGGAAAAGTGTTATTATCGGAGAATAACTTTCATCCGTTATGGATCGTATATTATTTATATTATCTTTATAAAATAAGGTACGTGTAAATGTTAACTATATAATATGTATATATATATATATATATATATATATATATATATATATATATATATATATATATAACACATACCTAACCCTAACCCACTCCTATACAGGTTTATCAATCATAATAGAATTTCAAAAAAGCTGCCGTGCTCAGTTTAATTTAGTTTTAAGCAAATTAGTTATATCGAGGTTGAATTAATGTAAAAATACCGGCGAATTTTTTACAATAGACATAATACATCAATATATAAAGATTTTTAACATTGCTGTTTCTTCGAGTTATGATGAAGTGCTTCGTGTGTTATCATATCGGAACAAACTCCTATTTGAAAATGCAAATGTATCAGAATTGTAACGAATTTGAAAGATGTTTGCAAAATGTAAATGGTTACTTTAGCATCTTTCGCTTATGTCTTGCATGTTAAATATTTTCTGGAATAAAAATGATGCAATAGTTGTGTTTCACAATTGGAATAAGGATTCTAAATATGCGTGATGGTCGAATTTTATTTTGATTTTAATTTTTATAAAAGGACATATAATTGGTGCAAAACTAATTTAACCTGGCATGTGCCTGGTATATATATATATATATATATATATATATATATATATATATATATATATATATATATATATATATATATATATATAATAATGGTAATAATCCAGGTGAAACATATCCACAGGGTGGTAATCCAGAGAATTTTAACCGGGTTTATAAAAAGTGCTCAATATCAAAATAGAGCTTTCTATATGATAATTTTATTTACACAGACATGTACAAAATCTGCGACACTGGCATGTCGATGTTATCGATCAACAGTTACTATCCCTCCACTTCATTCTCTCCAAATATGATCTCCAGTTTTCCCGCACGCATACACACATATACACAATATTACAGTTTACTTGGAAAAATACATTTATAAACTCGACTGTTTTTTTGACACTTGGTTCGTGCATGTCTACCCCCCTTCCTTCCCTCTCGATCTGAATCAACAGACGCCCTCTCTCTCTCCTTCTTTGTCCTCTATGTGTCTACCTTCCCACCACCTCTCCCCTCATCATTATTTGTCCCTCTTTCCACCTTATATTTTTATTTATTTATTTATTTATTTATTTACCCTGTTTGTTTCAGATTCTAGATTTTAGATTTTTGTTTTCTATTTTTTATTTATTTTAATTTTTTAACGGCTTTAATTTTTGAAATGTTGAATTTCTTTCCTTCTTCTTCTCTTTCTCTATCCCTCCACTTCATTCTCTCCAAATATGATCTGAGGTTAAGATCGGATTCTAACTCTGCCTGGTGAGATCTCAGTTTATAGTAACTGTTGATCGATAACATCGACATGCCAGTGTCGCAGATTTTGTACATGTCTGTGTAAATAAAATTATCATATATATATATATATATAAATATATATATATATATATATATATATATATATATATATATATATATATATTATATTAGTATTTCATGTATCCACATAACATTTTAAAAGGAGATATAATTTTGTATGTATCAATTTTCAGTATTTACTTCAACAGTGCTCGATACGACAGTAGAGCTGGGTAGTAAGCTATGAAAATATATTCATGTGTAGCTTAATTGCCATGAATATATTATCATAGCTTACTATATATTTATATATATATATATATATATATATATATATATATATGTATATATGTATATATATATGTATACATATGTATATATGTATATATATGTGTGTATATATATACGTATATATATATATTTATATGTGTATATATATATATATATACATTTATATATATACATGTATATATATACATCTATATATATACATGTATATATATACATGTATATATATATACATGTATATATATACATGTATATATATACATGTATATATATATATATATATATATATGTGTATGTATATATATATAGAGAGAGAGAATCATAGTTTGCTTGAAGCATTGCTGAGAAAAGTAGTAATATGTTTTTAAAAGGTTGTGGCAAATGCAAATCCCGGGTAAGACGTAAGCTAAAAAGAACAACAATAATAAATCGAATACGAAATGTGACTTACTATTTATTTTTTCTTAAAATCTTACATAACAGCAAGTTTGGCGTTAGCTGTTTGGTGTGATGGCTGGATGATTACAAAAATCATTTATTTAATATTTCGGGAAAATAAACTTTTATTTGTCACAAATAATAACAACCAGAGGAAAGTTCCGTCCGTGTCGAGAATCTGCCAACATGGATGGCAGAAGACAGTGACAGCGAAGCAGAAATCCAGTCCCGCAGAGAATAGCACTTAATAATATATACATAAATACATATGGACATGAATAAAATAAAATTAAAAAAATAAAATATAAATAAAAAATATTTTTAAAAAGACAAAGAAACAAACACTAAATCAATAAATGTAAAAAAAAAGATGAAAAATAAAGAATATATAAATGAATAAATAAACAAACAAGAATACATATATATATATATATATATATATATATATATATATATATATATATATATATATATATATATATAAAAAGAGGTGTACTATCCCAGCGACTTCCTCTGATGATAATATTTTGATCTTTGAAAAGCCTGGCTTAAGGAAAATTTAACTTGAATAAATTGCCTTTTTGCGGAATATACCTTGCTTTGAACTTTTGAATTGAATTTTGATTTATATATATATATATATATATATATATATATATATATATATATAATAATGGTAATAATCCAGGTGAAAAATATCCACAGGGTGGTAATCCAGAGAATTTTAACCGGGTTTATAAAAAGTGCTCAATATCAAAATAGAGCTTTATATATGATGATTTTATTTACACAGACATGTACAAAATCTGCGACACTGGCATGTCGATGTTATCGATCAACAGTTACTATAAACTGAGATCTCATCAGGCAGAGTTAGAATCCGATCTTAACCTCAGATCATATTCCTCTGATCTGAGGTTAAGATCGGATTCTAACTCTGCCTGATGAGATCTCAGTTTATAGTAACTGTTGATCGATAACATCGACATGCCAGTGTCGCAGATTTTGTACATGTCTGTGTAAATAAAATCATATATATATATATATATATATATATATATATATATGAATGAGATTTAGTTGATTGTCGAGTTAATCTGGATAATTTACGTCGAGTCAGCATCAGAATAGCCAATTCACATATATATACATATACATATACATGTATATATATATATATATATATATATATATATATATATATATATATATATATGTGACGTAAATTATCTAGACTAACTCGACAATCAACTAAATCTCATTCATTCACTGTGGAAGTCCCCAGATGTCGGAGAGCCTTCTTCTACAATAGCCTCTTTCCTCGTGCTGCTGGTATCTGGAACTCCCTCCCTGCCCGCTGTTTCCCCGACATTACAGACATGCAGAAGTTTAAAACTAATGTAAACATACATCTCGCTGCGCAGATCCTTATTTAGGTTCACCCCCCCCCCAACTTTCTTCTTTTTTCTCAGTAGCCCCTTACGTCTACAGTGACGTCCTTCCTTGTTTGGGGTGAACTATGTAAAGTATATATATATATATATATATATATATATATATATATAACTAATAACTTAATACAACGACTTCTACCGACTGAAACTTTGAAGTAATTCGCATTAATGACCCGAATAGCAAACAGAGTTATTTTCCCTACATCATCTTTACAACCGAATTTAATCCTATAGTAAATAACATGTTACATTAATTCGATGAACTAATTTGATGAAACTCACAATAATACTTTTGTAATATATAAAAATCAATAAATGTAATAATATCGAGAATATTTAAAATAAGAGATTAATCACTTTACTTTATATTAAAATTCTTAAAATACGAAAAAAAAACGAAAATAAAACACACCGAATATACAAAAGAAATAATTTAAAAAAATAAACATATATATATTATAAAAACTAACAGTTAATCGATCACTATACATTTATCCAATATTACACACATATTTTTGAACACCATATATATATATATATATATATTTATATGTGTATATATATATTTATATATATATATATTTATATATGTGTATATATATATATTAATATATATATTTATATTTGTGTATATATATATTTATATATATATATATATATATGTGTATATTTATATTTGTGTATATATTTATATATATATATATATATTTGTGTATATATTTATATATATATTTATATATATAAACTTATATATTTATATATATATATACATGTATATATATACATGTATATATATACATGTATCTGTTGCATAACCACTGAAATTAAACGTCACGAGAAGCAAAGGGGGGGAGAGAGCTTATTTATTA
>OY744532.1:80406233-80413733 GCA_963556195.1 Sepiola atlantica | reverse complement strand
CTTTCTATAATGAACGGACAGCTTGACAGTGCATCTAGTGAGTACGCAAAAACATGAGAGACAGGACCCGTAAGCTGAAGTTTGCGTAGAGAACGCAATTACATGGGTATACAACACGTAATACAACATTATTATAGGCTGATAATCGACGGCAACATGGGAACGAAAATAATCAATACGTGAAACAGTGAAACAGAAACAAGCATTACACGAGAACACATCTCAATAAAAGTTATTATACACGACAGACAGACACACCTGGTAATGTGAAAACATGTACATGATGGTGGAAAGGATACTTGGAAAACGAAACGAAATTACTGACAACCGAAAAAGAATGCTTTCGGGTAAACAAAAATTACAAACATAGCAAGATCAATATCTTCATGCAAACACAGATACAGACATTATTAATGTACAACAAGAACTTCAAAATCGGCATGCCAACATTAAGACGTTCGTCTACGAAGGGTTGTAAACGAGTACACTTTAATCGTACGTTCGAACCCTATTTGCATTAACCAGGGGAAGTATCTTAAGATAAATAACATACAATTAGCTGACATTTTTAAATACAAACAGGGAATCTGATTAAAGCTGGAAGTCAAGCCAGTTTAATAACCAAAAAGAAAAACAAAACTGTTTACTAGTTTATTTCATCAAACTAGCTTAGAGAGTAGAAATATCACTACTACTACTACTACTACTACTACTATTACTACTGCTACTACTACTGCTACTACTAATAATAATAATCATTATAATCATAATACTACTACTGCTACTACTACTACTACTACTACTACTAATAATAATAATAATAAAGAGAAAACTGGAACCATAGAACGGACGGCAATGATAAAAAAGAGCTGAAATCTTAAGGACAGTCCTTGAATGCTGAAACCTTTCAACATACGCAACGAAGACTAAGCAATCACATGCAAGATGCAATAGGAAGAATACAAAATCACATAAAGAGACCCACAGGAACTAAAGGAACATAAACTGTGAAAAAAAAGTGATACCACCAGCCCCGGCTGATACCACACAAAACAGTCGTGAAGGGTCAAGGAGGATGGAAATAAAGAGAAGAGATATTACTAACCAGACCTTCGCTAGAAGAGTGCATATGACACTGGGAAATTGGGGAGGTTTATTGCCATCCAACCCACAGAAAATACTAATGGTCCTTGCTAACGAGAAATCGATAATAAGCGTCTGTTGTGATAACGCAAATTCATTTGCAGTAGCTATCGAAAGAAGTGGGGTGCACTGGAAATATGGGGAGGCTTGTTGTTAGTCAGACTCCAGGGAACACCACTGGCGATTATCAGTGAGCAATCACTGATGACGATCTGTGTGTGAACCTCTAGTGAGTAAATATAATAATAATCATAGATATTTTAATTTCAAAACATATACCAGAATGCGTTTCGATTAAAAAACATTCATTTTTCTCTTACACTAAATAAACAAACGACTTGAGGTGATTGGGACAATGTTTTTAATATTTCAACATATTTTCTCCTTTAATTATTTCGAAATTTAATTTTAAAATATAAAAACAATTTTTTAATGTGAAATACGTAATTCATTATGCAATATTGTTTTTATTACTTTCCAACGTTCTCAAATAAGATAACCATCTTCATCATAAGAACGGGTTATGTTATATTAATGACATTTGCAGGATGTATGTGCTCAAACCGAGCGTTTACAATTTAAAAATAACAAGGTGTTACACAAGTGAGATTTAATGATGACAGGTAAAACATTAATCTCACTTATTAGCTAATAGAGTGAACACGTGTAAAATACGGTTGTCAATTTGCTAAATAACTGAGATGATAATTGTGCCGCGTATGATAGGATTGCAGGAGATGATAAGATATAGGAGTAAAATGAAGGAGTAAAATACGAGAATATTACGATACAATGGGGGGGGGGGTAATCAATACTACGATAGAAAATTGATTCTGGTTGACGAAAAGTGCCCGATAGTTTGCGAGAAATTGAACCACGATCGATGGAACTAAAAATACAGAGTAGCACACACAGGGATCCGACTTGATTATTTGGAATTTGATATTTGAATAGAAGTAGAAAAAGAAAAAAGAGAGGAATATATTGAGAAAGTTACCGGAAAAGATAAACAGAAAGATGAAAAGTAAGTAAAATTCCATGATAAATTCCAGTATACTGAAATCATATGCCGTTAATAGGGTTAAGATGAATATTCATATACACTAAATGTACAAAAGCAAGGAAATTCCCAAATTTTTACACTTTTATTGTCATTAATTAAGGGTATGACTACATATCAACCAACCATTTCATTATCACATCACTACAGTATAAATCTCTAAGCATGAGTGGATGAAGTGTGTGAGGTGCGCTGAAGAAAAATTCCTACGAGTAAAATACATAGCCTTGTTGTGATGGCATATTAAGGGCAAATGATTTCAGTATACAGGCATTTATCATGGAATGTCACTACTTTTGTAAAGGCTATGGCTCAATGCAATGGTCATTTTAAAGGTTTTTTGGAATTTTCTGGAAAACTAAGGTATATGGTAAACTGAAATTAAAATGCCATCAACTCAGCTGAATCCATCAAATATTTGATGAGATACAGGGTGGCACATACGTACGTACGTACACACGGATAACACAAAATCATGCCTGCCTTTTCTGGATCACTGGGTTGCCTTGACTAATGATGCTGAAATTCTACACACTTATAGAACCTATCAAATAAAATGTGTGCAAAGTTTTAACTAATTTGGTTTCTTGGTTTTTGAGTTATGATTGATTTAAGAAATGGAATTTCTAGCATAGGCTGTTTTTGAAGTATATTAAGGGATAGAGCGATCTCGCGCCTCCCTTAATATATATATATATATATATATATATATATATATATATATATATATATATATATATATATATATATATATATATATATACAATAGTTTTTTCATTCACTTCGCTGTAATTAATAAAGAGACCACGAAGAGCGTAGAGGATCGAGAACGGGAAAAAAGAAACATAAAGAGGATAAAAGGCAGAGAAGACGCCAGCGAACAGAAATAAATAAAAAAAAAATATAGATATAATAATTAGAAGAGGTTGAGAAATAATACGAAGAAGTAAATGGCGAAGAGTAAAGAACCTAAAGAAACAAAACAAAAGATGATAGAATTGTATAATGAAGAAAATACGCATGAGGTATGAAGAAATAAAAAAAGAAAAAAAAACAAGAACGATAATACCAACACGGATATACAGATAAGGATAATGAAGAAAAAATGAAGAAAAGAAAGAAAGGAAGAATAAGAAAAAAAGAAAGTATTGATTTACTCCTCTCCAGGAGTTAGGCACAAGGCCAGTTTTTATCTTACTCCCACAAGTAAGATGTGACCCAAGGTCGGGTCGGGAAAGTAGGGTTTAAAAATTGCCTGGGAAGTCCCGTCGGCATTCCCCGTAAGAGACGCCTCAGACAGTAAGCAATAAACTTACTCCTCCTCAAAGAGGGGAGGCAAAGCCTGGGAAGGTGGACCTCTCAGCACTGCACAGGACATACCCATTGACTGGCGTAAATCAAGACCCGAAGGCCAAGACAATACCAGTATGGGGTGCAGTATCCATCGGAACAGATACTACACTTTGATCTTAGCCAAAAGGCTAAGATGAAAGAAATGAAGTAAAAAGCGAAGGCGGTAAAGACGGGAAAATGGAAATACTGAAACAGGAAAAAAAGAAAGAATAAAAAAGACAGAGAAGGAAGACTATTAATAAAAAGAAAAGAACATAAGTTAAAAGTAAAAAATAGAAAAAGGAAAAGCGAAGAAGAATTTAATATGTTTCTGCATGATCCTTTAATCGCACGTTGTTCGTCCGTGGAAAAAAAAAACGTTATTCATCATAAAGCTTAGCCGTTTATGACGTCAGTTAAATCAAGTTATATCTTTACTCTATCACGTCATCTTGGTCAGGAATCCATTTCGAAATGATGAAAGAACACAACAATGTCAAATATAATAGAGTCACGCTATCGTAATTGTGATTAACAACGGCGTTTGTAATTATTATTTCAAAGTTGTAAACGCAAGTAACTCTTAACACACTAAATTAAAACGGCATTTTAAAGAACGGCAAGAACGATAAGACTACACAATTTCAATGGGGAAGCTTAAAAATAGTAATTGTCACTGTAGTAAAATGTTCCTTAAAAGAGTACGTACATTACTTTTCAGAGGACATAATTAAATGGCTACTATTAACATTTAAATTTAAAATAAATATATGTTAAAGATGTGTAATAAAAGTTATAACTTTATAAACTAAATCGAATGCTAAATATAAAGCCGTCAGGAAGGTTTCTCGCTGGTTTTTATATATATATATATATATATATATATATATATATATATATATATATACATTTATATATATATATATACAATTATATATATACATTTATATATATATATACTATTATATATATATACATTTATATATATATACATTTATATATATATACAATAATATATATATATACATTTATATATATATACAATTATATATATATACATTTATATACATATATACAATTATATATATATACATTTATATATATATACATTTATATATACATATATATATATATACAATAATATATATACATTTATATATATATATATACAATTATATATATATATACTTTTATATATATATACATTTATATATATATATACATTTATATATATATATGATTATATATATACATATATATACATATATATATATATATATATATTTATATATATACATATATATACATATTTATATATACATATATATACATATATATATATTTATATATAGTTATATATATACATATATATATACATATATTATATATACATATATATACATATATATATATGTATATATATATACATATTTATATATATATACATATATATACATATATATATTTATATATATACGTATATATAGTTTTATATATATACATATATATATTTATATATATATGTATATATACATGTATATATTTATATATATATACATATATATATTTATATATATACATATATATATATATATATATATACATATATATATTTATATATATATATACATATAAATATTTATATATATAAACATATATATATACATATATATACATATACATATATATATATATATACGTATATATATATATACATATATATACATATATATATACATTAGGGTAGGTCGATTTTACACTTTTTTTTAAATATTAAAAAAAGGCACGTTCCGAAAGTTCTATATAGACCTATTAAATACTCATGCAAAAAATTAGATCAAAAACTTCAGCGGTTTTTTGAGCGTTTGGTATCAAAGATCGTAGACAAGAATATACTGAAAATTTCTCGTTTTTGCAAGATTTGCTTGAATATTGGTGTGAAAACAAAATAGTTTTAGCATTTAAAAGCAGGGAATGTCCTTTTATTTTATAAAAATGATATGAATTAAAGAAATCTTCAAATTGAAAATTTGCCCCCCCCCCCTCATTTTCAGTATCTGCTTTTGTAAACTACCTTTTAACGTTATGAATTAAACAGTAATATTTGAATACCTAAAAAAATGATTTTTTCTGTTATTAGTGAAAATATAACAAGCAAAGAAATAAGGAAAAACCTAACACTATTTTAATGAAGCTTAATATAGAGAGTCAAATTGCTCCATATAAGACCCCTTAGACAAAAATGCTGGTCTCAATTTCTCACTCAAAACTTTGGCTGTAATGTGTTGATGCCTTGCTTCAAAACCATATACAGTTTGTGAAGCTTCTGTTATTAACTTAACTGCCCGTTCCACACCCTGAGAATGTGAGGGCAAATCTGGCAAGTCAAGCTTGGTTCCATTCATCAACGATTCTCGAAGTTCAGATTCAGTAAAATCTTCCGTCATTGGTGGTTCAAAAATGCCGCATAATTTTAAATCTATTAATTGTGTCCAATGTGTGGCATTAAAATTAATAGGTAGTATTCTTTTTAATCTTTTTCTGGTTGACTCTTCACTCCTGAAAGAACAAATTAATTAATTGAATTATTAAAAAATTCCAATCTGTACTGCTTTAATAATTATGGTGAAATTAGATAAAATCTTTAAAAATCATTCTATAAATTGGAATAAATAATTGAGTCAGAGATATATAAATAAATATTACTTACCTAATGGCCAAAATTCTTTTTAAAGTTTCTTCTCTTACTTCAATCTCCTCAGATTTAACCATGGAATATAGAAAGTTTTCAGGCAGTAAACAAAATGTATTACCTTGTATATTTCTAAATGTGATATCTTGGATTTCCTGAGGCTGCTCCTTAATCCTCTGGATCATATTAAAAATGTGCACTTACTGATTGTGGAATTTACTATTTCTTTTAATTTCAAACCAAGAAGTGGCATACACATTTACAATAAAATTTACTACATAGTGTAGTTTTGTTGTGTGCCTTTGTGGGTATGCACCACGAGTCCATAAACACATAAGCCTGATGGCCAAAGTTAACCATCTTGCTTGGTTTAAAGGACCAATTTTCCAGGAGGCATATCTAGAGTCAACCTTACCTCTAGAAATACCTACTGTGTATTCATAAAGGAGTCTTTGGTCAGAACTAAGCTCATGTATTTCATCAATTTTAAAAATTGACTCTAGAGGATTGCTTATAGTGGAAAATGATATTTGGGGTAAATCATATCAATCATTTGAGCATAATTTCCCCAGAGGGCTACTGAATGTTGTAGGGCCCTTTGCGCAACCATCTATATGTTTTTAAAAAGGGCTCTGAAAGGTAGTTCATTATGATGCAAAGAGCAACCAATTGTGTGAAGAGTTTTAAAAAGTTTTTTTTCTAAAATTGCAACCATTCCACCATCGCAACTTGTGTTGGTATTAGTGTTGTCAACAAGTATAGCCTTAATACTGTTCTCACTGTGGAATTCATGCAAAACATCCACCACTTGATCTGCATGAACAGCACCTGTTGCACCACTATTCGGAAGAACTCTATGTGTCAGATATTTACTTTCACATGGTGTTTCTTTTGTAAAAGTTAAATGGTGTTCTGGTCCCTTAGTTTTTTTCATAATTCTCTGTCTATTTTCATCCACAATTTTCTTATACATCAATGTGTCCTTATCCATTCTCCCATCAACTCCAATACATATATTTTAGGTGGGGTAAAAACTCCTGGCTGAAATAGTTTTATTTATCTACCTCCAACAAGGTAAGATGTGACACAAGGTCAGGAAAGTGGGATTAGATAACCCTGCGCTATAGAGGTGAGCACTCTGGCCATTAAAAAATTGACTGGGCAGCCCCGTCGGCATTCCCCTGTAGGGGCGCCTCAGACAGTTAGCAATAAACTTACTCCTCCCCAAAGAGGAAAGGCAAAGCCTGGGAGGATGCACCTCCTAGAATTGCAC
>OY744532.1:80398733-80401233 GCA_963556195.1 Sepiola atlantica | reverse complement strand
TGTGTGTCTGTGTGTGTGTGTGCGGATATGTGTGTGGAAGGTTCGGATGCATAACGCGATCAATCCAATTCGTTTTAATTAACACCTTAAACAATAAAAACCCGAATATATAAAATCTCGACTTCAAATGAAAGCTGATTTTAATTGAAATAAAAACAAATTATTTGTTATCATATTATGTAAACCATGGTGTTGTGGTGTTGTCGAGTGTTGAAGTACAACCCTTGTTGTAGGGACAGTTTCGTGATTTAGAAAATGTGTTTGTTGCGTTTTGCGTTGGAATCTCGTCGTATACGTATATCAATAAACATATTAATAAATAAAAGCATGCGCATCACTTAATATTAAATATAGGCATACAATTATAGTGGGACCTGATATGTACATTGATGCTTGTCAGTATTTACCTGATAATACCAGTTAAATATAAAACGTTATCACAATTATCTGTCCTTAAAAGTATTTTTGAATCCTCATAATACTTTATAATAAGGTATGTAAACCTCATTTAACAAAGAGAATTATAAATAAATAAAATAAAATAAATAAATATTAAATAGCTTCTTTCGGTATTTTTATTTATGTCTATGTAACTATACACTGTTTCCGTTGTAAGGGACACATCCTCCTCTCTTAGTTTCGCATTTGATAGAAACTTACTACTTAAGTGAAGAATTCTGGGGAATTAATCTTATCTTAGTATTCATTTAAACGATCAATAAATAAATACTAAACATCTTCCACAAAAACATTGAAGTATAACACTCTTAATAGTTGCTTGAATGGATGGCTGAGTCTATGAAACTTGGTCTAAACTGTTGAACTTAAAAGAGACCAGCTCCGTTGTTAATCTCGTAATCAATTGTCCTAAATAGACATCTGAATGTTAAATGATGTAACTTTAGACAGTAAAAAAATGACCCTCAAGTGAATTAGAATTTTGATAAATAAATTATAGAACTTATGATCTGTTTTAAGAAATATTACTGAATTAAAATTTATAAATGTCCACACAACTTTTAGGAAGTACTAGTTCTGAACGAAACATACAAAATGCCGTATTAGCGGGTTCCTCCACGTGTGAGGTTGCTCTTTTCTTTGTTTTTTTTGTTTGGTGTCACCCAACAATGAACCATTGTATAGAGTAGGTTTTTTCAAAACACTTTACTCCAAGAATTTGTTACTCTTTGTGATATTTTTCTGATGATTTTGTTTTGTTGCAGAGACGATATTAACATAAAAGTGTTATTTGGCACAAGACAAATGAAACGGACCGGAAAAATATATCTCACAGAAGTGTTATTTCTTCTGTAAATGTGAAAAAAAATAATAATAACATAGAAACATGGTTTTTGGAACATAATATGAACCTGACTTATATTTGCTCTGTTGTCACTAATTGACAATCATCGAGCTAACTTTTTTAAGGAGACTGTAAAGTAAAAGGGCACTGATAGTATATGTTAATACATATATTGCCATCAATAATAAGCTAGTTTACTACATAAACATACAGGTAGTTCAGTCGCACTTACATTTATAAATGTTACTACAAGTTCGAAGTTGTCTTGTTTATTTTTTTGCCAAACGTTGGCAATTTTATTAGTAAATGTTGTGTTCAAACAGTTAAAAGCTAAATCCTTGTTGTGTTTTATTGAAATTATGCAATGATTCTACACTTGTTTCTAAAAAGGAGTGGCAATAATATAATTCTTGTGTTACCGTATATTTTTAGTAATACGTAGATAGTAGAGTCCATAAATATCGTATCTTTATACTATATGTACTTAGTTGTGATAAGCCGGTTCATCCCGCCTGTGGTGAACGCTGTACCACTTTGTCTAATGCCGAATATACATGTCAAGTAAAAATGATTAGTCATAAACGATCTGTTTTAATCAAACTGCTATTTTATATATATAACAAAGTAGGGATATATATTTAACTTCCAACTGAATTAGTGATCAGTTATATTTAACAATATCCGCATGGTCAATAAGTCTTTTGGTGTATCCATATGGCAAAGTAATATAGTTTCCCTGATTTGAAGCCTGATCTGTGATTCCATATATATGTGTCGAAAAGATCTACGAAACCCGAACTTTAATTTGTCTAAGCTCATTTAACGATAAACTGCTGATACCTTAGTGTTCTTTCTGATCTTAATTTATGATAAGAATTCAAAATAAACTCGGTAAAAATGTGAAGAAATTTAACAGTGGATATCATGAATATGCCATTGGAACTATGAAATGTAGCCTCCATTTCTCGTAATATCAACGGTCATTGAAGAGAGAATAATGTGTTTAAATGTAATGCAAAAGCGTTCAGGGTAAACTTTTAAGATTCAAATATATTGAATAAAACAATGAATAACTTTTTTTTTGCGATGAATGACGCGTGATTTATTGAAGATCAATTGAAATGCGATCCGCAGAAAGAAAAGTCTAAAGAGCAAGAGAGGCTGTGCTTGTTGCGTGTATGTGCACATCGGTTAACT
>OY744532.1:80381233-80396233 GCA_963556195.1 Sepiola atlantica | reverse complement strand
AGAGCAATTACGTCCACTTCAGTAATTACACACAATGTTAACGTATAACTCTTAAATAGAAAATTCACACACAATAGAAACCATAATAATACAATTGAAAAATTTATAATAAAAGTAATAATAGTAATAATACAAATAATAATAATAATAATAATAATAATAATAATAATAATAATAATAATAATAATAATATTAGTAATAATACTAATAGTAATAATTATATAAATAGTCATGATGATAATAAGAATAAGAATAAATATTTAGTAATAGAATAATAATTGTTAAAATAAACAAGAAATATCAACTAAAATTATTTAAAAAATTGAAAAAATAGATTTATTTCTGCGAGACTGCTATAAAGTGCATCACTTAATTACAGTGGATCTAGGTAAAACACCTGTCCGGTTTGAGTGGATTTTTTTTTGAAAAGATGGTACATATCAAATCAACAAAATAATGATACTAAAATAAAAACTATCTTGATTCGATACACTACCTTCGTAAATAACTATTTCGTTGATAACCATTTTTATACTTTAATATTTTGCTATTTTATCTATTGACCATTGTTTAGTATGAAACTTTTTTTTAACCAAATTTCATTGATATCGTCGTTATAAATACTCACCTCTTTACATGTAGTATTATTAATAATAAAATGTATTACATAACATTTATTGCTCTGTGATTTCATGGATTCTTAAAAATACTTGTGAAAAACATGTGCTTTAACCCTTCTAAAATTAAGTATTTTATACTTATCTTTATACATCGGAAATTATAATTAACACAACAACAATCTAACATGTTGCCATTTTCATAATGAAATAGTGTTATCGCTTTAAAAAAGATTCACATAGACACTGTTAAGGCGTATAACAATTAGATCAGAAATGATGAGGCTCTTTAGGTCTATATTGCCCGACAGCGGAACCTATGCACTGGCCTATCCAGTAAATATTTAAGAAACCCTAGAACTAAATACTCAAAACAAAAACAAAATTCACTCAGTTATGTTACTTTCTATAAGTATTAACTGTTTTTTTTATAAAAATCGAACGTTTTGGATTAATTTTTTTTAACCCATTGAAAAGAAAAATATGTCGTGTAATGTTACTGGTGTTTACCGGGAAGCTAGAGTTAGTCATTATGAGAAAAAAATAGAATGTAAAATTTAAAAAAAAATGCAATTTTGTCAGAATTAGTTACGCAAGTCGTTATGAGCGATTGTGTCTTTGAGATCATAGTTATGAATCCGTCTATAGTAATCTACCAGCATCAAATTAAAAACTTTACTAACTTTTATCATCGAATCGAGTGTATCGATGGAAAGTTGAGAACTATTAGTATAAATGCTAAGTTTCCAAAGACTATAATAAGATGGAATAAATGAAATAGTAACGGTGTTACAAATATATATATATATATATATATATATATATATATATATATGTTGTTGTGTTTAGTCCAACAGTAAAAAGAAGTCAAGTCGATGTTAGGTTAAGATAACAAGTGTATTAACATAAAAGGTACAAAGGTAAGGAAACTGACTGGTACTCGGCTAGACAGTTACAATAATGTCCTTTTTATACTGGTGATTGTCTACTCGCACTATTTATAGTGAGAACCTGTGTAGTTTCTCTTCTGTTAGAACGGCCGGTGTAATATATATATATATATATATATATATATATATATATATTTATATTTAAAATTTTAGTGTCAAAAGTAAAGATTTAAACACAAAGCAATTGTAATAATTGAATGCTGTTAGGATAGAGTTATGCCTGAATTATATTTAAATTTTATTTAAGCCCTTTCGAATGAAGGGACGCACAGATTAACACCATTTTAATGAATACATGTTCTTTATTACTAGCATACACTTGTTTCAGCCTCCTACCAAGATATTTAAAACATGTTTCAATGCATTTATTTCTTGGGGTGGCCAACTTACGAAAACTAACACCGATAAACGGACATAACGTGTGCATGTCGAAACTCGGACTTACGGGAGATAACTGCTCCATTTGTATAAAAATTGAGTACGGGATGTAATTCCAGGTTTTACTTGCCTGGAAAATGTTCTAAATTGTGTTCTTAATATACGAGCACCGAAGATAACAACCCGGATCAATTATTGAAATAGGTGCAGGAACCATTTACAAATATCTTCGTGGAAGGCTGAAACAAGTGTATGCATGTAATAAAAACAGATTTTTAGTGAAATGGTGTGAATCTACTAAAAATTTGAAGTGGTAGATATATATATACATACATATATATATATATATATATACTTACACACATATATATATATATATATATATATATATACTTACATATATATATATATATATATATATGTATATATATATATATATACATACACGTTTTGAAGCAGACATATGTATAAATGACTACGTTTTGAGAAGATGTTTATCCGGATAAAATAAAGAAACCATTGAATGCAAACGAAACGAACGTATATTTCTTCAGAAAAAAAACTAAGCTGACTCACATATGCAACTTTACGCCTCAATCAATCAAAGCTATTTTATTCACCTATATGCTATAAATGTATATACATAAATATATATATATATATATATATATATATATATATATATACATAAATATATATATATATATATATATATATATATATATATATATATACATAAATATATATATATATATATATATACATAAATATATATATATACATAAATATAAAAACTAAGCTGACTCACATATGCAACTGGACGCCTCAATCAATCATGGCTATTTTATTCACCTATATACTATAAATGTATATACATAAATATATATGTGTATATATATATATATATATATATATATATATATATATATATATTTATATATATATATATATATATATATATATATATATATATATATGCATTCACAGACTGATGCTAAAAAAACGTATTAATTATAGCACAACTTTTGAATTGAATGTCTACTTAGAGTTGCCGGTATATATATTTCTGATGAGATCCAAGTTGAATTAAAAGAGGGGATTTATCTGATCATTCCCTACAATAATATACAGTAGGAATTGCAAGGGGGAAATACCAGTACTCTTTTATCAAGTACTTTAAATCTATATAAAAGGCAATTAATTGTTCTATTAGGAAGTGTTAATATAGCAATGAACGAAGCGGAATAATTTATTTCATTACCTTTTATTTTTGTTGTGCCACTTTGTTGAGGTTTTCTGTTGAGTTTTTGTTCTTAGAAGTATAATATAATTGGTGATTTACATCGACTGGATAGAAAGCTATACTTAAAGAGTTAGATTTTAAAATTAAAATAAAACTTTACTACTCATTAGACTCAACTTATCAAGGCTAAAATGCCACTCGAGAATAAGAGATAATGAAATCAGTATATAGGCAGTTGAATGAGATATTAAATATTATTAGAGAATGAAACTTATGAATGGATTCCAAATTGATTACATATGGTTAATACGTATTTATCAAAATGTTGTTTTTAAACGTGACAATGTTGTTGTCATAAGGGTAGAACTTTTTCTTAAACCTCTACCAACAAGATACATTATTGATAAAAAAATGGTTCTTTGTTAATAATGTTTCATGTTATGCACAGTGATTGAGAAAGCAATGGTGCTTGCTGTGGTCATAGACTACGAGTTGTTGAAGTGAAAGATTCCAAAGAGAGACCACAGATGAAACTTTAACTGACAATCCTCCATGGAAATTACGACAGAGTAGAGAAAGTTTACCAACGACACTTCTGCGAATAATAGGTTATTGACAACGGAAGTGTTGATCTGCCATTTGCTGGCGAAATCGATTTTGAACTTTGCCAAAGCAAGAAAGAGTGCGCTGAGCGGATTCTCGTTGGATGTGGTTGCAGTACTCTATCTGATAAGTGATAGAGATTGATAGGATGGTAGAGGTAGAGGGTGATAGAGGAGAGTAACAGTAAAGAAGAACATTAGAGGACCGGAGGATATAACTGAAATAGTGTAGAGGTTAGGTATCCACAAAAGTATTGGTCGCTTCCCGAAGTAAAAACAAGCTAGAGTGTTACTCTCAATCTATCTCATTCTAACATTCTCTCTCACTCTATTTTTATTGTGGAAACGTTGTAATTTTTTTTTTCATAGTTAAATCAAATTAAAATAAGACGGGGCCCTTCACTGTTCAGGTTTTACGATATTTTACTCTTAAACGTGGAAGGAAATCGTAAATTATATTTAAAACTTAACTAAAATTATGTATTATTTGTATTAATCTTACTTTTGCGCTTGTATTTAATTGTATTATCACAACATTAAGCCGATATGACTTCCGAACTTTTTCAAGGTGTGCCTTTTCGAATTCAGAATGACATCATGGCTAACCAGATACTCTGCACGAAATTTCGAACTAAACACTTTATTTAATCCATTTGGGATGATTGTTATCACTACCTCAGCCAAGACCGAATATAAGTCGTAATTTTTAAGGATATGCTTGGTCTTGTCTGTACTTAATATTAAACCTTTAACAGATAGAAGACTATCGATTTGACCTGATTATTAGCACTTAATCCGAGGCAGATGATGTCAATATAGACAATTCTCGTTTAAATCTGGGGTACCTTACATTGGTTCATGGTTTAGATGTATATGGTTTCTGTTATATATCAACGTTTTAATGGCATAGTTTGAGCGACACCTAACTGTTTGAGGTTACCCCAATAAAGGAAGTCGACGACTTCAAATGACTTCTGGGGAGATTAAATCATGTCACTTCCTGGCAGCATCTAACGCAAAGAAGACGCGTAAAAGGTCACCGTTCCTGATTAGTACAAGGGGTGGGGCGACAAATATTGGGTGGTGAAACGTGACACAAGCTATTTATCGATCTGGCTACTGTCATATCTCTCTATCTATCTGTCTCAATTTCTCTCTCTCTATCTCTCTCTCTCTCTCTCTCTCTCTCTATATATATATATATATATATATATATATATATATATATATATATCTTTTAGCGCTTTAGTGTTTTTGTTTGCGACGTTCAAGAACCTCTGTTCTCGACAACTGCGGGTACATCAGTTTATACACACTACCACATAAACGAAAATGTAACGTGTCTTCGTTTTGCTAATTCTTTCTTTAGCAGCGAAAGTTAACAGACACTTTTTAAATTACTGTCTACCAGTACCGGTGTTATTGTCAAGACAGAATTGCCCAATTCCGACCGTATTTGTCATGTATAATATTGTAAAATACCAGGTTCACAGTCCATACACGACGGTTGGAAAATGATGAATGGAGCCTATCTGGTGTTATTCCTGAGTTCATTTAAGCTAGTGGTATTTCTAAAGCGTGATAGACTAGTCAACCTTCAACTAGTTCACCTACTGCGAAAGAGAAAAGAGTTGGGTAAACACGCGTAGACTCATATTAGATATGAATGCGTTCGAATTATTTCTGCATCAAGAAATTCTGAATATATATATTTCCAATGAGCGATCTGTGTCAGTACTTGCCAATGTAAGGTAATTTAACTTTGCTGATCCACTAAAAACAATGATGCAACGATATATCATAGTAAATGGGATTTAGGTCTGGTTTGATTTTGCTGGATGTTACGGTTTTAGATAAAAAATATTTGTGCTATTTCCTGACGAAATACGATACTTATTTTTAATGAGTTAATGTGTATGGATCATTGCAAACCAAACAGTTATTATTTATCATGCCGAGGCTAGATACCAAATTTAAACGATTTATTATACAACCAAATATATGCTCCACCAAGACGCATATATTTGCTTAACTGAGGATAAACTAACACGATGATCGAACATATACTACACTGCCCTCCCACTAATGGAGTAAATAAGTCTATTTATGCTATCATGATTAACAAACGTATACTGCACTGCACCTAAATGGGAATGCAATGCAGAGGTGAAGGTAATGAGAGGATGATATTTTGACAGCACAACCGATAGTACACAACATCCCGCCAAAATAAAACAGGAGAAGGTAATCCTTGGAGAAAGGTATCGTTAATAACGAACATATACTATACTTACCCCTCCAAAGGGTAAGTAATGCCTGGGAGGAATGGAGAATAAAAATAGCATACACTTTCCCCAAAACAGGAAGTACAGCTTTTGAGGATTCTTCTACTCGGTTAAAAAGGGCGGTAGTAATGTTTGGGCGGATTCTATCAAGTCGAACAAAGATATACTATGCTCATCGACGAAAGAACGAGGTAATGCCTGAGAGGATAATCTCATTACAACAGAACAGATAATACCGTAAATCTCCTCAAAAATATAAGTGGATATTAGTGGATAGTACTATGATAACAAAATAGCTACTATCCTACCTCCCCCCATGAATGTATAATAGTAATATACTATATTCGTCTGAAATAGTATAGTAACCTAAATTGAACATTAAATACTGTAGAATAGTACATTATTAGAAGCAATAGTGGGAGGTGACTGTGGTTAAGTGAATATCGACACGGACTGAAGACCTGGGTGTTTCAAGTTCGAATCCAGTCGGTTCCACAGTACCACTTTCACTTAGGGATCTTGGCAACCTTCTCGTGGTCCTTCCCGTAAGTACCCGCTGTCTTTCCAGAAAGATTTCTAACTAGAAAAACGTCGGGGGAAACTAATGCCAACACCAGAATCATCTGATTCACACGAAAGAAGAAGAAGAAGCAATAGTAAAGTTTCAGCTTTAGACAGATAATACCTAACTCACATTAGTAATGGATAAGATAAATTGAACACAAGTTGCTGTTTTCCCAATGACAAAATGGATCGATACAGACGTAGATCGGCTCTGATAGAAAGGTATTGATCTCTGTAAGATAAAGATTTTCTACAGTCGCGTTACCTGTCTCCATAAACACAAAGCTAAAATTATGATGAATGAATATTTAAATTGTGATCGAATCATCTATAAATATATTAACACGTAAAAGCGATAAAAAAGGGAACACAAATGGAAAAAAATCTAACATCCTGACAACGTTTACATTTGCCTTTAATTCATAAACAGCCGTACCCTTTACACAACCTTTACATTCAATTATTATCATTTTTGTAGCGTTTTTTTGTAGTTATACATTTTATTTAGCTGTTTAATCAAGCATCATAAACCATTTCAGCATTGCTCCCGCCTTTGAGAAATGAAGCGGTAGAAACAAGAAAAAATAAATAAAATTAGATTAAAAAAACAAACACTATTGTTTAGAAGTCATTTGTTAATTTGTATTCGGACAGGATCGCATCAATCACATTCAGGGGAGATATTCGAGAATCGGTGATTGAAGTAATGACAAGAACGCATGAACAAGAAAATAATACAATAACCTTTTGAAAGCGGTTAAATAAAACGCATGCACGATTAACAAGTAAATACAACTGTATTATTATTCCTCGGTTATTCATATATGATGGACTCTCCCGTCGATTTCGACGTATGAGTGCTCCACCAGGGGCTGCCCGCGCGTGAATTTGTAATTGCAATCTCCAACAACCGCTCTCCTGAGTCGGCATTGCTTGATTCCAATGGCAAGTAGTAATACAGGACGACTGGAAACAATGCCGAGGTAAGCAGAGAGCACATACAGCCCCTGGTATTCCCAAATAGTCACCCATTTAGTACTGGCCAGGTTCGACGCCGCTTAACATCGGTAATCTAACGGGAACCGCTACAATATATAAATATATATATTGTACAAATATTCGTTATATATATATATATATATATATATATATATATTTATATATATATATTTATATATATATATATATATATATATATATATATATATATATATATATATGTGTGTGTATATATAAAGATGTGGACTAAAAGCGAACTTTTAGGAGAGGTAAAACCTATTGTGAAGAGTATAGAGCTCAACATCCAGGATAGAGCAGGTAGATATGAAGAAGAATGGAAAGGAATTAGAGAAGCAAAAGCCAAATTAAAATTCAATTCAATTGCTCAGAGCAAGGTATATTCCGCAAAAAGGCAATTTATTCAAGTTAAATTTTCCCTCTCAAGCCAGGCTTTTCAAAGATCAAACTCTTATCATCAGAGGAAGTCGCTGGGATAGATAAGTTGGCAATGGCCAAGATTTAAAATTTGAAAAAAAGAAATAAAAGTTGTAGGGAAAGAAAACGCTGGGCAAAACTCTGTTCTAACACCTTTCTTCCACTACCCCCTAAATCATTCAACTTAACCTCCTTAACCGTATATCTTTTATATGGCTTTTCATCTTCTTCCCCGTTTAACTTCTTTTAATACATTCGTCCGCTCCCTCTCAACACTTCCAAACTCCATTCCTTTCCCTCTCAACTTGATAAGTAACCCACCTTATTCACATTATACTTTAACCCTGTTATTTACTTGCTGACTCGCCTTATCTACCCTAATCCCCTTTGCACACTTCGATATCGAACTCCTTACTGTTTTCTCTGTGCACTCTAATTATTCTTCCCCTCCTGTTTTTACTTCTAAATAATTCTCCTCACTCTTATAATAGCCTCGATTATTCCCCCCTTGTTTTACCTCGCCCTTCGCACACTTCTCTCAGACCATACTCAACCCCCAACCCGCCCTCGCTCTACATCTTTTAACCCCCATAATATTTACTTTTAACTGCAATCTCCACTCTCCCTTTGGCTTAATCTATTGTCACTTCTTTAACCTTGTATGTCTCTTACTTCTTTCTGCTATCATTAACCTTTTTAATAATTTTCTTTATTAACTTCCATATAACTTTTTCGAAAAAAATTTCAAAGTTTAATTTTCCCATAACCATAAGAAATAGCGTCCCGTAACAGCATATTTTATTTCAACCCATATCTCTAACCACCTTGGAGATTCCTATTCCGGATATCCTATCGAGGTCTATTTTACTTTTTACTTTTCTTTATTCTAATTCTCACTCTTGAGCTCCAATCTTTTCTACTTTCCCTTCATTCTATTATTATTATTTTATTATTTTATTATTTTTTATTATTTTTTATTTTTTATCGGTCAATCCTTAATTTTCCTTGCGAGCCTAAGACTAATCTTATTATCTCTTTTTCATTTTTTATTTTCTTATTTCTACTTTTTATACTATTTTTATCTTTATTTTTTATCTTTACTTTTTTAATTTTTAATTCATTTTTTCTAGTTCTACCCTTCAAATATATTTTGCATCATTGTTTATATATAAGGTCATCTGATTAAGCATCTAAACCCCGAACTCTGTTCATAAACATATTCTGTTATTGTAACTCCCTCTCCGAACTTTCGTTAACTCACCCCCATTCCTTTCTTCCCCATTTCTAGTTGAATCCTATTCCGCGCTGACATCCAATTTCAACTTTATGCGACTCACCCCCCACATTCACACTCTTAGTTTTAACCGCACTTCTTTCACCGCTTCCGCTCCCTTTCTCCTCCCTCGTACCCGTTCCATTTTTCCTCCCCCGCACCCCTTACCCGTTCCTTCCCTGCCTACTGGTCGCATATTAGTTTTTGCTTTTTCATTTTAAGCCGGCTTTCTCAACGGGCTAGCTTTAAACATTTTCGCTGCCTTTTTTTCCCACTTTAAAAAACTTTCCCTTGTTATCTCTGCCCAGGAAGTATTTTTAATGGCGAATATTTTCCATTTCAATCTTCTCTGAGCCTACCTGCTTCCACGAACGTACCTCTTATTGGACTTTTTACCCTTTTGGATTTTCTATTTTCGCCGTACCTGAAGTTGTGGCATCTTGAATTTTAACTTTGAATCCTCTCTCATTAGTTATTGTGCCGTTAATGACCCACCTATCTACATCTTATTCTCTCCGCTGGACTTTTCGACACCGGACTTTTTAGCAATCGGACATTTGCTTGCATTCGGGCAGAGTTTTGCCCAGCGTTTTCTTTCCCTACAACTTTTATTTCTTTTTTTCAAATTTTAAATCTTGGCCATTGCCAACTTATCTATCCCAGCGACTTCCTCTGATGATAAGAGTTTGATCTTTGAAAAGCCTGGCTTGAGAGGAAAAATTTAACTTGAATAAATTGCCTTTTTGCGGAATATACCTTGCTCTGAGCAATTGAATTGAATTTTGATTTGGCTTTTGCTTCTCTAATTCCTTTCCATTCTCCTTCATATGTGTATATATATATATGTATATATATATATATACATATTTATATATATATATATATATATATATGTATATATATATATATGTATATATATAATATATATATGTTTATATATGTATATATATAAATATGTATATATAACGAATATTTGTACAATATATATATATATATATATATATATATATATATATATTTATATTGTAGAAATATTCTGTTATATATACATACATATGTGTATAACGAATATTTGTACAATATATATGTATACATATATATATATATATATATATATATATATACATATATATATATATATATATATATTATTTATCTTTAAAATTTAATAAAAAGGTTAACAGTATAGCAAATTTTCTTTATAAAATATGATATAGCACAAGGCCGAAATTGTGTACGGGTGGGATTATGTCGGCTGTCGTTTTCTTGGTCTATTCTCCAAATGAGTTTAAGTCACCAAAATACCACATTCACCATGTGGGTAAAACTTACTTAACATTATCCCTAATAGTTCGACGTGTTTTTATTTACAAATGATATACGTACAAATTTATCAGTTGGGGGTTTGAGATGCAAATAAAAAGAAAAAAAAGATATCACTGAAAAATAAAATGCTAAGTGCGGTGGTTAATAGGACCCTTCCAAATCTATCTAGGTATGAGTAGCACACTGTTTACCTGGTTGATGAAAAAATAGAAGATACCCAATACAGTTTTCAAGTGGGAAAAAGTGTAGCAATGCTCATTAGTACCCTTAGCTAGGAGACTTTGGAATCGGGTGTTATAAGACCTAAAGTCGGTGCGCACAATGATTAGGCAGAAAACACGTACTCAAACTTGGATCGTCAAAATACACATAAGCTAGTGGTGTGTATCCACCTTTTTTTAAAACTCCTACTATCGCATTTTATATGGACGTTAAGCTGGTGTCTAAAGTGAAGAAATCACAATAATCAAAATGCGACTCACCCCTGTTCTCTGCATCTAAGCGTACTGTATATACTACAAGTCAAGCTGCGGCTAGAATTGTGAGAAAGACCATTTGTTTTTCCGGAGCAATGAATGTATCTCATTGTACACAACAGATGTTAAATTGAGGGGTATCAACTGCTCGGGGACGAGGCGCACTGTCACCTCGTTGACATATTTCCAAAGTTCATGCAGTTGATGCCGGCGTGCTCGGCCGTTATTTTCTTCAACATCCGTTTAGTACAGAAAACAAATGTTTAGGCTGGTTTTAGCTTTGAAGAGTGCATCATTAAGGGATAACGCACCCGAACCAATCGCCAAGCTAGAGAAAATTCATGTATTGCTATGACTCCGGCGTCTAAACTCAATTAGAGAAGATCTTCTCGTCGTACAATTAAACACCCCGAGCTGATCTGAGCGGTTCCCGCCACTAGCTCCGTCTTCTTAGAGCGTTCAAGTAAACTGGACCCCCGGCAGTGATCTAAGCACAGCTCGCTATTTTTTTAGGAACTGCGATTGCCCTTTTGGTCTACGTCGGAGTTAAACCTACTGGTCGGAAATGGGATGTGGAAAGGCGTTCTAAACCTCAAGACACCACGTGAGTTCCCCTCGCAAGGTTCACGCTAGAAATGATAGTCTCCCAGCATGTCGATACCATTCCAAGTCGGACATCCTAAACTCAAGATACGCACACAGTAGCATGGATGTATACAGACACGCACAAACAACGGACGTTATATCATGTACCTGGCGGCTGGCGGTTATATTTTCTTTACTGCGGTTGTGGCACATACTGAATATTTCACACGTGATGTTCAGGTAATAACCAGTGAAAAGATATCGTGTAAGATTTTGAGCTTTTCAGTTATACACATGAGTGTGTCTGTTCATCCCTCTGCTAGCTAGATTTGTAGAGATGTATATGATCACTACGTAAAGTTGCTTTCATGTGAAAGCATTCAATGGAAAGGTAAGTAATCTCATTAATAATATACACTGACTTTTAATGTTAGTTACCCAATGATTTGTCTATCACAGGATCGCAAGTACATGTAGAATCTAATAGATATTCCTGCTCCTGAGAAATACATTTAAGCTGAGTTTGTAGCCTGAATTTCGTACTCTATACTAAGACTATTTCCAACTACAAAATAGACACCCAGTGTTTGAAAACAAAGCTATGCTACTTTATCTTCTTGATCTGCAAAATTAAACAAACCTCAAATGTTCCACATAAAATGTATGTTTATATCTGTAAAAATAAATTGACACATTCTCTAGAATTATTAATACTTCTATTTTTGTATCATATCATACACACAAGCATGTATTTATTTTGGAAATAATATGTATTTATATATATATATATATATATATATATATATATATATATATATATATACAATTATTCCAAAATTGAATTATTTTCAAAATAAACCCATATACACATGTGTTTCATGTCGATCTTGCAGTGGTCAGTATGACGGAGACACTCCTTTCCGGCCATACGGTTCGAACCACGATACCAAAGCCATGTTTTACTCAGTAGTCAAGCTGTGTACTAAAGTTCCACCCGTATTGTCTAGAAATGGGAAGCAAATACACATTTAAATAGCAAACACGACCGATATCAAGCAATCAACCGAAATAGTTGAGTAAGCGGGACCCAGAGTTTTCCATTACGCAGAATAACAGATGGTTCTCAACTTAATAACAAATCGCTCTATATTGCAAGAGCTTTGCAGAATTATTCATAAATATTATTTTCAAAATGCCCCATATACACATGTGTTTCATGCCAAACCTGGAATCGTAAGTATATATATATATATTCCCCAAACAAAACAGTTTTGTACAATTGTATATCGCCTTATGTTAATCAAAAGTAACATATGATGTTACTAAACCTTATTCTGATTTTGATCAAAATCTTTAACAGGACCTTTATTCTAAAAAGTATTACGCATTTAAAGATTGACATTTAGGGATTTAAGATAAAAATCAGAAAATATTACTTAATTGCTGTCTAATAAGTATGAATACATTTAATGCAAAACCTGAAATATTTACTATTTTCTAAATAGCAGAATGTTCTCATTAAAACAAAATTGACTTTTGGAGATTTTTAGCAAATAATGTGTATTAACTATTATTGAAAATGCACAGAAATGGGACACAAATGAAATTTCACGAATAGATCCCACCCCATTTCAACCAATTCGCATGAAATTACGTTAAATCAATATAAGACATCTAGCCTAGTTGCATTGCTCCACAATTTATAATAATTAGTTTGTCTCGTAGCACTGGAAAGAGGCCGGAAGGAAAACACGAACTCAGAGTTTAGAGAAAGAAAGTATATTGAAAAAAAATGTTAGCCAACAGAGAACAAGAGTGGTTGTACGTTTTTACTGGTGTAGTTCCGACACTGATAAGCATGTGCATTCAGAATTAATGGTGAGTGGTAAAGTTCAAATAGTCCGTATAGGAAAGGTACCATAACACCCCATCCCAAGCCTTACCTGCCCAGGAGTCACAGTACTGTTTCCTTTTTGAAGTGACGCTATTTTGAGGCTGTTTAAAATGGTTGTGTGATGAAAGTGTTGTCTCTGGTAACTATATCATCTTCCTGGGGCGTGCTGTCGGTGTATTACGACAGTCGTTTCCTAATTTCATTTTAGTGTCTCTCATGAAGGAACTGGATCCTCTCTCAGATTCAGATTTGATATCCTCAGCTTTTTTGAATTCTAGACTTCTGATTTTTAGGAAAACTTTAAACTTACTAAAATGGTTTCTTTGCTTTGACATTCAACTTCCAGGCATCTTATCTTTCATAGTCTCCAGCTCTTCTGTGTTGCAGCGTTAACGAATTCAGCCCTTTAGCTATGAGTTCACTCTCTTACATTTTGTTTGATTTATTTGAGTTTAGTGTTAGCCATTTTTAACGTGAATGTTGTGTCTTTATGTGCTTTAATTTCTACCGACAATTTATTTTGAGTCCAGTTAGTACGATTTTTAATGAGTAAAACAAATACTTCTTTCGTTTTTTTGACTCGGTCGTCAGATATTTTGTTTTTTTTCTGGACAAATATGCTGGTTAGTAACACTCATAGGTTGAACCGCTGCAATAATTATGTGCCACATAAAGTGTTGGTATATTTTAATACGAACATTATACTTTGTTTGTAGTTCTGTTTAAAGTAATGTCGGTAATAATTTCACTCTCTAATTTATTTTTCACCAGTAACTATTCTGGTTATTTTGTTTGTTCTTAGCATAGTCGGTTTTACCAACCCTCTCCTATGTATAGATGTCGATAATCGGCGCGTCTGAACCAGAATCCAATTGCAATCATCCATTTGTATTCAGCATTTTAACCTGTTAATATTTTCTGATGATTCTGCCGTCATGTTCGTTCCTTTTCGTGGAGTTAACCCGAGTTTTATGCCCTCTATTCGTTCTGTAATGTGAACTCTTGCGTCCTAACTGATTAAACGTTAGACAGCTTTGAAAACGAGATAGGCAATGCGTCACACAATGAAGTTATCTACAACGAAAAAGGGCTCTGCGGTAATTTATCCTGATTTTTATTGGGATGGAGTTTTTTTTATAGTAGCGTGAAAATAATTCATCTTTTTGTTTATATCGTTTTTGAATAAGAGATTAAATGTGTTTTCTGAGGTAGTTTTCTTATGTGTGCAATGTTGTGTAACACTTATAAATCCTGGTAGATTCGGCTAATATCTGTGATATCAAATGTTGTAAACTTTCTAACTTATTTCGAACCATGAATCTGATTTCTCTGCACGAGAAGCAAACATATAAATTTATCCGCGCTTACGTTAG
>OY744532.1:80338733-80376233 GCA_963556195.1 Sepiola atlantica | reverse complement strand
TTGGATGTTGGACGACTTGTGCTCGGAGACAACTCTCCATCGCCCACCACGTAGATAGAATCACGGGAAGGGTACAAATAAAAATGATGTAGCGTCCGCATCAAAGGGGTTTCGAGTTAATTGGGGTGTGAAAGCACTCGCTGCACCCGTTGGGGGCATAAGTTGTCATGAGTCATGGATGGTGTCTAATTAAAGGAAGGTGCCGTGTTTAAAGAACCTTGAGTAGGATGAGAGTAGTACTTGGGGCTGGTTGAGATGATCCGATGTATTTCGGTATGGGTGTAAGAAATAACATTTCACTTTTCCCCCGTGCTATGTAGCTAAGTCCATGGGGTGGGTTGATTATGTAGAGTTCGGGTCTAATGGTCGCCTTAAAACAAACGGGTTGGAAGTAAGAAAGACAGGTGGTAGTTCTCAGACATTTGCTACTGGAGTGTGTAAATGCCCAAAACGCATACTCAGATGTAATTATTATGTATAGAAACGAAACCTTATCTAAGATTCATGGGCTGACTATATAAAACGGCATTTTAAAACAAGGGGTTTATGTGTGTGTTCCTTTTATATTGCGGTAATACGCGTAAATTAGATAGATTAGCAATCGATTGAATGTGCTTGGTTGTATAATTAATTCCTAGAGATTACATACTGGCAATATGGGTCCAAAGGCTCAGGCCTTTATGAGACTATGGAACACTGGGCGTGTATTATGATGCAGTTTATCCCATGGAGAGCGCAGGTCGTTCCGAAAATTCTGCGCAGTGAGACGGGGGCGAAGGACGCCCGATAATCTATTATGACATGAGATGGGCATTGAGTTCATATTGATCGTAAGTCGACTTCACGTACATCCCATGAGTATTGTCATAATAGACCGATTGGAATTCAGGTTGTATGAAGAAGATCTAGGGAGAGGCTAGCCGTATTTGTTTCCTGGTTCTGACCGGCCCGACAGATGTTTTTTTAAGACCTCAGGATTGTTTTTTTCTGATAAAGGAGGTAAGTATGTTTCGTAATGAGGGGCTTATTTTTTAAAAGGTGTACTTCAGCTAGTATGAATTGTTATTTAGGTTGAAATTAAGAATAAAGTGCAAGTCGAGCTGACACAGAACTTGGAGAAATTGGGTTGTTTTCCCACTTATTAATAACAGACGGGTGACTCTAAGATCAAAGGAACAACTACATTTCTGTTAATACAGGTCAGAATCGAGACCGACAGATGAAGGCGCGGTAGCTTAACTTGGTGTTGTCGAGACAAGGAAACGATAGGTTGAAGAGTTTTTGCTATAAAACTTTAAGCAAGCATACGTGAAACGATGAACTGAAACAGTTAAGTTAAGTCTCGAATTGAAAACAAAAACACTCATTTTCCGTCCAGTACTATAATAGTCTTATAATAAGTAAGAGTTAAGTGGAGATAGGCAGATAATTAAGAGGCGAACCACCATTTCTCGAGTCTTAAACAGAGATAAATAAAACCTTGACCTTCTCAACGAAAATTGTCTTCGGAGTCATGTTCTCGTAAGAAACACCTTTTTTCCATAGATGCATAGCTAGGATTATACCGGGGTAGAAAAGAGAGATAATATCAACGCAATTATGGCAAACAACGGCATAACAAGTTAGAAAAGAGGAATCGACAGAAGGAAGAAAAAAACAAGAAAAGAAATAGGTAAATGTGTCTCTTAATGCAAAGAGACGGAAAGAGGCTGATAAAAGACACACTGCACACACACACCCTAACCTAAAAAGTTATAAGATACATTAAAAGATTGAATTATTAATGAGGTGATTCTAAAAGCATGTGCACGTTAACAACACAAATTATTGAACGCCTGCATATATGATGAAGAGCATCCACACACACATGCGTTTTCAAGTATAAATTTCACGTACATTTAAAGCACCCGCCCACACAACGCACTCATTAATCCCTCTCTCATCCCCGCACAGAATTAAGACATCCCACACTCGCAAAAGAGAAGATACGCAAAAAGCGTACAGGCAATAAAAGGAATAAACAAAGTTTATGACTTTTTAGTAGAGAATAAAAGCCTTTTATATAGTTACTATTTAACTATAACCAGATAATAATAATAATAATAATAATAATAATAATAATAATAATAATAAAATCAACATTTTTTATTAGTCTTAAATATTGCCCTGTTCCTGTGAAATAATGATGTAAACGTGTTGAGTAATAACGCATAAGACGTCACAGGGAGGCTAAGGGCATGACCCCGCAATAATGAATGAAATCCGAAGACTAGATATATTGTCAATTAGGCTAAATAACAACGAAAAGGAATCGGTGACCTTTAAACGAGCTAAGGTGTGTGAGGTCGACGAGTTCATTTCGGAGTATGACGTCGTAAAAAATAAACGACTCGGAAACCTTTAAAAGAGTCAGGTGCACGAGGTTAGAAGAAGTAGGCATCCGGAGTGCAAAGTCAGAAATTAAAACGGCGGTTTTAAACGAAGGAAGAAGGAGCGCTAACGTAGCAGAGATCGAGTTGGGAGGATATAGAGAAAAACTTGTTGTGGGTCAGTCCTGTAGAGAGGTACCTTCTCTTGATTCCAGGAGCAGACTGATACATAATGTATTGTCGTGTTTCCCTCTAGGTTGCAAGGTAAATCCCTCTTCCTGTTTTTTGTGAAAATAAATTACGTTGTGTAGATTCGAAAATCAACCGCCGTCAAGGTAAAAAAAATAGGTTTCTTCGTAAGACAAAAGAAAAAACAATAATGCCAAATGAATTTTTCTAAAGAAGAAATATCTAATTATATATATATATATATATATATATATATATATATATATATATATACTTTATTTAGATACTGTATATTACATATTTCAGCAATGTACCGCGGTTTCATCCAAAAGGTCAGATTTAGACATCTTTAATAAATCTCCGTGCCCAGTGGAATCATCGGCAAGCTGAAACGATTGTAGTCACGCCCGACAGGGAATGACGTCAACAATGACAGAAAACGGTGTATCTCTGAGGGGGTACCTGAAAAAATCCGGTGTGGGATAGTGATTAACTAAAACTTAAGGGAGATCGATGTTAGTTCGTGTATGAAAGGCCTTCATTTTATTCCCTAGCAAGTTTTATTTATTTATTTATTCATCTGTTAGCAAGTTTTATTTATTTATTTATCTGTTCTTTTTGTAATGTTATTGTTATACCTAGTCTGAGAAAATACGAAAGGGGCGGCTATATAGTTTGCCGTTTGGGTTTGTGAAATTAGGGTGCTTTTTGTTGTCGTTTTTGGGAATAAAATTATGTATCGAATTAATTGTTCGATATAGTGTTGAAAAGGATAATGCTATTATGTTTTTATGGACTTATATGTGTATATATATATATATTTATATATATATATATATATATATATATATACCCAACTTACAGCAGCTGGTGGTGAAGAATAAAGAAACAGTTTCTCGAGCACGTCATTGTCTCTATCGTTGCGTTTTGTTTGATGCTACCGCCCCCCCCCCGTACGAACGGGTATTGCAACATAATCAGTTTAAGATATTTGTATATATTTTCCATCATTTTGATATAAAACCTTCCCAATCCTAAGAATCAAAATAAGTAAGAAGAAAAATTTATCTCTGAAAACATAACATTAAAAAAAAACTAAAAATGAAACGAAAACACATTGCCTTCATTAAATGTGTCGACTGGTCGTCTAGGTGGCATTACTCGTCGGATTCCCACAGTTAATGGATAGGATTTAGCTGATTGTCTGGTTGGTCGAGTGTATTTACGTCGAGGGGAGACCGAGAGCAGCAAGTTTATAGAACCACATTCTTTTGAAGTACTTGTGCAGCTATCACAAGAATGCAACATTGCGGCAATAAGACAGAGACTGGATCTTCGTGAATATTGAGGGACCTATTAGATTAGCGACTCTTTTAGCGGACCTTGTCTAAAAAGGAGGGAAAAGTTGATGGTGCGCAAGCACAGATGTGGCACCATACTCCATGCATGGACGGATGGTTGCTTTTTAGAGATATAGGATACATTCAGATATGAGAAGTGTTCTAGCTATGTAGATTCAGCACACTTTCTTTGCAAAAGCCTTGGCAATGTCTTCTATTTCTTCTATGTATTTTTTCAAATCAATGGTACCTGTGAAGGTTAGCCAGAGGAGTTTGAACGTTAGACTCTCAGATAAGGTGTTATTTACTGAGGCGTGGTTGAATAGTTTTCTTGTATTTGTTGAAGAAAAGGAGCTTTGTCTTGCAGCATTTATTGTTACCATCCATTTTGACCCATTCCAATACAGACTGGAAGTTACTTTCTATTTCTCAGCCATTACCTCGGATATGTGCGCGTCCGTTTTACCGACATGACGAGAGTAGAGCGTGATGTCGTCAGAAAATATACCAATCCCAGACACATTTTTATCAGCGAGGTCGTTCATGAAAATCAAGAACATTAAATGTCCAAGGATCGATCCCTGAGTTTAAGGTTAAGGTACACTTACGGTTATGTAATGTGGTTTGGATGAACGGCCACTGAGGGCAGTATAGATTTATTTGTTCGATATGAGGGATTTAATTATATTAAATATTCGTCCAGTATTACAATATGGATTATTTTTTATGAGAAGACCTTTACGCCGAACTTTAAGCACCAGGCAAAAAGACCTGCATTTGGTTGCCACATTTGTTATCATGATATAAGAGGGAGTGCAGCGGAGAGCAGGAGATGCAGCCGACTGCTGTGGACCAATACGTTTGTCGGCAGCGGTCTAAAAGAAGGCGTTTGGCTTGTTGCTTGTGCGGAGAAGAGCTGTGCGCGCGAACCCCGATACGCCCATTCACGAAAAGTGTAATCTAATTTTTTTTAAGGAAACGGCGGCAGGCAGCTTTGGCGTGCTCATTTGCATATGTGAGATGTCGCTACTATAAGAAGCACGAATAAACGTGATTTGGGGAGATTCGTTGGGCGGTGAGCGCGAACGGAAGAAGAAAGTGCCGCATTTATTTTGTGAAACGTTGCATTGACTTGTTCAAGTTATTTCGGCGTTAATATGAAAAGCAAGCAGTTCGACATTCGATTTATTCCAGAGTTTAGTGGGACTGTCACTTATCTCCCTATAGTAGAATGGATAGAACAGGTTGAATTGTCAATTGAGCGAATTTTACGAAGTGGCGCGAGCCAATATCTTGCGGTTAGTAGGCGCTCTTGCTGTGTATAGACAGCTATGCAATGAACAGAAAGCAGATATAAATCATGTCAAGCAGGCCCTAATTACTGCGTTTGCAGCTGATTCATTTGTAGCATATTAGGATTTCACGACGCGACGAATACAACCCGATGAGACTGTAGATGTGTTTTGGGCTGAGCTTCGAAGACTTGCCCTCCTTGTTAGGGAGATACACCCAGAAAAATGTATGGTGTGTGCTTTTGTAGCCGGACTGCCGAATCACGTAAGGAAACATCTTCGGGTATCATCGAGAATAGATGACATGACTCTAGGGCAGATTTTTACTAGAGCACGGGCTATCATGACAGACGAAAAAGAATTAGTTGCGGCAGCTATATAACCGGTTCAGTCTAATACCAATCGGACGTAACTTACTGTGTTGGCTAATGGTAGCATTAAAGGCTATAAATGCTCTGGTCCAAACCACTTCTCAAGAGACTGCCAGTATCAGCATGGTGAAGGACGTAATGACCCTAGTTGCAAATCGCGAAGAAGTATGTAGTGCTACAGATGCCAGAAGATAGCTCACATTGCATCTGAGTGTCCGGGAAACGAAAAAGGATGCGAGATATCAGCGCCACTCTTTCCTCAGTCAAGTTAAGATAGGCGCTCCCTACTGTTGAAATGTGGATCGATGGGACGAACCGCAGACCTCCGGTGGACTCTGGATGTTCCCGGTCTCTAATAACTGGATCAATATGTAGTCTTCGGAGTCGTCAGAAATCTAACATCATGACTGCTGACGGCGAAATTATCCACAGTCTTTGTGTTGGAACAATTTTGTTGGCAATAATTAATATAAATCATATAAATGTCGATGTCTTCATCGTGGAAGTAAACTATTTGGTTTCAACATGCTGCTTGAGATGGATGTTATTAAAATGCTGGGTGGAGTCAGCATTAACCTGTCTGGCGAAGCCATTTTCTACAAAATCGATCCCCATGTTTGCACTGCGATTCAGATAGAGGAACTTTATTTTAGCGCTGTGTTTGACGAGCAGGCCAAGGTGTGGACAGCATCGTGGAATAGGTCAGCTGATTACCCGCCTGGTAAACTTAACAGGGTGTCTGAATACTTAGTGCCCGCTTAAGTGCGGCAAGACTATAGTCATGAGCAACAGAGGTGGCTGGATTATAAATAGCTACTTCCTTATTCCGAAGAAAAACTTGGGCCCCCAAAGGGCTTAATTCCGATAATGGCAGTTTTCCAGCAAAAAAAATCTACGGTGCAACCAGTTCTAGATTTTCGCGAACTGAATGGGCACAACAATGACTATACTGCGTATGCAGACATCTGTGCACACAAGCTGTGAGAGTGGCGAACACAACACTCTAATGTGTCAGTGTCTGATCTACCGAGAGCGTACTTACAGGTGCATATGCATCAGCTTCTGTGGGCATACCAGACTGTAATATTAGACGGGAAAAGGTACTGCTTGACACGCATGGGGGTTTGGGATCAATGTGGCACCAGCCATTATGCGAGCCATCGTAGATGGTGCATTGTTAAAAGACGACGCTATTAGGCGGGCAACATCAGCATATCTCGATGATGTTTGTATAGACGAAAATATAGCGT
The DNA here is from genome assembly GCA_963556195.1 of Sepiola atlantica. Lineage (NCBI taxonomy): Eukaryota > Metazoa > Mollusca > Cephalopoda > Sepiida > Sepiolidae > Sepiola > Sepiola atlantica. The sequence goes on along the minus strand of OY744532.1, from coordinate 80,369,422 downwards.
CCGCAGCTAAAGTGAGGCAGCATCTGACAAACTTTGTGCTGGTAACAAGGAACAGAACGGTGCGCAAGTACTTGACCTTGACGAGGTAACGAGATCCAAAGTAATCCGCTCAGCATCACTCGACGTGCTGTGTTCTCTTTGTGCAGAAAACTAGTCGGGCACTTCCTGGTTAGTAAATGGATGAGAGTGACAGCAGCGTTTTTTTTAAGAGGAGAGCATTTGCAGTACCCGAGGGATAGAACGACGAGGTGGATTGTATTCTAATGACCACAATGATGACATAAATCGTTGCGAGAGTACACGAAGGAGACCCCGTGAGATGCCAGTGGTGTGTTGACGGTTGTGAGGTTGATGTATGGGTTGATGCAAGCTCTTTAGCGACCGGGGTGTCACTGGAGCACAATGGAGCTGTGATCGAAGATGCAATTCTGTCACGCAAGGCTAACGAGTCACAGCACATAAATCTGGCAGAGCTCGATGCTGTACTAAAGGATGTTAATATGGCATTGATGTGGGAAACATCCATATTGCATTTTTTCCGACTCTGACTGCGTGTACAAATAGATAACGGGCACTCTTACGGGAAAGTTCAGAGTGCATACTAAAGCAGCGAGCGAAATGATAATAAGACGACAACTCCGTGCACTTTAAAGTTGATAAAAGAGTACGGGGTGTCAGTAGACATTACCCTTTTAAAGTCAGACCACAACCGAGCGGATAACCTGACGCACGTGCCGCAGCGCTGGATTAGTTTAATCAAAAAGGAAGCTTAACACGAGAGCCATGTATGCACTACATTAACAGGCAGGCCAGAATCCGACAAAATAAGGTCCATCCATCATCAAAGTGGTCACCCTGGCATAAAAAGGAGGTGGTACTTTGTTAGGCGGTTCGACCCCAGGATTTATAAGGCATCCGTGAAGACAGTAGTTAAAGAGTGGTAATGGTGTCAGTCGATTGATCCGCCGTCCACGAGCTGGCCGAATGGCAACTTAGACGTCGGCGGCACCTGGTATCAAGTTGAGATAGACATAACCCACTACCAGGGAAGGCACAATCTGTCGCCTATTGACTGTGGGCCCACACTGTTTTCTGTTTGGCATCGTCGACCAATTGAAAGTCATATTTTACGAGCGCGGGTCACCAACTGAGATACTTACTAACACTGACCCAGTATTTTACAGTAAGACTTTCAGAGACTTCCTAAATGAGTGAGAAGTTCGACTGCGATTTCGCTGTGCACACATACAATCAGGTAATGGTATTACAGAACGGTGCCATCGAAGTGTGAAACGCATTGCCGCAAGAAAACTTTGCTCAGTGATGGAGGAAGTTTACTAGTATAACGTCACCCCGAAGGACGATGTGTCACCACTAACTGCCCCTAACAACATGATCAATCGTTACAAGGTCAAACTGAAGGGCATTGGTGTGCTGCCCCCTGATGAGCCCGAACAGTAACACCTGAGTTACAAGGTGAGAGATCGTGTTTGGACAAGAATCTAGAATTGACGGTGTACATCCCCTTACACAGTTGGACGCGTTACGAGCGTGATTAGCTCACAGAATGTCCTCATTGATGAGATGCCTCGGCACGTAAGGGACCTACATACCGTTATCGGCCTTATGCGTCAGAAAGTGGAAGTGACAGCGAGCCGTCCACTCAAAGTTAACGAGTGATCACGATGAGCGGAGCGAACAACCCCATAGCCAGCACCAATGTATCGGAGTGTTCTTCTGCAGACGAGTCATCAACGCGAAGAGAGGTGGACAGTGCCAAGCCTGGTACAGAGTCATCCGATGCTCCTTCCGCAGATGAGGTATTCGAAGAGGAAGTCACAGCCATATTACCGCGGAGAAGCACAATGCAAAAAAAAGATCTGAACCCGGTTGCCACATTTGATATTATGAGATAAGGAGGAGAGTAGCGGAGAGCAGGAGAGGCAGCCGATTGCTGTGGACCAAGACGATTGTCCGCGGCGGTCTAAAGGAAGACATTTTGTTTGCTGCTTGTACGGAAAAGGGCTGCGCGCGCGAACCCCGAAACGCCCATTTGCGAAAAGTTTAATTTAATTTGAAAAAAAAACAGGAAACGGTGGCGGGCGGCTTTGGCGTGCTCATTTGCATATGTGGGATCGCTACTATAAGAAGACTGAAATCTATCAAACTGTAAACATTTTAAATTACTCTCAATAGTTGCCGACTTTCCAATACTTTTTTAAATTAACGTTAAATGGTAGTATGTCTTCTGATACTATACCTTATCATTTCTCTAACCGACGTTTGTCTCACTCGATCTCAATATTTGCCTATATTATTCTATTTTCTGTTTATTTGTAATTATTAATGTATAAGTATATCAACTAACTTGTTTTTGTATATTTAAATCCAACACGTACTTACATAAATATTTTAAAAGTATAGTAAACTGAATTGGGCATTAAAAGATAGTACATTAGTCTGAAATAGTATAGTAAACTGAATTGGGCATTAAAAGATAGTACATTAGTCTGAAATAGTATAGTAAACTGAATTGGGCATTAAAAGATAGTACATTAGTCTGAAATAGTATAGTAAACAGAATTGAGCATTAAAAGATAGTACATTAGTCTGAAATAGTATAGTAACCTGAATTGGCCATTAAAATATAGTACATTAGTCTGAAATAGTATAGTAAACTGAATTGGGCATTAAAAGATAGTGCATTAGTCTGAAATAGTACAGTAAACTGAATTGGGCATTAAAAGATAGTACATTAGTAATATTTTAAATGTTCAAGTAAACTATTTTTATCACTGACCGGTGTTGTTTAAATTAACAAATGCCTGCTCTAACAGTAAAGTACTGTATCTGTATGTTAGTAGGTGGGGTGCGAAGAGTAGGAAAGTATCCCTGAAAGAGAGAATGGGGGTCAAAACGGAAGTCGTAAGTGATGGCAGGATAGTGGGAGGCTTTATTGATCTATTCTAATAAGCTCATCGACCAAGGCGGTTGGGGAAAAGCGGTACACTGAACACTAGAAGTGCAAATTACCTGAATATCTTTCCCCAAAAATCATTTATTTCCTTCCTTCCTCTCCCGTCCAAACACCAACACAACCTGCTCGCCTGTTACGTTAAATACATCTTTTAAAACCCTGAGTATCTGTGTTATAGACCACAGCCGAAAGAACAGCATCACTAGTGGGTATTGATATAAGCTGGGTGAAGACCTGTGAAGATAAGCGAATAAATAACATGTATGCTAATTAGTAAAATAAGAAACAGTCGTTCACACATAGTAACATATTTCTGTGTTTTTAATGAATAAATACCTACACCAACAGTGAAATACTGTATATGTAAGTGTATAAGTAAGAAAGCAGTCGTTAAAAGTAAGTAACCGATTTCTGTCTTGTATTTATCAGGAAATACATGATCCAACAGTTAAGTACTGTATATGTAAGGTGATTATTAACAAAAAGCAAGTGATAAGCGAATAAAACGAATTAAAGTGATTTAAAATAAAGCGAGAAACAAAGGGCATGATACTAAGACGTGATTGTTACTCACTGGATGGACAATGCGAAGCGTTAGGTAATGTAGTCCGGAATTCCGGAATGTGAATCAATGTAATCGCAATAGTCAGACGGAACGGCGGACGGAATTTATTGTGAACATCTGAAAGAATAGTGACTTTAATGTGCTTCACATTAAGAAATAGAGGGGAAGAAGTATTGGAAGATGTAATAAGAAAACATGAATAGTGTATGAGAAACGTTGTGCAGACTACGTATGACGGTCAGTGAATTTGACATTGACTCCGAGGTGCATGTATCTCCCGAGTACAGTCAGGATGCCTGGTATAAGGAAATTAAAATTAAAAACGCGTTTGTCATTTATATTTCAAATGCATTATAGTATGGTGGCAATACCAGAAATATTAAAACAGAAAGGATTACTGTGCCTAATTCGTGTGTATCTCTATGGAGAACATTCATTGGTGTATGTGAGTGACGTGGGAGTGGATAATTGTTTGCGAGTGAAAGTGTCTGCCTCCTTATTTGTTAGTGATGTAGTTGGGAGAAGCAGCTAGATCGCAGTAAATGTAATAATATTTATAATGAAACGAAACGCACCCGTATTTTTTTAAAACATGCATTAATAAGTTGGGTAACTTACTTAGTGGAAAGTATTAGCACATGAAGCCGTCGAGTTGTTGTTTATAATAGCCGAAGTGACAGAGGAAATATCAACTTTACTTTATTATAGTGATATAATATTGTATGTTGATCCTGCATGTTATTTGTGGAGTGACGACTTCAGCCCCTGCCGCATTACTGAAGAGTTGTATTTATATGAATTAAGCCATTATCTATTCTAATCAGTTTTTCTAATTAAACAAAATAATTAAAAATGAGACAAAGGAAAGCGAAAACTACGCCCGTCTATCGATTATGTCAAAATGAAACATAATTGTAAATTCTTCATTTTAACACTTTGGATTAGTACGTGCAGAGAATCTAATATATTATCTTTAATTATCTGACACAACAATCGAAGAAAATCACTTGAGATCTTCTCATCAGTGAAACACAATTAAAAATATAAAAAAATCTTTACAATACACAGATATATATATATATATATATATATATGGAAAAACATATACAACTAATATATATATATATATATATATATATATATATATATATACATTAGTATTTGTTAAAAACATATACACACTAATATATATATATATATATATATATATATATATATATATATATAAACACAGTTCACCCCAAACAAGGCAGACCGCAATTGTAGATGTAAGAGGCTCCTGAGAAAAAAGGGAGAAGGTTGGTGGGTCACCTAAATTAGGAGCTGCACAGCGAGATGTCTGTTTACATTAGTTTTAAATTTCGGCATGTCAGTACCCTCGGGGAAACAGGTGCATGGAGGGAGTTCCATAGACTAGCAGCACGAGAGAAGAAGCAAATGGAGTAGTAAATCCTCAGGCATCTGATGACCTCCACAGTAAATGGATGGGATCTAGCTGATTGCCGAGTTTGTCTAGTCAATTTACGGCGAGGGGGCACAAGAGTAGCCAATTAATCGGAGCATAATCCATTGAAGTATTTGTAAAAAAAAAACATAAGGATGCTACATTGCGGCGATGGGACAGGGACTGGTGATTGGTTGACCGTGAGGGACCTATTAGGTTAGCGACTCTTTTAAGGACATTGTCAATGAGGGAGAGACTAGCAGATGATGCACCAGCCCAGATGTGGCAACAATACTCCATGCATGGGCGGATGGTGGCTTTGTTGAGCTACAGGATTATGTCAGGTGTAAGGAGTTTACTAACACTGTAGAGGGAGCTCACCTTCTTTGCTGCAGCCTTGGCAATATCTTCAATGTAGTTTTCCAATTCATGTTACCTGTGAAGGTTAGGCCGAGGAGTTCGAATGTTTAACTCTCAGGTAGGGTTTTATTTGCACTGACAAACGGTGGTTGGAGTGGTTTATTGTTGTTATTGAAGGAAAGGAGCTTTGTCTTTACGACATTAAAAGTTACAAAACATTTGTGACCCCAATCCACTACAGCCTGGAGATCATTTTCTAAGGATTCAGCCATTGTCTCGGATATTATCGCGTCTGTTTTGATACCAATCTCAGAATGTATCACATAAGTGTGATCGTTTATGAAGATCAGGAATTATAAAGGTGCAATCATAATTTATGTCATGTTGCTTAGATGCACGGCCATCGAGGACAACCTGTATCTTTATTTTGGTTAGGAAGGATCTAATTATTATTAGGAAGGATCTAATTAAGTAATTGCCCAGTAATACCGTATGAGCGTATTTTCATGAGAAGCCCTTATGCCATACCTTGTCAAAGGCATTGGATATATCAAGTGCTACTACCCTAGCTTCGCTTGCCTTGTCGAGTCTATGATACATGCGATCAGAGATGACCGTTAAGATGTCTGCAGTAGATCGTGCTTGTCGAAATCCATACTGGCGGTCAGAAAGAAGTCTAGCATTAACTAAGTGCCGGACTATCGCAAGATTGATTAAGGATTACAAGATTTTAGCTAAGATCGGCAGTACACTGATTGGTCGGTAGTTCTGAGGATCGGTTCTATTCCCAGAATACTTGTAGACTGGTACAACAGAGGCAATTTTGCAGCTATTGGGGAAGCAAGATTCAGCTAGGCATTTATCGCAGAGTTTGGAGAGGGCAGGGGCCAGTTCAGCAGATCATTTCTTTATTGCTATTACAGGTATAAGATTAGGCCCTCAAGCTTTGGATGTGTCAAGGTATTGTATGATGTATCTGTCCTGAGATGGGGTTATTACCAGGTTATCAGGTGTGGTGTCGGTCCGCAATGGGACTTTTGGGAGAGGTGGTTATCCGAGTCCAAAGTGGAGTTATAGGCGAAAGGCTGTGCAAGTAGTTCAGCCTTATTAGTTGCCGTGCAAACGACACTATTGTGGTTTTATAGTGGGGGAATCGTTGATTGACCATTGTTCATTACCCTATTGTAGATTTTCCAGAATTCGCGAGTACCTAGTTTCTTTGACTGAGTAAGTTTTTTGTTAACTCAGTATACCTACTCTTTGCTTCGCCTATTACGGCCTTACAATTATGTCTTGCCTCTATAAATGTCTGTCTATGAGTAGCTGACATATGGTGGCCGAATTAAAGGAATGATTTCTGCCTCTCAGCTACACATTCCGAGGGGAACCATTGAGGAGAGTGAGGCTTGTTAAAGAATTTTATCAAGGGGACATAGACTTCAATACCTGTTTTGATCAATTCAGATAATTTATTTGCACACTGGTCAGTAGGAAGTGAGATGATCTCCTTCCATGGGGCGTCGCTGATGTGATCGCTGATTGACTCAAAATCAGCCTGCTCGTAGTATCTTGTTATTTTGAGCAACGGTGATATATATCATTAGCACAGTGTGATCAGCATTTCTGAGTGGGCTATGAGCTTTCATCACACAAGCCTCGGGCATTGAGGTTAAGAAAAGGTCAAGAAGTAAGGCTCTTTAGTCTAGTCGATCGGGGATGCGGGTCGGAAAATCGACAGTCTGAGAGAGAGTGTGAGCTTACGAGAAATTATACGTAGCGTTGCCGGCTGCGTCAGTAAGGCTGGAGAATCCCAACCAGTCACGGTGGGGTGCATTAAAATCCCCAAATACATGTGTCTGGGCATTCGAGTCAATTGAGAATGTTCTATATATGCTTTCAGAGACAGAGTTTAGCAGGGTCGAAGGGGAACGGTATAAGAAATATAAGTTACTGACGCTGTGATTTAAAGTCAATCTTAAACACATGTGGTCTTGGTCATCCGATTCTTACCTATGTTATCTAGCCATGGTGAAAGTGTTCCGAACATAAACTCTTAGCCCGTGCATATGTTTGTCAGAGTCTTTACGGTAGAGTAGGAGGTAGTCAGTCATGTCAAAGTGCTGAGATGAAATTGAGGATTAAAAGATTGTTTCACTGAGAGTTAAGATATCCGGGAAGTTTATCAGGAGAAAGGTGTCTACGTCGTTGATGTTGGTTCAAAGCCCCCGCATATTTGTGAATGCAGGCCTCAAGAGGGGAGGCACCAGTCTTTTTTGTGGAGTGTCTGGTTTAGGTTTTATATCATTGTTTTGTAATGAGATGCTTGTTTTGTTATAAAGTGGGTTGGGCAAGGTGGGTCCTTGTTTGGTGCCAATAAGCTCACCCAACCAGTCCATTAGTTGCGATCTGCCCCATGGGGGTTTTGACCTTGGGAAAGCCTCCCGGGGATAATTGCAGGGTCCCTTTCCATGCGAGATATGGCAAATATAACTACCCATGGTATTATGCAACTGAGTATAGAGTAGCCGTTCTTAGCGCTACCCAAGAGTTTGGGCTCCTGTCCTGTCAGTCGGAAACAGTAGCCAGACAAGCTGTCTACCCTGTACCCTCAACCTGTCAAAACAAGAGCGACCCAGACTGGTCATGTAAGACTTAGTGACGAAAAAACTTTCTCCACGTTGCCCAAATAGAGAGAAAGGGAAACGGTGTTCATTGTCCTAGTGATGAAACAAGGCTGAGTGTTTTTGAAATGTCACAGCGCTAGTACCTCGGCGCTTGGCTAATAGATAAGAATAAGTGCAAGGGCCGCCAATAAGCAGAACCTATCTCCCACTTAAGCAATTGTAAGTTTGCAAACCGGATATGTTTTCGAGATTCCAACTCTAGGAAGGTTGTCGATTAGGGCTAAGGAGGTCTCCATATATATATATATATATATATATAGTAAAATAAAATTTAAAAAATAAAAAATAAATAACGGTATATATATATATATATATATATATATATATATATATATATATAAATAAGAAGAAATGAGGTAAAATACCTTCAAAAGCATATTTAAGATGCGATATTAAATTTAAAAGAAAGATCGTAACAGATTTTTTTTTCTTTTTTTATAAACTTTCATTTTAGTTAATAGTAATTACAAATATTTCGCCAAGTAACATTGGCCTTATAAATGTATTTGGAAATCCTGGTCTTATTAGATTACTCCGTCCTTGCTGTAAAATGGACTTGTGATGTCAGTTGTTTTTTCTTTCACTTTTAAATATGAGGACGCGTATGCGCGCTGGGTAGATATCAAATAAGTGTTCATATTTTTTTTGTAAGCATCTATAGAAATTTAAGAATAAGAAATGAGGGAAAATACCTTCTAAAAGCATATTTAAGATGGGATATTAAATTTAAAAGAAAAATCGTAACGGATGTTTTTCTTTTTTCATAAACTTTATTTTAGTTTATAGTAACTACAAATATTTCGCCAAGTAAAATTGACCAGGATTTCCAAATACATTGATGTTGTCGGTTATTGCTACTGTCAATATAACAGATATGTAGTAGATAGATACCCCTACTGTAAAAATGTGCATATAAGGATAGTACTACAACTACTCGTAATAAAAATGACACATGTGTAGATTAACACGGTCAGCTAAATAACCACCGCAAAATGAAATTCTACTACTTTAGATGATTACGTGTGGACAAATTAAAACACTTGGAGAAGACAATTAGGTTATAATTCGTAGTGGAAACGTTGTAAAAGCATGTGCAATCGCCTAAAACGTAGTTTCGCCCCGATCACAAGAATAAACGCACACAATTTATCTCCGAGAGCTAAATAAAATGCTGGCTAACTGCTCTAAAATTTCTAATATATCGAAAATAGAAGCTAATTTAACGTTCAATTAATATGTGAAATTAATGCCTGCCTCAAGATTCTTAAATAATTGAGTTTGTTTATTTTTTTAGAGTATTCACAATAAAGTATAACATCATTTTTTAGGGGGGGGGGTATTATTGACCGGACAAAAGCCCATTCACGAAAATATAAATTTATAAAAGATTATAACAATTATTTCATTTTTTTTTTAAATATAATTTTTAATAAAGGTTAATCAATATATTTTTTCAGTTTTAAATATTGTTTAGGTTATTTGTAAATGCTCTAGTCTTATGAACTTATCGCTGCTTGTTTTCTTTTAGGTTATTTCGCCAATTCGCAATTATAACTTTTTGTTGTGAAAGAAAATAATGTATTATTTGACCTCTGCACCCCATGCAAGTTCACTTAAAATTAAAAATACGACTTTCCATTTTTTAAGCGTGTATATTAAAAAAAAAGCTTGAATAACTTACCGGAAAAAATAAATTAAACACAAAAATTTGTTTGCATATAAACTTAACGTACAACTATCACCTATTTTGGAACGAGTTAGCGAAGATTAAGCAACTGAAAATTATGCAACAGAAAATTACGCAATATTCGGGAGGTAGGGGAATTAGACACCGATGGTATAAATGTCGATTGGAAATATATTTTATGAGTTAAGTGTTAGTTGTAAGAGCACAGTCCTTGTCTAATCTTTTCCAATGTTCATATTAATAAAAAAGTTGTAAATTAAAATTATATTAGGATATTGAATTCATCATGATGCATTTCGTTTTCTTTGTAAACAAGTCAGTTATTTTAAATATTTTTTAATAGTAGAAAAATAATATTACATATGTAATGTGAAAGAAAACACGTTTGAAATGTGTAAATATAGACGCCATTTTGTGAAAATAGACATTTACTTGTTTGGAAATACGCCATTATGTAAATATTCTTGGTGTACACATTTCAAACGTGTACTTATTCGGGTATAGGCGAAATACTAAATACATTTTAAGTCGGAATGTTTCCTCATGTAATAATATTAAAAAACAACAACATACACAATTTTTATAGCCTATACACCATTTTTAATCGCATTTTGTTTAAGCATACTATCTTATCATTTACCTTTAGAAGTTAGCAGTTATTAACAGTAGAATGTTAAAAAAACAGGAGTTATTTAGTAAATGCTTATAGAGACTTACTTTGTATTTGTAGAGCAGCTTATGTTATAGCTGTGGTTAAAATGATATTAATTGAGAATATGTTAAGTTTAGTCAGTTGTTTTAATGAAGAGGTTGCACACAGCTTACCGTATTGTACTTCGATTTCTTTAGCACAACTTAGAAAGAAAAATTAATAACATGGTGAGCACCTTAAGAAACCAACCGTATTTTTTTTATAGAATTAATAAATAAATGCTTTCACTATTTTTTCTAGTCGGGGTATATTACATTAAGCTAATAAAGAAAACATAAAGTTGTCGGGCAGCAAAACTACTCTGAAACGTGGAGTTTAGATAATGCTACAAAAACGATCGCAGAACAGGCATATCCATTATGTGAGGTATACCGGAAAAGTACTTATCATAAACAGGTGTAAAATAACGTATATTTTCGAAGCATTTCTCTACCCTAAACCAACACCCGAAAAAGGATGTTTCTTTTATAATTAAAACACTCGAAGTTGCTTACGATGGAATGAGGATCACTACTATGTACTTTTTTCTATGCTCATAACATATTACATTTTTATGTTATCTGCCTCCATTCCCCCGTTATGCTTTCTAATAAAGTCGGAAACAGGTCAAATATTTTTAAATTCTCCGAATTAGTGTAACATTTATTGTTCGACATTCTTTCAGTGAACTCAATCTTGACATATTTTTACTACTTTATGTTTCTCTCGCCAGACCAGTGTTAGAGTATGGGGTCCAGGTTTCTACTCCATATCAAATACGTGATATCCAGCATTTGGATAGAGTTCAAAAACTGGCTACTCAATGCTGCAAGGGATCTGCCCTATGAATGCTGAGTCAAAGAACTTAATATTTTCTGTCTTTAGCGCCGATGATTACGCAGCGATCTCGTTTTCGCCTTCGATCTCCTCAATGGTCATTACGATATACTTTGGTATCTATTATCAACTCCTGCACCATAAAGAAGTCTACGCGGACACCACAATAAACCTTTTAACTGCCGATTTTGATTGAACCGCGGGAGTGCCGCCTTCTCAATAAGGATCGCTGGCCCTTCGCATAGTCTCCCAAGAGAGGTAATAAATGCGCCAACAAAGCATCAATTCAAGGTAGATCTTGACATGTGCTGGACTTCTGTATCCTTTACTGTGTAAATGTCTACCACCCTTTACCCTACATGACAACTGAAACAGGTGTGTGTTATTGTTTGCAAAATTAACTGAATTGAAAAAATATACATACGTTTAAATGTCATTAAAATCAGATGTACGTATTTGATGTTTAAGAGGATTTTGTCAACATCGGCCTCTTAAAGGTGGAAGCACGTAAACATTAAAGTTAGGGTTATGTCACTTAGAGGAAGAGGCACGTAGATATAATGGTTAGGGTTACTTCACTTAGAAATTGAGGCACGTATATATATAATGGGTAAGGTTTAAGGTAAGGGTTAAGTCATAAAGAGGTGGAGACACGTTGATATTAGGGTAAAGGTTATGCCCTTTATAGGTAGAGACACGTATATATTAATGTTATGGTACAAGTTAGGGTATTTAAAGGTGGAGTCACGTAAATTTTAGGGAAAGGGTTAAGGTAATGGTTAGGTAAGTTAGAGGTGGAGGCACATATATATTAGGGTTAGGGTTAGGCAAATTAGAAGTGGAAGCCAGTATATATTAGACACATAGACGTGTACGTAGTTATTGAAGGTCACTTCAATTACTTTACTATAAAATGTTATATATATATGATTTAAGTTCAATAAAATAAAAAATATGTATTTGAAGTTTTAAGTGGGTTATCCTCTCAGTCTTCTTAAGAGTGTACTTAGATATTAAAATAAACGTCCATAGTCTTCCCCGGTAAGTCCTCCATATGAATACACTTCTAACTTTTATAGAGATGCTCTAACATTTCTTCTTATAGGGAATATACAAAATCATACGCACACATAAAACGACGCAGCCATTGAGTTGTTATATACATGTATATATATATATATATATATATATATATATATATTATATATGCATACATATACATATACATGTATATTTACATACATATATATATATGTATATATATAAACATATACATATATGTGTATATTTACATACATATATATATGTATATATATAAACATATACATATATGTGTATATTTACATACATATATATATATGTATATATATAAACATATACATATATATGTATATTTACATACATATATATATGTATATATATACATATACATATATATATGTATATATATACATATACATATATATGTATATTTACATACATATATATATATGTATATTTACATATATATATACATGTATATGTATACATGTATATATACATTTACATACATGTATATATATATATGTATGTATATATATATATATACATATACATATATATGTATATATATACATATACATATATATGTATATTTACATATATATATATATATACATGTATATTTACATATATATACATGTATATATATGTATATATATATATGTACATAGATATATATGTATATATATATATGTACATATATATATATGTATATATATATATATATATGTACATATATATATATGTATATATATATATATGTATATATATATACGTATGTATATGTACATATATATATGTATATATATATATGTACATATATATATACATGTAAATATACATGTCCATTTACATATATATATACATGTATATATATGTATATATATATATGTATGTACATATATATATATATGTATATATATATATATGTATATATATATACGTATGTATATGTACATATATATACATGTATATATATGTATATATATATACATGTATATATATGTATATTTATATATATGTACATATATATATATGTATATATATGTACATATATATATATGTATATATATGTATATATACGTATGTATATGTACATATATATACATGTATATATACATGTCCATATATATACATATCCATATATATATATGTAGATATATGTACATATATATATATATATATATATATATATATATATATATATATATATATATAAATATATATATGTATATATTTCATAAAAATAACCACCCTGCAATATTTTAGTCTGATGAGATTAATATTGTTTCGTTTATCAGCATTTTTCTGCCATAAATTCACGAATATTTTATACAGTATGGATAAGTCAGGCCAAGAAAACCACTTTGGGATATATTTACGTTGTAAGGCAAACGTATACAGTTCCACGACTGAGTTCTGCTTTTTTTAATATGAGAAAAATCGCGTTTCTAAGATATAAGCCGTACCTGATATAATATTTTAGTTATAATAGTACCTAAAACCCAATTGAAATATTTTATCTGCCAATATAATATGAACAAACACATTTCTGCTTAACTCCCTTCTTAGCATGCCTACGTCAGTATGCCTCCTTATTCACAGTATACCCTTTACATCTCAATGACAATGCGCCTGGCCTGGGGTAAATGAAAGTTTAAAAAAATGTTTAATCGTATTCGAGACAAATTATTTTGTTAAGTAGCTGAAAAAAACCTATACACCAGTGTATGATACAAATCTGCTTTCTTGTTTACAAATTCGTATGAATGTAATCACGGGTTGACATACATGTGGCTCGCATACGGTCCTATGTTTACCCAATCGATTATTGCCGTAATTGTATACCGACGGGGTTGTGGGAAAGAAGGAAATACGACTTAGGCAAGCTCAATTGTGGAACGGTAAATAAAACTAAACAAAGCTAACGAAAGCTTTCTTCACAAGGTTTCAACGAGTTTCAAAGATTGTTTACGTGTCGTTTTGATGCTATTCTTTGTAATCGTAAAAAATGACGCAGTTGTGACGTCATTTATATTACATAGAGTAACCTTAAAGCTTTCAATTTGCCTTCTATTAGATACTTGTTACTAAGGTCACAATACCACACTTATGTATTACTATAACACGCTAATAACGTACATGATTCCTGTTTTGACAAGAATATATCGGGTTTTAAATTCAACCACCGACTGTCAAATTCTATCACACTCCTTGTTCCAAATTATATACAGGCAAATGTAGCATTTTTAATTACCACATAACAAAATAACCAGGAGGGCAGTGTGGTCTTAGCTTTCCGGATGTTTAACTAAATTCTTAAGGAAATTAAAGTAAAAAAGAACTTCGCCGAACTATAGTGCTAACACTATCATTACCTCACACGGACTTTCAACTAAAAGTAATTATAAATAATGTCACTTTAAAATATAGGAATGAATGTCTTCGAATTTTTAAAGAATGCTATACACGCCAAAAATATTTAACTTTTAAAAATATTGAGAAGAATTGTTATTAAAAGATTGGCATTATTTGGCTTTCTAAACCGTCATTTAGATGCTAAAACATCATAAATGCTTATAAACAAGAGACATACAATTTTTATAAATAACTTTATTAAGGCAGGGTTTAACTAGCGTTGAACATTAAATAAAACAATCAAAGAAATAACGTCCGCTTTTTTAAAAATAGATTCCAGAATTTGAACACATAATAGATTAAAAAAAACAAAAAACTTAGTTACCAACCAAATACGTCATGCTGGAGGCAACTATCTTTTATCTGTCATTGCTCAAGAATATGGAAAAGTAAAACTGTGATTTATATTCGTCTTTCATGAGCGAATAAAGTAGATGAAAAAAGAAATTTAATCAAATTTTTGAATCACTTGAGGAAAAAAAAGAATCACTTGAGTCGTATTCAATTAAAAAATAACGCAATGCCAGACGACAAGGGGAGTTTCAATTCTCTTATTTTAACAGATTCGTAGGCGTAAAATAAGTTCATCGAGATTGTTTCGCAGTCTTCATGATGGAAGCGTACGCGCATGCTTATGTTTTATAATAGTAGTCCTATTTATAATAGTGTACTCGCAATAATATGTACTAGCGTGACGGATGGAAATTCTACAGTTGTAGCCTTCACATATTGTATATCGCGGCGGTGCTTTAAAATACTTTAATTCTAAGGAAGGCTAGTGCGAACTCAGAATCCACTTTATAATTGTACTAAATGTTTTCAAACAAAAACATACTTATCTAAGTGTTCTGCTTAAAGTCGTTTAGAATATATCCTGATATTAGAGTGTATCTCCAAATTGATTGCAAGTGTCTCTGACATTTCCACGCTATAAACGTCCGGCGCGAACGCCGACACCATGATATCATTTGAACATTTTGGAAATAATAGATACGACGTGTTTACCAGAACCCGACTGCCAATAAAATAGTTTCACGTTCGATACAATAGTGACATCGGACATTTAAAAAAAATAACAACTTAATTTTAAAATACCTCTACGGTGACCAGACGATCCTATTAAAAAGGCTAAGAGTG
The DNA here is from genome assembly GCA_963556195.1 of Sepiola atlantica. Taxonomy (NCBI): domain Eukaryota; kingdom Metazoa; phylum Mollusca; class Cephalopoda; order Sepiida; family Sepiolidae; genus Sepiola; species Sepiola atlantica. The sequence goes on along the minus strand of OY744532.1, from coordinate 80,353,581 downwards.
TGATAATGGACGGACGAGTATGGAATTGCCATAGAGTATTATTATCTATGTAACAATCTTGTTGATTTTTATTTTATTTCTTCTTGTGATGGTTGTGATTGTAAAGCGGATTAGAACTCAATACTAATTCGAACATAGAGGTGTCAATATCGTTTGCTTTTGATCGATGTTCCTCTCGTACAGACCGTAACGAAGTAAATGCACACCCTAATAATCATTCATAATAAAGACAGAGGGTACTGTCTGATCTAGGCTGGATAATATTGATTCATAATTAATGTTAAAATGGGGCTATCGTACACAGGCGCATTGGAAACAAATGACCTGAAGCCGACATATCCTGATTGCGGTCGTAATGCCGCTGGGGTTCAAACTATTTTGTTTTGGATTTCTGCTGCTGTTTCTATTGCCGTTGTTTTTTATTACCTAATCAGACTTCTGAACAGAGCTCGCGAAGAACATGTTTAAGGATTATCTTGTTTGCAGGACGTCAACCTCGTTGTTCGCAGCTATTTCTTTAACTTGCCTAATTGTAGGTGTTCATCCTCGACAAATAGAACAGCAAAGTTCAGTTGCTGCAGCTGAAGTTTGGAGAGGTTTGTCGCTAAAGAAACAAAGGAATAACTCAGAAGAAACTTTGTCACTGCCGCTCCAATGATTTGCGTGTTGTGCTTGACAGGTTTTAGCCTGCTACACGCAGAATCAGACTCGACCAGAAGATGACGGATCCTGATGCCGATCCTCCTTAGGTTTTTTCTCCAGAGATCTCCAAACTTAGTAGCTCTAGTATTACCATGTTCCTCGACCCCTTACAACGCTTCGGAATGGTTAAACATTGGGAGGTGCTGCTGTTATTGATTATGATGAAGATGATATAAATACATATATATATATATATATATATTGTGTGCATTTAGGCAGCATGATTTCATTCATGCAAACCTTATTAAAAATAAACTATTTTGTCTCGTTATACTTTTTTTAATCTTTTCAATTTTTCTAATGAGTTCCTTTATGTTGACATTCGACAGGTTGCCTCATCTAAATAAAAACACAATCTGTACACAAAACTTCCATTGTCTATTATATTTTATCTGTGGGAGATATTCTATGTAAATTTTACATTAAATTCTTTCGTGTTTTTTTTTCCACAAATCTTTAGTAAATTATATCTGTTTACCGTCGTCTTTTGGGAATTCCGATCGGACGGTGGGCATTTTGCGTAAAACTTTGGTAACAAATCGAACAAATTTGTTTCTAAGATTGGGTGGTGCTTAAAAAATTGGAATACACAGATGTCAAAAAACTTTAAATAAATACATTCCATATGGCATAGATCAGCCAGCAACAGCAATGGCAACATAATAATACAGAGAAGAAGAAATAGTCATAATTATGAAAAAAAGCCGCTAGAAAATATGAACGAAATCGTTTTCAATAAAAGCCTTACAAATACTACAGGGGCAGTTCTGATCACATACAAGCCAAGATAGACAAGGCCCAACAAAACAGTAAATATTGATTTTGCGTACAAATAAACAACACGTTAAAACGCATCATCAGCGAATGCAGCAAGTTCGCAAAAAATAAATACAAAATCACATGATGGGGTACAAAATGTAGTTCACTTAAAAAATGTAGGTAAATGATACAGGCAAAAACCTAGACATATATTTAAAAACGGAAAGAATTAAACTCTTGGGACATGCAATAGCCAACGGTCAAACTCATCGAGACAAGAAGCTTATACATGATCATAGTTAACAACTAAAAAAGTTTTAAAAAACAGTAGATTTCGCCGTCAAAGCTCTTCGTAGGGTGAAGCTCAAGGGAATGGATATAGTTCTGCAAACAATTATCCGAAAATAAAATAGAACATAAAGAAAACTACCGTATATCTTTATTGGTCCCCTGATTTATAAAATCGGGAGACCTATGTTTTGTGGCATTTCCGTCCGTCCGTCCGTCCGTCCGTCCGTCCGTCCGTCTGTCCGTCCGTCTGTCCGTCCGGATTTTTCTCCGCAACCATCCATTGAATTTCTCTGAAATTTTGCATGAAGTTGTAACTTTTGTCAGGTTAGAAAGTGACATTCTCCAACTTTTGAAATAAAATCTGGTTAGCACCACCAAGGGGTCAAAAGCCCCCAAAATAGCAAAAAATGACATTTGTTGTCCCATAACTGTTCATCCATCTATTCAATTTCTCTGAAACTTGGCCAAAATATGAAGGCAATTGTTCCTAATAGAAAATAAGTATCGCTGACCTTGGAAAAAATCTGGTTCGCGCCCCCAGGGGATCAAAAATGACCCTTTTCTCCCATAACGTTTGATACATCCATTCAATTTTTCTGCAACTTTGCCAAAATGTAGAGGCAATTGTACTAGATATAAAATGTGCATCCTTGACCTCAGACAAATTCTGGTTCGCGCCCCCAAACGGTACAATGGGGGTCAAAAATGCCCCAAATTTCCCAAATTTATTGCATTTTCCACTCGCCACATCGAGTCACATACAGAGGGGAACCACGCATGCGCGGCTTGTTTACCCTGATATACTCCAAACAAAAGAATATTGGCGCTAGAACGTAGGGCGCTACTGTGGTAGAGCCCAGATTAATACGATGGCTACATGGTAGGGGAGTTAGCTAGCAAGATGTGTGTTCACATTGCATTTAGATTTCTGTACGTTAGTACTGTCGGGGAAACAGGGAGAAAAGAAGGAATTCAAAATACAAGCGGTCCTAGAAAAGTAGCTACCATGGTATATAATTCTCCAGCATCTAGTAACATCTCCAGGGAAAGATGCAGATTTAGCATTCGTCGATTGGGTCGGAATACCGGTGTAGTGAATTTGTTGAATCACATTTCGTAAAATTAATTATAAAAAAGCACATACAGCCATACGACAGTAGCTGAAGCTTGGTAGACACTGTATATTTAATTAAGTTAGAAATATAGTTTGTGTGATTAAAATATATAGGAAAACAGTTTTCGAGAAACAAACATAAACTCAGAGTTAGTATAATAAGAGAGCGAGAGAGATACAGCAAGATAATATTTCATCTTCAAGAAAACTCTATCCAGATAATATTTTTAATAACAATGAATAACATTTGTCTGCAAGGAATTCGGTAGGGAGGTCAGTTTGTGTCGTCGCCACTTACAGGCTAAAATCTTTTGCCAGATGAATTTATGTCAAATATAAAAGTTATGTTATATTTACATCTAGATAAGAAAATAAATATTGTTAAAAACAGGCAATGTATTTAGTGTAATGGGGTTAAACATAATTTTGAGAGGAATCATATCCGTAATTTTTATGTTTTTTTTTGTAACAGTGTGCGAAATAGTTGATGAAGCAAATAGTTAACGTGTGTGGCCTTTGGCTGAGATATATGAACTTGTATACGATGTAAAATTGTTATTTTGATTGGACCATTAAGGTCGTGGAGTTTAATAAGTATCTCGCCCATAGTGGATCGTCAATCATGGCAAAAAAAAGTGTGAGGTAAAATGACCTAGTGAGGCTGAATATGAAATTACTTAAGAAGATGCAGAATATAATTCAGCTGGAATAGATCTCGATCGAGCACGCTATTAACTTTGATTGCTTCCGTATATCTAATGGGATAGACAACAACTCGGGTGGATATTAAGAGCAGATAATGAACTCAGAAATACCATTTTTTTACGAGAGAACACTAAAAGCAAAAAGTACAGAAAATACTTGCCAGGAATGGTATTTATTAAGAACGAGATATTGTCTAGAAAGAAGAGACGAAAAACCAAAACAGCTCGAATTACTTAAACAAGTCATGTATCGCTTTTACGGAAGCTGTTACTATTGAGACAGGTTCGAATACTGCCGACAGCGTTATCTTTATTCAATACATTTCAATTATTTAAGCAACACGTTCTATATAACTATGTATATTAACTATCGTGGCTTATCTTCTATTGGTTGGCTTTGTCTCGATATTGAAGCATCATACAATTCTTGGTAATTCGAATAAATTCAGGATCCCAGGCAATGCTTATTCAAACGATGCTGAAATTCAAATTAATACTATTGTAATGTAATATGTATATGATTACTCTCTTACCACATGCATATTATATCAAATACGCTTTATGCCAAATGTCATAGAATCATACTAACATATTTTGAAACAAGACATTATTAGTATGTATTGTAAATCTGCTACCAGATCAGGCTGTTTGTATATATCTGCTGCCTGAACAAAGAATGCATCAAACATTGATGGTATTGTTCTTTTTCTATCCCTTTTGCAACATGTGCTTTAAAGACAAAAACATAAACAACATTTGTCTCTACAAAACACCTGAACCAAACACCATGACATAAATAACTTGGAGGGTTTTTTTTTTTGACCGGATCTGGCATTAAATAGACCAAACAGGGTTGATATGCCGTAAAGCAAAACAACAAAACCAGTACCATAAATACATATTTTAAAATATAAAAACTTAAAGCAAACCAACTTTTGTCAAAATGGCCGGATTCAGCATTAAATAACTTGGAGCATGAGGGTGTTTTTTCAAAATGACCGGATCTGGCATTAAATAAACCAAACAGGGTTGATATGCCGTAAAGCAAAACAACAAAACCAAATACCATAAATAAATATTTGAAAATATAAAAACTTAAAGCAAACCAACTTTTGTCAAAATGGCCGGATTCAGCATTAAATAACTTGGAGCATGAGGGTTTTTTTTCAAAATGACCGGATCTGGCATTAAATAAACCAAACAGGGTTGATATGCCGTAAAGCAAAACAACAAAACCAAATACCATGAATAAATATTTGAAAATATAAAAAACTTAAAGCAAACCAACTTTTGCCAAAATGGCCGGATTCAGCATTAAATAACTTGGAGCATGAGGGTGTTTTTTCAAAATGACCGGATCTGGCATTAAATAAACCAAACAGGGTTGATATGCCGTAAAGCAAAACAACAAAACCAAATACCATGAATAAATATTTGAAAATATAAAAAACTTAAAGCAAACCAACTTTTGCCAAAATGGCCGGATTCAGCATTAAATAACTTGGAGCATGAGGGTTTTTTTTCAAAATGACCGGATCTGGCATTAAATAAACCAAGCAGGGTTGATATGCCGTAAAGCAAAACAACAGAACTAAATACCATGAATAAATATTTGAAAATATAAAAAACTTAAAGCAAACCAACTTTTGCCAAAATGGCCGGATTCAGCATTAAATAATCTGAAAAAAATCGATAGGTCGTAAAATGAAGAAAAAACACATCGTTTAACGTCACTTTCCCCTTGTTACCAGGCTTTCTGATATTACTCAGTCTCACTTTCCAGTTCTCACGGTTCACCGGGTCAGGTGTCTCCAAATTTAATTCTGTGCGATCATGTATAATAAATCTGTTCAAAGTTTTCCTTGCATGGCTTAACTTCCTGCCAATTAAGACACCTATTCTTCTGCAACGGATTATCGAAATGGATGAACGTTCCACATGACTATGCACGCGCAATCGATCGATCCTTAGGATAAGCTCTACTCTGGGCAAAGGTGGTACTTTCAGCAAATCCTCTGACCTGATGTGTTTGTTTGGTCAGATTTCACATTGCATGTAGTAATTATATAACAATAATATTTCCACCCGCGTTATTACCAATGCTAGTGAATTGGGGGATGGGAAGTACCTGCTAACAACAGTGAAACTAATAACTTTACACCGCTCTTAAGGACCGCAACATCCTACACACTGCTCGCAACGACCCTAACGCCTGTTAACAACGGCAACACTAATAACTTAACACCGCTCTTAGTGACCCCAACGTCCGAGGAAGATCGGATACATCCGCTGAAATCCTAGCAATTACAGATCAACGTCGAAGTCCTTACCACCGCTAAGCTTAACATCCTAAAGAAGCTTGCCACACACAACAACGCAACCATCGTGATCCTGCAGGAGACTCACAAGGAAAAGTACACCCTCCTCAAGCTCCACAAATACACACTTGCTGATCCCACCAAAGGTAGACACCACAGCCTTGCAACCTTCAAGAATGACAACGTACCCTTGTCACTAGCCTGTCAGTGCGCCCCGCACGCTGAGGTTGATTGGACCGCTACGAAAGTGCAGAATACGACTGTCGTAAATTTCTACGAGTCATCACTGAGCAAACTACAACCAGGCCGCTTCCAGATGACCCATCCCCTGTCGTGTATGCCAGTGGATTCAACTGCTTGAACATTGACTGGGACTACATGAGTCCCAACCCAGACGGGGCGTACCTTTCAGACTGGGCATCCACAGCAGATACTCTGCTCTTGTTCGAGCCTAAGCAGCCCTACCCGTTCGCCCCTAAGTGCTAAAATACTGAGACCAACATAGACCTGGATATCCCCAAAGTCATCGGCTAAGAACCACTTCCGGTACAGCGCGTCTTCAACCGATGACCTCGCTTACAATAGTGGCTGTCACTGATCACAATAGCATCGCTCGTTCCGCCGACGGAGGGAAATCTAATCCGAAGATGAAACTTCCGCGAAGTTAACTAGTCGGAATTCGCGTGCTGTACCAATACTGCAGTCGAATCATTGACAGTGCCTACCACGTCCAATATAGACGGGTCCTCAAGTCTTACTGCACAATGTGTACCTACACCGCCAAGAAACACGTCCAACGGGGATTCCGAAATGACTACGACCCTGCTGGGACTAAGAGTGCTAGGAACACCTACATCCCTACAACGAGGCTATCACTAACGCCGAAAGGGGCATAGCTGGCACAGACATCATGACCCACCTCAACAACAAACAGAGAGAGAGGTGGACCGAGACAGTCGAATCAATCGACTTCACCCACTCCCGCTGTCAAGTGTGGCAGAACATCAACAAGCTAACCGGGGAGGCAACAAAACAAAACTAGTGCCTCATCATTGCCGACGCCATTACGGCGCAGCTGATCACTAACGGGAGGTTCCCACATTCCGACAAGAAGTTCGCCAGGAAGAGTCTAGGCGAAATGAACGACCTATGCACTGCCCCCAGTGCCGACGACAACCTCTCTGGAGACTTAGGCAAGTACGATATCAAATCGGATATCAAACACCTGAAGCTACACAAAGCAGATCAGACTGACAACAGCCATCCCGAGTTTTTCTTGCTTCCCTCTGCTTCTGCAGGTCCAAGCTCCCGAAGGTATGGCGACGAGCAAAGTACATCGCTCTCCCGAAGCCCAACAATCCGCAAGATTAACAAAAGGGGTACCACCCTATCGCCATCATCTACGTGCAATACATGATCATAGAGCATCTCTTCCATGTGCGCCCGATCTGGTGATCGCCACAATTCTGCCGAAAGAGCAAGCTGGGTTCTACTACGGGATGGTCCGCCGTTGACCGGGTAACCCTCTTCACACAAGACATCGAGAATTCCTTCCAACAGAGTTAGAAGGCAGGCGTCGTTCTCCTTGCTCTCACAACAGCGTACGATTCCGTCTAGTTCCGTAGACCTCACTTAAAGCTCTTAAAGACGATTCCGAACGGACATATGACGGGCTTCACCATGGAGATGCTAAGCAACCGCAGCTTTACTCTCCACACTATCAAAAGCCAACATAGCAGGCTCTGACGACACAAAGATAGTGTCCCACAAGGCTCCCCACTCGCCCCGTTTAACATCTAAATCTCATACCCTCCCGACACGCTGTCTAAGAAATATGGATACGCTGACGATCTGGCGATCTATCTCTCCAACAAGAGCAAGGAGACGACCGAACTAGGGTTTACGGCTGATATCTACATCTTGCCTTGCTACCTGACAAACTGGTGGCTTAAGCTATCCGTAGACAAGACCATATCCTCCACATACAATATAAACAACGGAGAGACAAGCCACGAGCTCAACATTATTGTTGACAACAACAGACTCCAGTTCCAGGCCATCCCGACGTACTTCAGATTGAAGCTTGACCGCACGTCGATGTTCCGCCAACACCTGGAAAACCTTTCCACTGAGACATCGGCACGCGTCGATGTAATACGCCGCCTTGCTGGTAAAACCTGGGGTGCCCCGACCAAGACACTGTGCATATCCACGCTAACATTGGTCTTTTTGGCCGCCGAGTACTGCCTCCCAGCCTGGTGCAAGAACTCCCACACCAAGAGCCTAGGCATAACGATAAACACCGTCTTATGCACAGTTTCTGGCTGCCTGCGCGCCACGTCGGTTAACCAACTACCGATACTCACCGGCATCGCACCACCAAGCCTCAGCCGTGAATCAGATGTCCCTTGCACTGACCCGAAAAGCCACCATCGATGAAGACCACCTCCTCCATAAGCTCGCCACAGAGAGCTCTCCACGAGCTCGCCTGAAGTCACGACACCCATTCGCGGAGCATACCCACCAGCTCCTGCTTTAAACACTCGGTGCCGTCAGAAAACGAACTTGGCTCAAACATCAGTGGAAGGAGGAATGAACAAAAGCAGATCAATCAAGGCTGCACAGATTCTTGGAGGAGCCGGACGAACTACCGGACATGGACCTCCCTCGCCGGCAGTGGACAATGCTAAACCGCCGCAGGACTGGAATTGGCCGTTATGCCGCGACCATGATAATTAGAAAGGTGTTTCCTTTTTAATTTATTTTCGAATTACTGTAAAACCCTTGTGTAATGTCCGCATATATTTACGCATACGTCAAAAATAGTTTGTGGACGATTATTAAACGAGTAGTACTATTGAAACAAAACATCTAAAATGTTATATTTGTAATTGATTGAAAATAGTGAGGCAACTAAACATTAAATTAACTTAAAAAACCAAGCCTATTTACATTAGTTCCTCATTAGTTGAGAAAATTCTATTTGAGTGTTGTACTAAACAATTGAAAATAGTCGACGATTGGCATGCAAAATAAAAAGACGAAGTCTCCTCTCCAGGAATGCGTTTCTGAATAATAATGTTATTAGTTAGAAAAATAAAATCACTTTTAAATGAGAAGAGCTGGACAAGGATGCTTTTTTAAACTATTATATCAATGAATGTTCATTTGTTTCCATAATAATGTCAATTTGGTCGGTTATTGTTATGACAATTTTACAGATATGTAGTAGATTGATGTGTTATACTGTGAACAAGCAATACACAAACACGAGTAGTAGTAGTAGTAATTATAATGATGATGATGATGATGATGATGATGATGATGATGATGACGATGACGATGATGATGTTGATGATAATAATAATAATAATAATAATAATAATAATAATAATAATAATAATAATAATAATAATAATAATAATAATGTGCATTTGTAGATTAACACGTCTGGCCATTTTCATTTTATATGAATATTAACGAACTATTTTTACCACTAACCATAAGTCCGACTGGCAAAGTCGTAAAACTATGTGTAACATCTTTAAAAAATACTAGAACTTACCCACCCGCCAAATAAACGCACATAATTAATCTCCCAGAGAAAAATAACAATTGTTAGTAACAGCTCTAAAACGCTAGAATATCTCGGAAATGGGAACTAATTTTAGGTTAAATTCATATGTGAAACTGATCAACAAGTCTACTTTCTGCAATAAATGATTCTTTTCTTCCGTTTGAGTTTTTCAGGGTGTCCACATGTAATCGCCTAAAAAGTAGAATCTCATTTGTCTGAAGGAGTGATTAAGCTGTCAGTGTTAATCTACAATAATACTAAGAATACTTATAATGTTTTATATAGTAAAATAATCTATTTTTACAAAGATACATTAAAATATAAGTTTTTAAACTTATATTTAACAAACATTTAGTAAACGAAAATTAATAAAAAACACTTAGTAATTGATTTTTTTTCATAAAACACATTTTAAATGTCTTTAAAATAGTCTTAAAATATACTTATATTTTAATGTTCGAAATATATTACTGTATTTTACGTTTCTTGTCAGTAAAAGTGAAATGGAACAACTCAGCTGCAGAACGGTTATAACCAAATATCATTTTCATTACTAATCTTTCATTTTGGTTGTCTTCTATCTCAATATCAAGGCACTTTATTTAGAGACTTTATTACATTCACACATTAAAAATAAAACTGAAATAACAACTGAAGAAAGTATTCTCGCACAGAGACGTAAACATCTTTAAATTCATTCATATATACTGGGGCTCAAGACTATCTTTTTAAAATGTCTAACGGTTGTTTTTTTTCACATTTTTTGGCTACCGCTTGTAAGATTTGCTAATGCTGGCTGGGGGGGGGGGGTCGGACAAAAGTCCATCGGACAAAATACTACCGGGCAAAAGCCCACCATAAAATAATAAAAAGAAAACAGAATAATATGAATAAATAAAAAAGAATTAAAAAATAACTTTTTATATTATAACTTGTTATTTAATTATCGATGCTGTTTTATTTAATTTTTAAATATTTCCGGAACCTTTTAAATAAACTGCGTTTTTTTAAAACGGTGCCAAGCGAATTTATGCTATTTTTTTAGTTTTTTAATCAAATAAAAAAAATTACATTATATTTTTATGATATTATAGTCGATATATTTCAGTTTTAGTGATGGTATACAAACTTTAAATAGCTATTATTAGTACCGGCAATAGAAAATTAAGTTTAAATATATAAAAAAATAATCGTCTTTTAGTATTAGAAATTAGGCACACATTTGTCTGATACCAATACCGATTCCGATACCTAACTAAAATCCGATTTTTCCGATTATCGATTCTTTTTTTAACTTAGTTCATCTGAAACAAGGTAAGAGACCACTGCAGACGTAAGGTTTTACTGAGAATTAGGATGAACGTGTAAGGGACCATCCTGAATTGAGAGATGTGCAGTGAGATGCTAGTTGACATTAGTTTCAAAGTTCTACATATCGGTACAGTCGGGGAAGCGAGGAGCAGGGAGGGAGTTTCTACTGCTGGCAGTACGAGTAAAGAAGATATTTGAGTAGAAGTCTCTTCGGCGTCTGGGGACTTCCACAGTGAATGGCTGGGATTTAGTTGATTGCCAGATTTGTCGGGGATATTTACGTAAAGGGGGATCCAGAGCAGAAAGTGCATCGGAACACATTCCATTTAAGTACTTGTAAAACAAGCACAAGGATGCAGCGATGGAGAAGGGGCTGAATCTTGGTGGATAGTGAGGAACCTATTATATTGGCTAATTTTTTTACCTTGTCTAAGAGCGAGGGACTAGTTTATGGTGCACCAGCCCAGATGTGACAATAATACTCTATACATGATTCTGATTAATCGTCCCACCACTATTTATAAGGTTTATCCTTTGAATAGAATTCTCCTTGTTCGTACATGATAATTTTAAGTAACACTCTCTGTCTGGCTGAATTTTGAAATATTATTTTCCTCGATGTGTTATGCTTAAGTTTGAAATTGCATGTTCGTCGGTTCGTACAGTTCAGCTTGGAATAGCATTTTAATGGTACATTACGGTTAAGTAGAAATAGTATTTTTATTTGTTTTCATGTTTAGTCTATGTTAAGTTTTAAATCAAATCTTATTTCCGTCCGTTACGATAACTTTTACGATATTAGTTCTGTCTGTTTGTTGCAGGTAAGTTTCAAATAGTATTTAGTTCGTTTGTTACATTTTTGTTTTAAATAACATAGGATTTTAATCGCGAAATATACAGATTCAATAACCTCAGAAAAAGAATAGATTCGTCTTTATTTCTATATAAAACCGCCTTTGCTGCATTGGCAGATAAAGGTATATGTAACGTTATTGGTTTAAGAAAACTGACGATGGTTAACGCGCTTGAAAAAAAGAACTGTCTGATAGTATATTCTGTCGTTGATGTTATGGTGATTATTCGATTGTCGTCCTATCGGCTTCCAGGGCAAAGTTAACAGCAAAACACACGCCGACAAGCAATTTAAAAAGTAAACATTTTTCTTGTTATTAAATAATTAGGACACTTTTTGTGATAATGTTACACAACGTGCACTCACTAATTTATCTGCGTGTCGTAGCCTGTCGTAGTTTCTTGCCCAAAACCGAGTTTGTGGGTGTCGTATACAAAAAAAAAACTCTTCTACTTCTCTTTCCTCCCTTCTACTCTCTATCTCTGACTGTATTCTCTATTTCTTCCATTATTTATACATTTCGGGTCTTTGTGTGTTTGTTTTGTTGTAGGACAATTATTTTTTCATTACATATTTCGACACTACCGAATATTTTCAATTTCTCTTGAATCTATTTTTCCGTAATCTTACGATCTGCATTTTGGTAAAAATCTGTAAATGTGTTCAGAGACTTACAATTATTTAGCTTGATTTCCTTCGAACCTAATTCGTTCATACCGATGATCAAATTTCGTAATTCTAAAAATAATAGTAGGTTTGAATCTTATTTTTTTTCATCATCACTATCGTATTACAAACAGTTATATTAAGTGTGATCGCTTGTTCTACGTTATAACGTGACATATACTGGCATAAAAATAAGCACTGTTTTATACACGGAATGCACGAACAACCTCTAAAATTATACATTTCTTCGCTAATACTAAATAGTATTTCAATTCAGTAATATTAAACGAAAGGATAAACGTTCTAAACTAAATGCATTTGTAGAAGTCAATCAAGAGGTAGTGTAGAAATAGAAAGACTTTTACTTCGCTCGACTGTTTATTCATAAGTTATATATATATATATATATATATATATATATATATATATATAATCCATTTACAAAATATTCATTACAGATTCCAGAGATTGCCCTGGTTGCATTGATACGAGGAAGTCTTTACTGTTTAGAAAAGGGCCTTAATAAATTATCACTTGTTCATTTTCACGCTATTTTACTTTTCATTGCGTCTGTTAGCATACAATAACAATTTCTTGTTTTCTGTGTGTCGAAGACATTTACCAAAACCTTATTTTGTATTTTGTTTTAAATCTACAACGTCTGTACTGTTATTGTCACTGCCGATTTTGTTATCAAAATGTCAAATAAATAAATGGATGAATCGATGAAAATATAGTATACAGTTATACATAGTTGAGATATCGCCAAACAAAAACAGAAAAAAAACAATTAACGATTATTTTTATCTGCGTTCAAAGCGCACATGCTTTATATACCGTCAAGAAACGAACCAAAATAATGAAATAATCGTTTACATTAGGTATTGTTTTAGCATGATATAACCGCTCTAACAAAGAGAGTATACAATATAACCGATGCACTAAACAAATTAACTACACTTCTTTTTAATTTTTACATTAAATAACACCAAAAATAGGCAATAGGCTATGACAAAAATATAAAACCAATTAACGAAGTGTTTAATATAATTATATGTTAGCATGAACTGAGAAGCGTCGATATGTCGTTAACAGACAAACATGACTAATTAAAATATCATTAAAAATACATATTATATTTTCCTCGAAAATAATGCAAAAAACTGTTCATAAACGGTGAACAGACGAACAAAATAAATTAACGAACCCTTTACAATAGCTACTGTATTTTGGCATAACATTATACCTAAATACATTATATAACTGAATACATACAAACTAAACCAACTACGAATCGTTTATAATAGATAGCTTGTTTGGCCGTTAACTAAACTGTAGACGGGGAAAATGAGATCAATTAAACAATAGTAAAAACATGTACTTTCTATTGACATTAAATAACTCTAACACTGTTGATATGCTGTGAATAATATTTTAAAAAAATAAACGAATAATTTACAATAAATAAATATTGCTTTTTATGATTAAATAACCGTGAACACACGTACAAAATAAGTAAACGACTCTTTCACAATAATTCTTACGCGCGTACAAGATTCGGCCATGTACAGCGAGCTACCTCTTGCCTAAACTCAATCACACACATTTACAAATATTTTACAATACGTATTTGATGGCATTACATCATCCCAAACAGAGTTCATCTACGCTGAATAAACAAACTAAACCAATTAAATGATGGTTTACAGTATGTATTGTAGGCTGTCATGGAATAAACCCGCAAATCTTCAATGCGCAACCTATAATATGTAACCATTAATGTTTAATAGAAACTAATTCATACCTGACCTTTGAGCGGTGTTGCTACAGTACTTGGCTATACCAATTTCAATCTTTATCTAGATTCTACAACTTTATAACTAGTACAACGAAAAATAGTCCTGGGATATTGAGGAAAAAACGCAGTGCATACTATTTGCATGATAGAGTAAGTAACTACGATGAATGGATATAGGTGTTGTTATTTTATTAGCCACAAACATTATAAATTATGTGTTTTTACTTCGATTCAGAAAATATGTATGTACTGTTTTTATAGACACGTGACGGTGGTTAAGATGTTAACGACACGAACTGACACCCCGGGTGTGCCAAGGTCGAACCCGTTTAGTTCCAAAGAACCACTAACACTTAGGATGTTCGCAATCTTTATGTGGTCCCTCCCGTAAATACCCGATTTATTTCTAGAATTATTCTGAGTAGGATAATATTAGGCGAATACGAAATGCAGTAATAGAGTAATGATATCATGGTATGTGTATTTCTTGAAATTTATAAAATACGTATCTTGTTAACAAAATCTGTTGGATTTACATGAAATTCGAACGAAGGTAAAACCATCGTAAAAACTACCGTCATAGTAATGTTTAACTATTTAGTTTTGTCAACCCATCACATGTGTTTATTTGCATTCGGACTAACTGACCCTTAAAACACAACATATTTTTAATAGTATATAGTTTGCGTTTACGATTAAAAGAAGCCTAAGCCTTACATCAGCACTTGAACTCAATCCTGCATTAGCCATATTTA
>OY744532.1:80323733-80333733 GCA_963556195.1 Sepiola atlantica | reverse complement strand
TATATCAATGAGTGTATAATCATGTGTATTACAATTAATGTACAAAATGTGTTTATATATGTATGCATTTCATTTCATATTCGTCAACGTATAGAAATACAACAAACTTAAAAAAAAAAAGAATTTTAGGACATTTTCTGACTCTTTTTTTGTTTATATATATATATATATATATATATATATATATATATAGAGAGAGAGAGAGAGAGAGAGAGGGAGAGAGGGGGAGAGAGAATGAGATATGCGAGAGAGAGAAAGAGAGAGGAGAGATTAGGTGTGTGTATATGTTTATATATATTTCTGTGCAGGATTAATTCCAAGATTAATCAACCAATCAGAAAGTGGGTTGTAACAAAGCTCGTAAGCATTAAGTTCGGTAATGTGGTATATATTTGGCTTCAACTATTTAAATGATATGTATTTGATATCAATATGAAAATATTCTCCAACTGTCTGTTCTTTGCATAATTTTAAAATGTGTTAGAGGGCATACCACATTGGAAAATCCAAATGTTTCAGATATGCATTAACTTTGATCCATAGTCATCTGATATCAATTAAATAATATTATCTGAATCGTATATTTTTCTTTAATCATTAAGAATTAAACATTGGTAAGAATCAAAATGATGCAGTATATATTTATGAAAATCAATAAATGATTCTAGACATAGTGTTTAATAACATTATATCTTGACTCCAATCATTGTAATGAGACTTAAACGTGGTTCAAAATTTGTTTATTTGATGAATTAATTTGCCCCGTACTGTAACGAGTATTACTCTTGTTCTTTCTAAAGTGCTAATTTGGTCAATATTGTCCAAGTTGTGTCTTCCTGACTTTATTAGCCTTAATCAAGAAATGATTTAATGAACACCGCAGTAATTTACTGATATTCATTATTTTCTTTACAATTTTGAGGGTTTTTATTGCAATTTGAAAAAAAATGTAATCACACCCGTTCCTGGGACATAATTCTCTTTTGGTGTTTTCTCTCCGCTTATTACTTTTCATAATTTTTTTTGTAGTTTTATTTTTGCCTTTAATTACACAAGTTTTTATAGAATTGATTGGTTTTCTGAATGTTTCGCTGATATCAATAATTATTAGTGTTATACTTTTCTTTACTGTCTGTATAATTTAGTGTTGTTAGTGTTAATCCTGCATTGTAACGCTTAGCTGGTCAATTTCTCTTTTAACCCATCGTTTCTTAGACACATCGTAATAGATATTCTCCTATAAAATACTAGTTCTACCTTACATATTTCGAAAGAACCCTGTATGCATTTTCAGTAAGGTTAGTTTACATAAATATCCAAAACTTATGTCACGTTTGTGGAATTCGTTACTGAATACATTAATAAAGTATGGATTAATCGATTTCGAGTCCAAATCATATCGGATCTTTACTCTTTGTAATTTAGTTAACCCAATTTTTTCCCAAATTCATTGAACATTTTCAACAGTTATATATAATTCTCCTACCGCAGGGGGCGGGCAACCTCCGGCCCGCGGGTCACATCCGGCCCGCGAAGGCTAAGCGTCCGGTCCGCCATTCTACTATGCTTTATTATTGCAATCCGGCCCGCGGACCTCCCAGTAAAACTCATATCATTTTATGACATAGACGTAAAAGTAGGTTTCAATTAAGATTTACAGTGGCATAAAAATGTATGAATATCAGCGAGCGATGATGAATGTATATTTCATTTTTCTTTAACTACTAATTTAAAATCCTTGGCCTGAGATAAAAATAAAAAAAGAGAAAGAGAGAGACAAAGAGGAAACGTGAGAAGAGGAAAGCGCATAAAACAGAGAACTCATGCGAGGTGTGTCAAAACGAATGCTGGATCAACTTGCAACTTCCCCGTCATTATTTTTTATGATTCCAAAATGACTCTTCGTCATTCTTTTATAACATCACGTACAGAAGTCTCTTGAGAAAAAATATCAGATGTGTAGAGTGTTCAATGCAATTTTTCTACAAGTTATTCATGTAAACAAAATATAGTAATACTGAGATTTCGTTTTTCACTCCGGCCCGCGATCTCCTTCCAAAAGTCTCATCTGGCCCTCACTCTGAAAAAGTTTGCCAGCCCCATTTCCTACAGTAACGCTTTATACCGATTCTTGATGCGTGTTTGTACAAAGATATGCGTCTGTTTCGTTAGCTTTCAATAATTTCTACATTTTTCCGGCTCGGAAGCTTCTCATAAAATTAACATACACACAGTAAACTGAAGCATTTTTTTTACTCACACACGTATATCTACTATAAATAATTCAACCGTAGACCTGGAAGTGTTCTCCATAGAATAATATTCCTTGCTTTCACAGCCATTGTTTAATTGTTTCGCGTCTTTCTATTACCTTTAATATATTATACATTCACAACATGAATGCGGGTCGTTCCCTTCAACCTACTTTTTTTGTTACTTCTAAGACGGTTAGGTTTAATATTCCAGAGACTTTTTTGATATTTTAGATTGACAAAATAATGTATTACCACAATGGTCTGATTGGCTATTATCTGTCGTTTTAGTATTCTAGCGTTTTATGTTTATTTACTTATGGTACATTTTATTTCTTTCTTTTAACTGTTTCAGCTCATACGATTTCTTTAAAAACAAAATCTGTCATCATTGCGTCCTACCGAGCACTTTCCGTTATTTATTTAGGTGTTCGTTTCAGGCTTTAATTCGCTATTTGAGTTTGCTTACACAATTTTCCCGTCATACATATATGTCCATGTTAGAATAAGCGAATGCAATTCACGAACAGAAAAGATTAACATTCAAACATGGCGAGTCAGTATTAGCTGTTTGACGAACACTAAATCCTATTTTATTTATTTATTATATTTTTAAATCTTATTTTTCGTAACAAAAATAACTTTTTTCTTTAGCAAAAAAATATTAAATTGTCGTTTGCAATTCAGCTGCTAACAAAGGAGAGAAAGAAAGTGTGTTTCATCGTCTGACAGGTTTTCTTTCTTTTTTTCTTTTTTTTAATTAATTGCATTGTTTTTCTTTCGTTTCTTTTCTAGGGGAGTCATATCGAAACAAAATGGTTCCTATGTAAAATAAATTACACATTACTATTTTATGTTATTGTAAATGTTATTATTATTAGAATTATTATTAGTAGTAGTAATAGCAGTGTTTATATTTTAAGACGGGCAGGTATTAATATTATCAGCCGTAGTAATATTCTCACACTCAGACCATAGTCGAGGTAACTTGCGTTTTTTTTCGTTTTTTTCTCGCGTCGTTGATTTTTTTCGGCTGGTTGCTTCTCTTTGACCGTAACAGATACTACACTTTGAAGTTGCAATCTATTGTTCTTGGCCTTTTGGCTAAGATCAAAGTGTAGTATCTGTTCCGATGGATACTGCATCCCATAGATTGGTATTGTCTTGGCCTTCGGGGCATGATTAACACCGGTTATGGGTCGGTCCTGTCCAGTTCTAGGAGGTGCACCCTCCCAGGCTTTGCCTCCCCTCTTTGGGGAGGAGTAAGTTTATTGCTTACTGTCTGAGGCGCCCCTACCGGGGAATGCCGACGGGTCTGCCCAGGCAATTTTTAAATTGCAAGAGTGCGCACCTCTCGAGCGCTGACTTATCTAATCCCACTTTCCCGACCTTGTGTCACATCTTACCTTGTGGGAGGTAGATAAAGAACTATATTGTTACTCGCCTTTTGGCTAAGATCAAAGTGTAGTATTTGTTCCGATGAATACTGCACCCCATAGACTGGTATTGTCTTGGCCTTCGGGCTTGATTTACGCCGGTCTATGAGTTTGTACTGTGCAGTTCTAGGAGGTCCACCCTCCCAGGCTTCGCCTCCCCACTTTGAGGAAGAGTAAGTTTATTGCTTACTGCCTGAGGCGTCCCTACCGGGGAATGCAGACGGGGCTGCTCAGGCAATTGTTAAACACCATTTTCCCGACCTCACCTTGGGTCACATCTTACTTGTGGGAGAAGATAAAAACTGGCCTTGTGTCTAACTCCTGGAGAGGAGTAAATCAACACTCAACTCTTTACCAAGCTTGCCTTCCTTTATGAAGATAGCCTCTCCGAAAGTAGCCGTTTACGCTGAAGTAAAATCATAGGCCATTCAGAGAATCCGTAACTTGAAATATGCGATTTTAATAAATGCATGCTAATGTGGGTGTCTATTTGGTAGTTGACAGTAATTGAATATTACACTGATGATATCTAGGTAAGAAAGCAAATATCCTATCTTGAGATTTCTACATTCTATGTGGTTTTCTTTATGCAGACGATGTTGATCAGAAAATTAATGAGACTCAAAGTAAGCTGTGCTGTCTGAGCTATGGTTGAAAGAGGGAGCAGCAAGTAATATTATTAGACCAGCGAAAGTCCGTAGAAATTGCACGGTGCCTTTCATATCAATCTGTATTATTTACTGTTAAAATAATATTATTTGTGTAAATACTAAATGTATACCAAGAACAATATTATCAAGAAACAAAGTACTCTTTCTATTCCATTGAAATAATTGTCATTGCCAGCTAAATATATTTTAAATTAATGAAAAGAAATATGTTTCTTACCGTAAAATTAATCGCCAGTTGCATATTCGTTAAATCAAATGAATTTATTTAAAATTTTACTATTGTGTTCGACGGAACGACATACTTTGAGTTGGGAATAATTTGATTTTAAAGGGGTAAATAATATTTTCTTTAAACATAGCGACATCAAATAAATTAGCAATCACAATCTTTGTTGGTCGTCGATTTCATGTTTTAGTATGTGGGGAAAGTGTTGACTAACTATAAACATGAAATTATTAAACGTATTACGATATTAATGCTATATTGGTCATTATAACTGAAGAGTTCGAATGCAAAACGCGATAAACGCCATTTAAAAAATTACGAAGCTACCACTATAAAAAGTGTGACATTTCAACACTCGACCACACACTCAAATTACGTATTACATAATATGATAGCAAAATAGTTAATTTTTGCTTTCAATTAAAATAAGCTCATATTCGAAGTCTATATTTTATATACTCGTTATTTTATTGATTAAGGTCTCAATTTAAACAAATTGGATTTATCGCGTTTTGCATTCGAACTCTTCAACTGCAGTTTTAGTTTTCTGTAAACATTACTGTTTTTCGAGTGATTGTGTTTATAGCTTGTTTTAATGTCATTCCCTTATACATGCGAACAAACAAATTATAAGCACAGAATAAAAAGCATATCACTAGACTGGAACATTATCACTGTAATTATTTTGTCTGTCTCGACAAGATATTCAGAGACCCTGTTGTAAATACGTATAGACAATTAAGAAAGCCTTAAATAAAGTTTACAACATTAAAAATAAAAAGGAGTTGTTGCTTCATTGATTTCAATGAGACACGTTCACTCTCTTTATGTGAATCATTCAATATTCAGTTTAAATAACCCACTCATTTCTAAACACGCAGATCGAAAGGATTCCATCTCTTTAAGACGACACTGCGCCCTGCGGTTAATGCCTCTTCAGATTAAAATAGCATTTTACTCGTCTTTGCACATTTATTCTCGAGGTCGAAGTACTTTCTGCCATCAATGCGTTTCATCGTTCTCTCCACGAAGACAATAAATGACACACTGTCCATGTACATGTGAAAGATGTAGATTGGTTGACGGCAAGATAGGACAATTCCACAGAAATAGCAAATACACTCATAAAAGGGAACACATTTTTTATATTAATAAGTCACCGCTTATCAACCCCAAAGGCCACTCGTGGATTGCGGTTAATGAGATTGTCAATTGCATGTAAAACAATATGATGAGATGATCAGAAACAACCGCTGAAAATGGCAGGAGTTGCTTACTTAAGAGGAAGGGGCAACACGTATTTCTTATATTACAACATAGTTGTCTTCGGGTCTAGTCAACAGAGAAGCAGTTCCGTGGCATTGTGTTCCACAGATAAGAAGTTCTTGGTAATCTATGAACGATTTCATTATTGAAATAACTATTACTCCGAAAAGGAACCAATTTGAACGCTGACAAAACTTCCGTTAGAAGCACTATTAGAAACCCTTCCTTCCGTAAGTTTTTATCCACAGAAATTAAACTTAAATTATAATACAACACCCACTTTATTTGACAGCTACACCTTCAAACATTATGAAACGTATGGAAAAATAATTTACTAATTCATCTGAAATAAGAATCGTTATGTTTTCAACATATTCTAGAGTAATTAATTACGGAATCACTAGATTTTCTTGAACGAGCGAGATAATTAAAATAAATAATTTCAATTAATATGAGTTAGGTTTCTTTAATTTCGATTATTTAATAAAATTGTTCTCCTCACATTTGTTGATTTTTTTTTTAAATTAGCTACAAAATTGCCGCCCAGAAATCGGTAGATCACGTGATATTTTTTGCAGTGTATTACGAAAAGTCATATTTTTACATAGAATTTACCGAGCGCTACAGAAAAATATAAGGCAGAAAACGGTGATCGATTTTTTTCGTTTTGCCACACGGACTTAGTGGTAGTTATAGTGTTATAGAACGCCATGTGTATTTAGCAATTTACACTGACATCTTTACGTGAATGTCAACGTTGGGCAATGTACAACTGAGACATGTGTGGCAATACTGACGCACGTGCTTCTTTTCCGCGAGCTCAATTCTGATTTTTAAATCGATGTAAGCACGAATAAAATTCAAATTTAAATTTTCCTTACATTTTTGTGAAAAAAAAATTGCATTAATAAATTACCAACTACCTTCCTCCAAAAAATTCGTACTTCATCTCACGTATGAATTCAACATTAACAACAAAATCTCTTCATAGATGTTCTTATAGACACTTACCATAATATATTCCCAACATCCACGTATCAAAAACCTACTAATAAAAAGCAATGAGCCCCTTACATTTCTTAGCGAAGGCCCCTTCAGATATAAAATAAGCATTATTAAAAACTTATTTATTCGAGCCAAATTAATTTCCTCCTCCCAACTATATTCCAACATCAACTCAACAATGTTAAACACACTGTAATAACTAATGTCTACCCTAACTATATTATCGACCAACAAATTAGACAGTTTAGAAATAATCCCCACGACCATATAAATAAATCCATGCCTCAATTAAACAGATTCATACAATTATTTATCTGTAACCAGTTTCAACATAATTAAAAAAATAGATGAACAGGTATTAACATATTATTAATAGAAGCGTACTTCTTACCGATCCAAATAAAAAAATAAAACTTATCATTTACTACAGTAAATTTAAAACGGTTAAGCTAATAATTACTAATAAGTCTCCTCCCCCTACCAGAGTTTTTGATAGGACGAACCTCGTATATAAATACAAATGCTCATTGGCAGACTGGGTCTGTGACAGCGAAAAACAATATATGTTGGCTTAACTACTACAACTTTGTCGAAGAGGTTAACAATAAATGTATTCTCTATTAGCGCCATAGCTCAGCACCTTACTAATCAGCATTCATGTCACCGCCTACAATGTCGAAAATTCTTAGGAGAAAACACCACAATGTTAGAGCATATTAATAATAAACAAAAACTCTATATATGAGAAAACTTATACATGAAAACCCAAACACTAGCAATTAACAGAATTAACTTTAACACTAGTGATATCATTCAACAATGTTTATAGTTTTAACTTTAGTTTCGTATCTCCCGCCAAAATTACCAATTAATATTAGCATTGACACTGTGGTATTTACCTGATGCTCTTGAAGTTGGAACCGGATGGGGCTCGAAGTACTTGCGACACATATAGTTATGGCAGCTTCATCGGCCAATTCTCCACCGAAACACAGACCCTGATTCGTCAAATGTAAATGATCCACATGTTGCATAGCCGTCCCGTAATGGGCCGTTACAGTTCTCGCTTACCTGGTGTATCAGCTTCGTCCTGGCTGACCCCACGCCGTTCATCGTAATGGTCGCACGCTGCAGTCATCTTTAAACACAACACAACCAAAGGCCGTTTTTGAGTTTCCAAATATTTATTTAACACAACACAAGTCTTGAGTTGGCTTGCACGGAGGGAGTGATACGCAATACGTATATGAACTTGTTCTTTAATTAATGCCCAACGTCCCCACTGGCGTCCCAGCCGGAGGTCGCTAACATGCCTCTACACGCACCAAATTCTGAAAAGCAATAGGGCGGATATCATCACAAATGACGTGACAACGAGACTTCCGATGCTCCTGCTAACATCATCATCATCATGATCATCATAACCATTAGCATCATTATTTTACACACACAAGGTTATCCATGCATAAGTTGTCTGTCATAATCAACATCATTTGTATTACAGAGAAAATGATGAATATATATATATATATATATATATATATATATATATATATGTGTGTGGGGGGGGGGTGTATATATAAATATATATATGCACATTTATATATATATATATATATATATTTATGTTTTCTGCGGGACTGGTTTGCTTCAACCCTACTCTCTGGCATCCATTTTGGTGAATTCTCTACACAGACAGATTTTTTCTCTGGTGTATATTAGTTTATTATTTTTGACAAAGGGAAAATTTTCCGAAATATCAAATAAATGATTTCAAACCATCATCCGGACAACACGCAAACAGTCGATACCACACTTGCTGTTATGTAAGATTTTAAAGAAAAATAAATAGTAAGTCCCCCCACTATTATTATTTTTTGTTTCTTTCAACCTTACAGCCTATCCGTTACTCTGCATTGTATTCAGCCCTCTTAACATATTACTAATATATATATATATATATATATATATATATATATATATATATATTTATGTGTGTGTGTGTGTATGTATATATGTATAAAAATGTAAGGATTCGATAGAATAACCATACAATTATCACCTGTTTGTGAGAAGCCAATTATCAGAATATGATA
The DNA here is from genome assembly GCA_963556195.1 of Sepiola atlantica. Taxonomy (NCBI): domain Eukaryota; kingdom Metazoa; phylum Mollusca; class Cephalopoda; order Sepiida; family Sepiolidae; genus Sepiola; species Sepiola atlantica. The sequence goes on along the minus strand of OY744532.1, from coordinate 80,324,781 downwards.
TAATAATTGTATATGTATGTACAACTCTACTTTAACTGGCGTTTTCTGTATATTTTATATTAAAAAGATAATTTAAAATGTTGATGACAAAAATACAGAAAGGCTATATTCATTATATTATTGATTATAGTAAACATAGTCAGATGTATCTTAATTTATTTATATTGAATCTTAAGGTAATGTTTAGACGTTTAAACTATATAGACTCGATTCAATATTAATATACATTAGTTTATTTTTGTATGAATAAGTATCTTGTTTTGTTTCTTTATGAATTTAGAATATATGGTAATGTTGCAATGCAATAACATTTAGCAGTAGTTTGTCATTATGTTTCGTGTTTGACCTGATGAATTATGGATAATAAGACTGCCATATATTCTATGTTAGTATATAGTTCATCTTTATGCATTACAGGTGTGTACATGACTAAGGGAAAATGATGGAAATATATCATATAAGTAAATGTATGAATCAATAGTTATGCTGGTTTGTAAAAGAGTTTGTGCTTGAATTATTTGGCAGTATGTATTCGATAGACTTCTTAGTGTCTAGCGGCGCAACTATTTGTTGTATTGACAATATGAAAGCTTGTGTTTGTTGTCCCTTAAAGCCAAATATATTTTGAAGAAACACCACTAAAAGCGACATTCTCTTTCAGATGGGTAAGCAACCTACTTGAATGGACGTATATCAAAGTTTGTAATGCGGTAAAGAAAGAAATGGTACACACCAATAAATATGGAAAGGAAAAGGACAAAAATAAAAGAGAAAAATATAATATATATGACGAAAATAAAAAAAATTTAAATAATAATTTTTAAAAGTAGAAATAAAATGAATATATAAAAAATATTTTTAGCAGTTTCATAATTAAAGTCTATTTTCTTTTATACTTACATATAGCCACTAGCGTAGTTATTGGTAGTGGTTCGATTAGATAATACAGGCATGTTCAGACTCGCGTAGTTATACGTCGCGCGATTAAAGCACTGTGTTCATGCACGTTGTATAGACATTTCGACCCAAGCGGGTTAGTCGCCTTTTA
>OY744532.1:80311233-80313733 GCA_963556195.1 Sepiola atlantica | reverse complement strand
AAATTTACTTATATAAATATATATATACATATATATATATATGTACATATATACATATATATATACATATATAAATATATATATATACATATATATATACATATATAAATATATATATATACATATATATATATAAATATATATATATACATATATATATATATACATATATATATAAATATATATATACATATATATATATAAATATATATATATACATATGTATAAATATATATAAATACATATATATAAATATATATATAAATATATATATATACATATATATATATAAAATATATAAATATACATATATATATAAATAAATATATAAATATATATATATACATATATATATAAATAAATATATATATATATACATATATATATAAATAAATATATATATATATATATAAATAAATATATATATATATACATATATATATGAAGAAATATATATATATATATATATATATATATATATATATAAATATAAGAAGGAATAGGTTAAATAAATACCTTTTAAAGCATTAAGATGCGATATCAATTTTTTTTTATAAAAAAGAAAAATAATAAATCAAAACCGATTTTTAAATTTTTTTTTTATTATAAACTAGCATTTTTTTTTGTTAGTTTTAAGTGACACAAATATTTCGCTAAAACCTGGCATCCTGGGTGTGTAATATATCCTGATGTCATCGGAATTGTTATTTTTTTCTCTCTCTGCTATGGCTTGTTGTTGTTATTACAGCCGGGCCAAATGGGTTAGCTGTTGTTTCCCACTATCAAATATGAAGAACGTGAATGCAGCACGTGATTTGTATAAGGGTTTTAAGGTTCATATTTTTTTAAAAAAGCATCTATTGTTAAATTTAAGAAGGAATAGGTAAAATAAATACCTTATTAAGCATTAAGATGCAATATCAATTTTATTTTATAAAAAAGAAAAAATAATAAATCGAAACCGATTTTTTTTTTTATGAACTAGCATTTTTTTTTGTTAGTTTAAAGTGATACAGATATTTCGCCAAAACCTGGCATACTCGGTGTGTAATATTTCCTGATGTCATCGGATTTGTATTTTTTTTCTCTCTCCTACCGACTTGTTGTTGTTATTATAGCCGGGCCAAATAGGTAAGCTGTTGTTTCCCACTATCTAATATGAAGAACGTGAATGTGAACGTGAATGTATATATATATATATATATATATATATAGTCTCGGAAGTTCTTTTAACCTTCAAAACTGGGAAGAAAAAAAAAAAAAAAAAAAAAAAAAAAAAAAAAATTTGTTGAAAGATTTTAGTCTAGTAAGTCAATCAATTTACTGCAATCACTATTTTAGTTTACTTCCAAGAATATACTCTAATATAAATATATTTTTATATATGTTTTTATATATAAGGGATCGTCAGTTGTTTACCATGAAAACTGTTTCGGAATTTTAAAAACAAAACAGTATTTCTTTATCATGGCATCCCAGCAGTGTTGATCAGACACCACCTCCCTATTTAATAATTATTTTTTAATTTAAAAAGTTTACAAATATTTAATTTAGTTTTGCCTCCAGATTTGTTTTTCTAAAGTATTAAAATATAGTTTCCTTACCTGTGTTGTTCCTTTCAAAGTGGGTATTTACTATTTTACAGAACATCTATTTTATAGAGTTAGATGATTCCATTATAATAACCCCCCTTTTTTCCCCTTGGTTATTTTCTTTGTCTACAAATGTTTTAAAATTAAAAATATATATTTATAAAAATATTTCATATATACATATATATATATATATACATTTATTTATTTATTTTATCATGGACTATTTACATATGTTATACATTTTTATAGTAGAGTTTTGGATTTCTTTTATCAATTTCTTTTGATTTATTTCATATAATTTAAAAGCGTCAGGATAGCGTGTTATTGCCTTATTTAACTGTCTAAATATTTTATTTTTATCTCCACCTTGTTTAAGCATTCTTATTACTAATGAAGTGACTGGAGGTATAAAATCCATTAACCTTAAAGTAACGCGGGCTATTCTTAGAAATTCGGACATTATACTCCCATAAAATATATACATAGGACAGGTACTACTTTTATGCGGCATACGAACGATATGAAAGGGAAAAGAATTTCTTTTATCAAACATTTTATAAATAAATCTACCATCCTCAATTTTTATATCTAAATCTAGAAAGGTAGCATGTATTCCTGTATGTTCACAATTTAATTTTAATTCCTTAGGATATATTAAATGTTTAGTATTTTCAAACTCCTCTCTATCATTTATACAGACCAGGTCATCAATAAACCTCCTGCAGCCGTGGTAACTATACGTTCTAGATATATCATTTTTTATTAATGCTGACATATATATGTATTCATATCTATGTAAATAGAGATTTGCCCAAAAGGGGGCAGGGTCCAAACCCATAGGAATACCTATTGTTTGTATTAGTGTATTATTTCCTATTTTAAAATAACTTTCTTTAATCAGGTGA
>OY744532.1:80296233-80306233 GCA_963556195.1 Sepiola atlantica | reverse complement strand
GTAAACACGGGACTTTTGTTTTAAATTTGGTGAAAGAAAACCGAAACTTACGATATAAAAACAAAACTATCATCAGGTTAAAATTAAAATAAAAACCTAACTTACAACATTATAATTCTCTTTTAAGGAAATTAAAAGGTATTAAATGGTGATTAATAAGGTTCTTACCGCGGGTGTCGTATTTGAGAGAAAAAAAGAAGGAAGTTTTTTTCGTGAACAATATCCGAATGTAAGTTACATTTTTTTCTTTTGAGTTTAGAACGCTTTTGTTTATACATCTCAGGAGTTGTTTTTATAAATGCTTCGACGATGTATGCAAATGATAAACGGGCATAATTCTTTGAGATAAAACTCACTTTTACGTATATATATATATATATATATATATATGTAACATAACCTTACAATAAGTTTAATTTACATTCCCTGCGAGACTGTTTTCACTGCGGTTCTACATCTGGCAACCATTTTGTTTTGTAAGATTCTCTGCACAGTCGGAGAAAATTTTTCTTCTCGTTTACCTATTTTGACAAAGGGAAGTCTCTTTTCCCGAAATATTAAATAATGATTTTTAATCACCCGGACATCACACAAACAGCTAAAAACACTCTTGCTGTTATGTAAGACTTTAGGAAAAATAAATAGTAAATCATATTTCGTATTCGATCGATTTATCGTTGTTGTTCCTTACAACTTGCATCTTACCCGGAATTTGCATTGCAGACAGCCTTTCAAAAAACTTACTACTAGTATATATATATATATATATATATATATATATATATATATATATATATATATATATATATATATAGATATAGATAGATAGATAGATATATATATGTTCTTTGTGGTACACAACTTGATTATCTCATCTCAATATATATAAGGCAAAAATCTGCGTGTATATATGTAACGCTAAGGTTTTTAAAATACTGAACAAACACCCCCAAATTAGGTATTATTTTAACCGACATATCCTCGGGTTCATAATATCCAAATTTAAAGAAAAAAAAGATTCATTTTTAAGGGGTCAAATAGCCATTTTTTCGTTCAATGTGATCACGATTTTTAATGTTATCTTGTCCACATGACGTCACATTGATAGGTACATGACGTCATACTGATAGGTTTGGATATTATTTTATGCCATCAACACATCATTATTGTTTTTTTTTTACATTTCTCTTCGAACTATTATCCTCATCAAAGGTAGGGGAATAAGAAAGAGTGCTTTTAGTAGAGCTCTGAAGGCCTCCTTGTATTTGGCGTTGTCCGGGGATAAGACAATACAATGTTAAGAACATTCTGTTGTCATCATAATCGATCAAATAGAGAAGTACTAAATGGGTGACGCTGTAGGATTAGCAGGTGCTGTAAAATCGAAGTTAAGCAACACGTATACTGGCAAGTACTAAATGGATGACTCAATCAGTGAAATTAAAGGAATAAATAATTATGCGACGCCATTGTTTTCACTAATATATGGATATATCCATATAAACTGACTTCTCAATCTGTTAAGTTACAGTAAAAAATATTATGCTCAGCAAGTGTTTGCACTAATATATTTATATAAAAAACGTCTCAATCAGTAAAGTTGAATGCAGCCATTGTCTTCACTAATATTTGTATGCATATTAAATAAGGTCTCAAAAAGTAAAATTAAAAGAATAAATAATTATGCTCCGCCATTGTTTTCACTAATATGTGTATACATATTAAATAACGTCTCAATAAGTAAAGTAAGTAGAGAAATAATTATGCTCCACCATTGTTTTACTAATATTTGTGTACATATTAAATAATGTCTCAATCAGTAAAGTATGAAGAGAAATAATTATGCTCCACCATTGTTTTCACAAATATTTGTATACATATTAAATAACGTATCAATAAGTAAAATTAAAAGAAATAAATAATTATGTTCCGCCATTGTTTTCACTCATATTTGTATACATATTAAATAACGTTGGGTACCCTTCGAGCTGACGCACCATGTGGGGGTACCCGTAGAGCTGACACACCATGTGGGGTTACCCTTCGAGCTGATGCACCATGTGCTGGTACACTTCGAGCTGACGCACCATGCGGGGGTATCTTCTAGCTGACGCACTATGTGGGGTTACCCTTGTAGCTGACGCAACATGTAGGGGTACCCTTGGAACTGACGCACCATGTGGGGGTACCCTTGGAGCTGACGTACTATGATGGGTACCTATGACGTACTATGAGGGGGATGTGAGGGTACCCTTCAAGCTGACGCACTATGTGTTGATACCCTTCGAGCTGACGCACACTGTGTTGGTACCCTTCGAGCTGACGCACCATGCGTGGGTACCCTTCGAGCTGACACAAAATGTGGTGGTACCCTTGGAGCTGACGCACCATGTGTCCGTAGCCTTCGAGCTGACGTACCATGTGTGGGTACCCTTTGAGATGACGCACCATGTGTGGGTACCCTTCGAGCTGACACACCATGTGTGGGTACCCTTCGAGCTGACACAACATGTGGGGGTACCCTTGGAGCTAACGCACCATGTGTCCGTAGCCTTGGAGCTGACGCACCATGTGTGGGTACCCTTGGAGCTGACGCACCATGTTGGGGTAGCCTTGTTGGAGCTGACGCACCATGTGTGGGTACCCTGTTAGCTGACGCACCATGTGTGAGAGGTTTGGATAATATTTAACAGCATCTACGCTTCTCTTCGGACTATTGTGCACATAGAAATGAGGGAAAATCAGTAAGAGTTATTTTCGTAGTGCTCTGGATGCCTCCGTGATTTCCTAAGTACTCGACGTTGTCGGGAGAAAAGTGCTTAATGTTCTAGATAGAGCTAATATAGTGATAGGTTTCAATAATATTTTAACAGCATTTACGCTTATATTCGGACTATTGTGCGGATGAAAAGAAGGAGTAATATGTAAGCGTTCTTTTAGTAGTGCTCTGGATCCCTTTTTTTATTTTCTTAAGTACTCGTCGTTGTCCAGGAGAAAACTGCTCAATGTCCTAGATTGAGCTACTGTAGTGATAGATTTGTATAATATTTTAACAGCAACTACGCTTCTTTTCGGACTATTGTGCAGATGATCAGTAAGAGTTATTTGAGTAGTGCTCTGGAGGCCTTCTTGATTTTGTAAATACTCGGCGTTATTCGGGAGAAAAGTGCTCAATATCCTAGATAGTGATACTGTAGTTATTGGTTTGTATAGTATTTTAACGCCATCTAGGATTCTCTGACGTCATAGTAATAGATACATGACGTCATCGTTATAGGTTTGGAATTTTTTTTTAACGTACTCATTATTGAGAACATGACGTCATAGTAATAGGTATATGACGTCATCGTTATAGGTTTTGAATTTTAAAAAAATATTTTGACGCCATCTAGGAATTAAATAAATTTAGGGTGGGGAGAATTTTTTATTTTAACTAAGTATATCTCTATGTATGGGGAAAGGTAAAGAAAATTGGGGGTGGGGGTTCAAACATTTTTTTATTTTATTTTCTTTTTAATTAAAAATATTTCTATGTATGTGGAGGGTAAAAAAAAATTATGGGGGGTCAAAAAACAATTTTACATTTAAAAAATTGTTTTTATTAAAAATATATATGTTTAGAGGAGGATACAAAAAAAATTGAGACGGGGGCATTAATATGAGTTATGCGAACTGGGCTGGAGATAGGTACATATATATTATGTGCACCCTTGCAGAGATAGGTAAGTATATAGTATGCGCACCGGGGTGGCGATAGGTACGAATATAGTATGCACACCGGGGCGGCAGTAGGTATATATATAGAATATGCACCGGGGTATCAATAGGTTTGTATATAGTAGTGCATAAGGGGGGGGCGATAGGTACGTATATAGCATATGCACAGGGGCGGCAATAAGTACGTGTATAGCATGCGCACCGGGGCGGTGATAGGTATGTATTTAGCATGCGCTCCGGGGCGGCGATAGGTACTTATGTACTATGCACACCGGGGCGGCAATAGGTACGTATTTAGCATTCGCACCAGGACGGCGATAGGTATATATTTAGCATTCAGGGGTGGCGATCGGTACGTATATAGCACGCGCACCGGAGCGGCGATCGGTAAATATAAAGGACGTGCACCGAAGCGGTGTAAATACGTATTTAGCATTCGCACCGGGGCGGATATAGGTACGTATTTAGCATTTGCACCGGGGCGGCGATAAGTATGTGTTTAGCATTCGCACAGGAACGGCGATAGATACGTATTTAGCAATTCGCACCAGGGCGGCGATAGGTACGTATTTAGTATTAAAGGGTGGCGATAGGTACGTATATAGCATGTGCACATAGGCGGCAATAAGTACGTATATAGCATGCGCACCGGGGCGGCGATAGGTACATATTTAGCATTCGCACCGGGGCGGAGATAGAGCATTCGAACCAGAGCGGCGATATGTACATATTTAGTATTTGCATTGGGGCAGCGATAGGTACTGATACCGTATGCAATAGGTACTATTTAGCATTCGCACCGGGGCGGCGATAGGTACTTATATAATATCTGCACCCAGGGCCGGTATAGGTACTTATATAGTATCTGCACCCAGGCGGCGATAGGTACTTATATAGTATCTGCACCGGGGTTTCGATAGGTATGTATATATTATGTGCAATGGGGCAGCGATATGTACGTATATTGTATGTGCACCGGGGTGGCGATAGATACGTATATAGTATGAACACCGGGGCGGGGATACGTACCTATATATAAGGCGACGACAGAGGTGGTACGTTTTAGAGAAATATGTCATACTATTGCCCTGGGAAACGTAGGATGAAATGGTGGAGAAGAAACGGCTTTCGCAAAAGGCAAAATTAGAAAGTAGCGGTGAAATGGGGCGATCAGCGAAGCGAAAAGTAGAACGATAAAGAGACGGCTATAGAGAGAGGGAGAGAAATAGAAGTTTGAATATAAAGATGTTACACACGCGATTTTTCTTCAATTATATGTTTTTATGACCCCGAGCAACGCCGGGTAGCCCCGCTAGTTTCTATATAAATACCATATCTATTTTTAAACATAATTAAATAAAAAGATGAAATAACGAAATAGCAAGCTGACCGGTTTCGAACCTTGCTCAAGAGAGCATAACCGAAGTTAAGATTACGAGAAAAAAAAGTATATGGGCATTATAGCGAAGGAAAGGGGGTAGGGGCAAAACATTTTTAATTTAATCAAATAGAAACTATATTAAGCCCGAGAAGATTTTCTATTTGTTTACAAAGAAAAGGTATCAAAGACTTAATGTAAATAGTTTATAGAATCTTCATATGAGAGAAGTGAGAGAGTGTTACTTACTGTCCATGGTCAACACTAAGATTTGAGGCACAAAACCAGTTATTTACAAGCTGTTCGGCGATAGAAGCCCCATATGTATTATGCTAAACATCAGTTGGTAAGTAATTTGCCTGATTAATTTATGTGGGCACGTGTTGTTTTACCCGTGTGTCCAATCTTTGCGATGTCCGCCCAACATAGTGCAGACTGTAATTACATTTACATAAATAAATAAAATAATTATTATGGAATAATAACCTTTCAAATCGACGACAAAATAGGTCTTGTGGAAAACACAAATACACACACACATATATATATATATATATATATATATATATATATACATAGTGTAATTTCCTGCTATACAAGATTAAAGCAATGCTAATTTATATTTGCATTAGTCTATATATATTTATTTTTTAAATTTTTAAATACAATTTTACGGTCATCAATCATTTTTTTTAGTTTCACAGTTTCATTGAGGCACTGGAAAATCCACCCGCGTATATTACCAAAACATCAAGTTAATATCGGTTACAATCGTACTGTGTTTCAAGTGTTTCGTGAAACCGATATTATCGACGGAAAATCGTACTAATGTACAGTGACAATATAAAATTATATATATATATATATATATATAATATATATATATATATATATATATATATATATATATATATATATATATATATATATAATATGTGTAGTTAAATGTGTATGGTAATGTGAGCCTGAATGCGTTCTTGCCTATGCATCGGCGTTGTGACTTCCTATCAATGATGTATGCATTCTTTACCTATGAATATTTAAACTTTACATTTTTGTTTTTACTCCTTCCTTTTCAAATCCCGTCCAAAAAATAAATTCGACACACAACAGTAAATTTATAGTTCCTATAAAAATACATATTTGCAAACAGTGCGCAAAAAACGCAACCTAATGATTAATGATATATATATATATATATATATATATATATATATATATAGAGAGAGAGAGAGAGAGAGAGAGAGAGAGAGAAGGAGAGAGAGACAGAGAGAGAGAGAGAGATCCATTGTTGCGCATATTTTAGGCAACGCATTTATCTGGATACTTTTTTTATGATAGGAAAGCAGATCGGAATCAGTCCAATAGAGGAGAAAGGAAAAGACTGACTGATTTTTGCTGTTGAATCACTTTTGCACGCATATCTGCGCATGCGTCGTGAACGATCCCCAAACCGATTTATTTGAAACATTTTGAATGTTTTGTTTTAATTATTTATATATTCGAAGCGCGTGACGTTCTATTATGCATTCACTTTGAAATGTGTTTTCCTTCCATGGATCTCATATCTTCTACTGTACGTAAAAAATACTACGCGCGCAAAAGTGAAAACATATTTCGCATTATTTCATTTTTGACCAAAGACTGCGTAAAATCATTTCCTTTTTCTCACCAGAATTATTAACTTTTATTTGACAATAGTTTTACGAGTCTCATCTGTTTCGAGCTAGGATCTAAATGTAGTATATGTTCTGATATTTTGTCAGTTTTGTCCTCGGTATCTAATAGGATAAATCCGTATTTATTGATTGATTATTTCTTTTTATTCATGCTTCAATCCGGAGTGCCTCTTTTGATGGAGCTAGACTTTCCCCACATGACATCGACCTTGTGTCTTACTCTACCCTCGTGAGGAGGCAAAGAAGAATGATATTTCATTGATTATAGTCAGTACTTCTCTATTTTACAAAGGATGATGAATATAGAATATTAAAAAAAAATCAGATTACATTTTTTCAAATTCACAAAATAAACGCCTTACCCGTTTTTTAATTTGCTGTTTGTTATTACTTCATCAATTAACTTTTATTATAATACTACATTATATGTTTATTAATAATTTCTGAATTCATAAAAAATGATATTGATAATTTGGATGTTCTGAACTACTATTCTGATTTATTTTTATATTTTTCCAAAGTCTTGGCTGATGTAATCTTCCTCCTTCGTCGAATGCGTTCTTTTAACTCGACAATTTCCATGTTGAACTCAAGACTCTATGCGGACCTCGAACTGAACAATTAAATTTATCCACAGCGTTTCAACATCGACACCGGGTGCAACGGATAAAGGCAGTTAGTATAACAAGTTATAAAGGAATGCTTGCTCGGGTGGAACGTTCAATTCTCACTACATGCAATACTAACTTAAAATAACATAAGATTTAGTTACTTAAAACTTTTACAAAGTCATTGTTGACGAAAGGAGGACAATCCACTACCGTGGGTTAAATAAATGGTTGAGTTCTAAATTCAGTATAGATTCTCGCGTTCGATACAACAATAGATTCGCCAGTTTGAATAGATGCACCTAGATAATATCGCAGACTATATATGTCTATGTCTTATGTAAATAACATCCAATATGAGAATATTCTGAACAATTTAAATAATACGATTTTAATAAGAGATACTCGATGACATTTTATCAACTCCCCCTTTATTTCTTGTGAGTGGTTTTTATTCTTACCGTATAAATAGAGATCATATCTATTCGCTTTTTAAAAGTATTTACTGTCTCATATATGTCTTTTTGAATTCATGACCTTTAAAATAACTCGGTTTTCTTACATAAAAAATAAAGTTAATAATACTATATTGATGTTTACAAAATATCGTAACACCTTACAAGATACTGAAGTTACCAGCCCCCAACAAATATATTAGTAATATATATGTGTTCTTATTTTTTTAATTATGAACCGGAACTTTTTCTATGGTTAATTTCGTTATGAACAAAACCCTTAACCATGATTCTAATCTAAACTTTCTAACATTTCCTTTCCGTTTTTTATTAGTTTGTTTCGGAGTTAATATTTTAGTAGCTTTGTGACTTTTAAGACTATCTTCTAAATAACTTTGCTCGACATTTTTCTCTGGGAGTTTATCACATCCGAAGAGCACTACTACCCGAGTTATATAATGAGGAAATACAACATCTATTTAAAAGTCTTCATTTAATACAATTTGTGGCATTGCTTGACAAGTCTGTTCACACATTTTATTAAACCGATTAGCGGCCATGTTATTTAAGCACCAGAAGTATAATTCACCATTTTCCCGTAGCATAAAAGTGGGATTGTTTTCAAAATATTACCACGATTGTCTGATGTAAATTTACACTGATGTCTTAGATTTTAGTCTACTGTAAAAATCTTGAGTGGAAAGATAAAATCAGTTTTTTTTCTATTTATTTTTTCAGGTAAGTAGTCCTTATAACCAACCGCATTTATATGTGTATAAATGTATAAATGTATGATCTAAGTGTCATACAAGATCGAGCAAATCTTTAAACGTTACTTTGCTTCAATATTATATTGTATTGCCAAAAGTTATGTGTAGTAAATTAAAAATAAAAGTGGGCAGTAACTAATTTAGTGCCTGTGACACAGATTGCAAACTATTTAGCAATAATAATTTGTGGTTCCGTTTTAATTCTGAAATAATTAAATATTGTTAATGCCTTAGTTTGTTTTATTATTAGTTTTTTTTAATTACTTGCATTCAAAAGGTGTGTTCAGTTTGAGACGTGTCTTTATTGGCTTTCATTCGTCGAATATTATTATTTTTTTTAATTAAGAAATCATAAATGCATGTAAAACATTGTTGTCACATCTGGGCTGGTGCATCATCTACTAGTCTCTCTCTCCTTGACAAGGTCCAAAAAAGAATCGCCAACCTAATAGGCCCCACACTGTCAACCAAGCTTCAGCCGCTGTCCCATCGCAGCAATGTAGCATCCTTGTGCTTGTTTTACAAATACTTCAATGGATTATGCTCCGATGAATTGGCTACTCTGGTGCCCCCTCGACGTAAATTCCCTAGACTAACTCGGCAATCAACTAAATCTAATTCAATCACTGTGGAGGTCCCCAGATGTCGGAGAGCCTTCTACTCAAATAGCTTATTTCCTCGTACTGCTGGCCTCTGGAACTCTCTCCCTGCCCCCTGTTTCCCCGAAAGAAAAGACATGCAGAAATTTAAAACTAATGTAAACAGACATATCGCTGCGCAGATCCGAAGTTAGGTTGACCCCTTTCCTTTTCCCCTTTTCTTTTCTCAGTAGCCTCTTACGTCTACAGTGGCGGCCTGTCTTGTTTGGGGTTAAATATGTTAAAAAAAAGCAAATGTCACAATAAATAACAAGAAAAAGTATATATGGAAAATATAAATGGGAATTGTTAGCTATGTTTCTGTGTATGTCTATAATAATGTGTCTATTGAATGATTCAGTATTTCTTTTCTGGGAAAATGTGCCTACTTGCTTAGTATATTTAAAAATATGTTTTCTTATTTGAAGAAACATACTGTGGAATTGCTTATGTGTAGTATTTAATGGTCATTAATAAACTTACATTAATTTTTTGGGATAAAAGCGTTCTAAGAGGCAGTCTTCCCGAGGTGGAAGATCCAATCTTGAATACAGGTGATAATAAATGTTAATACTATAAAATGTATTTAGTTGAAACTTATAATTTGTAATTGCTGCGAAAACGAGAACAATCAAATAAAAGTTTCATATTTTTGCTTTTTTCTACTGAATGATGCATCATTTCCTGGGGCAAACGAATTCCATGTGCGTACTTACTGAGTATATTGCAAAATATGTGTTTCCATTTTTGGATCA
>OY744532.1:80258733-80291233 GCA_963556195.1 Sepiola atlantica | reverse complement strand
TATTGTTTGTCTGTTGGTGTGATTTTATTGTAGACACAAGACGTTTTTCGAGCCAGTGCGAGAAATTGAAACAATCTATCTTCAGCCTCACTCAACGAAATGAAAATTCCTTGCAAAATTTCGTGCAAAAGATATTTAGTGCTTTTACACGTAACTTTCTCTCTGAGCACTTTCTAAAAGTATCTACCATGAAAAGAAAACAAATAATATCAATTGATGTTATCAATATCTAGTCTTTATCATGATCAGTTTTATTTTTTAGTAGTGATCTACTTTTCTACATTTCGGATTCGTTTTATTTTTTGGGTAATTTTCCAGAATATGAAAATGCATTCCCCTGATCATGACAGTAATTTTCTTTAAATATGTATTACATGTTTTATAAATGCAATTAACCACACCCATCACAGAGAGTATTTTTTAAATCAAACACCTTTTCCCTGTAGTGTTCTTTTAATAAGGTATATATTATGATGTTGATTAAACCTCTTTTGGAAAAGGTCGAGTAACATATAATAGAAATATGTCTACAGTCATACACGGTCAAAACGGTGACTTGAATGACTTACCTCCTCGTGTCGTTGTGAGAGTTGCCTCCCTTTCATCGCCCTTGGAGCACTTCATTATCCAATCTCAAGAAGGGTTACCAGCTTACTCTACATCACCCCCTTTGAGATAATTTCTTAACAACAGAAATTAATATCTTTTACGTTTCGGGTCCGGACTTAACGGTTCTACCGGTATTCTTTTTCTTTTGCTTGACCGTCTTGGAATAACTGTTTCAGCAATTGGTGGTGCTGGAATGTCAAACGTCTCTTATAATATGTCCATCGGGGTTTCCTGATCTTTCCTGACATCTTCCGTAAACCTTGATCTCAATTGATTTAGATGACGTTCATGTTCCCATTTGGAACTTTTAACATGTACATAATTCCACCAATTCTTTTTGATATAACCCCATCATCCCAAAACGTTTTTCCATTTCTGAAATTTTTGGAAAAAAACATTGTCTCCGGTATTAAAGAACTTACACGAAAAATTACTTTTCTTCGCGTATTTCTTCGTTGGACTCGGTAACAATCTGTCAAATACTGAGAGTATCTTTCTAGCAAACATCAGTTCGGCTGGTGACATGCCTGAAACTGTGTTTGGGTTTGGTGTGATTCTGGACAACGACAAACATTTCTGCATGGTCTTCTCCTCAGTGTCCATGTCCTGATTCTTTGTCAATGCCCTTTTAAAAGTGTCCACAAATCTTTCAGCCAGACCGTTGGATCTTGGATGGTAAGTTGGAATTGTTGTGTAGTCAATCGACAAGCATCTGAAGAAATCTTTAAATCTACTGCTGGTAAAGTGTGTCCCATTGTCGCTTACTATTGTTTTTGGTACACCAAAACGACTGAAAAGTTCGGCTAGTACCTTTATAGTAGTTATGGATGTCGGGTGTTTACATTTGAAAATCTCAGGCCACTTGGAGTAGCTATCTACAACTATTAGGTAATAATGACCATTCATGGGCCCAGTAAATCGATATGCAGTCTCGTCCATGGGACATCTGTTTTCGGCCATGGTATAATTTTCACTGATAGTGATTTTGCTGAAAGTTGCCATCCTCACATGCTTTAACAATCTGTTCTATATCCTTGTCCATCTTCGGCCAATAAGTATAACTCCTCATTAAAGCTTTCATACGTGCGATCCCTGGATGCCCTTGATGGAATTCTTTTAACATCCGCTTTTTCAGTACAACTGGCATCGCCACTCTTCCAGCATACAGTAGCACTTCATCGCATATGTAATATGCTGTCGAATTTATTGAAGTTTTATATTTCTTCTTTGATGAAATCGTCTTTTCCAGCCTTGATTCTTATTTCATCTAACGTGACAGGTAATTCACGTATAGCATTGCATAATGCTTCCTTAAAATCCGTTTTATCCCTTAAGGCTGCAATAACCATGTCTTCTAGTATTTCCAATCTTCGAGGGATTAATCTGGAAAGACCATCTGCGTGCCCTATTTTCTTCGAAGGCAAAAATTCTATTTTAAAATTATAATTTAATAATTCGGTACCCCAGCGCTGCAATCTATTTGCAATATGTGTGGGAATACCCTTCTTTGATCCGTATATATATAATAGTGGTCTATGGTCTGTTTGTAATAAAAACGATCGACCATTGATAAATTCATGATATTTTTTAACGCAAAAACAATCGCAAGGCTCTCTTCTTTTTCAATTTGCGAATAATGTTTTTCTGCTGGAAGCAAAGTTCTTGAAACATGGGCTACTGGTTTCTTTCTACTATCTTCAAATTTATGAACAATTACAGCACCAATGCCATAATCACTTGCGTCAGAAGCGACTATTATTTCTTGTTTAGGGTCATAATGTGTTAGTGCTAAATCCGACGTCAATACACTTTTTAGTTTTTTCGAAAGCTTGCTGACATTTATCAGTCCAATTCCATTTTACACCTTTTTTTAATAAATTGTTCAATGGGGCTCTTAAGTCATGCATATTTTTATTCCATAGTAATTCGCTAAACCCAGCAAAGCTTGAAGCGTTATGATATTTTTTATGGATCGGCATATTATTTTATGGCTTCTGCTCATTTCGGGTCTGGTCGTCTTCCCTTTGCGTCAATTATTTGTCCTTAATATTTAATTTCAGACATAAAAAATTGCATTTTTCTGAACTTCACTTGAAACCGTATTCTTCGACTTTTTGAAATACCGCTCTTATGTGCTCTAAATGCTCCTTAGTATTTTCGCTTTTACTCAGCACATCGTCCAAATATGCTACTGCAAACTCTAGATCAGCCAACATTGTGTCCATGATCTGTTGAAATAAGCTAGGGACGACTTTTAATCCAAACGGAAGTCTATTGAATTTGTACAACCCCTTATGCGTGTTTATTGTTAATAATTTTGCACAATCTTCGTAAACTCTTACTTGGAGGAATGCGTCAGACAAATATCTTTTACTAAAAATAGTGCCTCCATTCAATTTAACAAACACGTCTCCCGGAGAGGGCAAAGGATGAGAAGGTTCCTTTAAACAGTCATTTAGACCTGTAGAAAAATCTGCACACAGTCGTATTTTATGATTTTTCTTTTTCACAAAAACCACTGGTGACAACCAATTTGAATAACCAATTTTAGAAATGACATCAATTTCTTTCAGTCTTTGTAACACCTGGTTCACGGTTTCTAATGCGGCATACGGCACTTGCCCTTTTGGTTTAAACACAGGCTTGACATTTTCTTTTACTTCAAATTTTACTTCAGTTTTCGTACAATTACCGAGACCACCTGAAAAAAACTCTAGGAAATTTATTTTTACGTCCTTTATCAATTTATCCATAACCTTATTTTTACTAGCTGGTGAAACATCAATTCTATTACAAAATGAGTTTATAGGAATCTCGAATAGATCGAACAGGATAATTAAATCACTTCCCATTCGGTTAGAAGTATTTTGTAAAACATAAACCTCATATTTTTTAGTTTTTCCTAAAAACGATACTTCACACAAAAATTCTCCACTGAACTTTAACTTTCTTCTCGAAACTCCACGCGCTATTTTATCAGTTTGGTTAACCTGGGTTTGTTAATTCTTTTCCACGTTGTTTCATTTATTATGGAGATATCACTTCCTGTACCCAGTTGAAGTTTTACTTTCTCTCGATTTATTTTCACTTGCCCGAATTTGCTTTTTTGACCCTCCTCGATTTCTTTCTTTGTCAAAACCATTCTTACTTTACTTTTTCCGTTCGACATTCCTCTTTCGGTCTGCTTCATTCTACAGTGTGAACTCTTGTGGCCTATTCTATTACACCGAAACCAACATTTATCTCAGAAAAAAACAGTTATTTTTAGAATGAGGTCCACCACATCTGTAGCATAGCAATTTAATTGGGGATTTAAATTTTCTTTCACTTTCACGTGTCCTATGTCGAACTTCTTTCATATGCGAAATATGTGAAATGTCTTTTTCCTCGATTTTAGTATCGTCATGTTTCAGATTCATTATTTTTTTAGCTTCTTCCGTAGCTTTTTGTAATGTTATATCTGGACTCTATTCCATGACAATATTTTCGAACGAACATCTTTATCTCTACTATCCGTCAAACCTTTAACAAAAACAAGGCATTTACATGTCAATTGTTAACTCGTGTAGGAGAAATTTTTCACACTCTTGGTTTACTTTTCCTGCATACGTAATACAATCATCATCATTTTGCTTAACAATGTTCAGACAACTAAAACGCATATGAAAAAGACTGCTTCTCTCACCAAACATGCTTGTGAGTGTTTTATTTTCTCCTCAAACGATACTTCGTCAGGTTTTCTAGGCAATAGTAAGTTTGTGTACTTTGTACTCTCGTTAGGACCAGGTTTATGTAATAGAAGTCCAACTTTTTGTTCGTCCGACCAAGTTTCGCACCGTTTGTTGAAAATTGTTTCAAACCGTCGTAAATAGGCTTGAAAAATTATTCCGTTGTCAGGTTCATATACGAATTCCGATATTGAATTTGCAGTACTCTCAGCTGTGGCATAATTAGAATTTTCCATCGTTCTACCTTTTGCAACAGCCTCAAATAATACTTTCGTGTCGTTTGCTTGCTGTTTCCGTAACTCTAACATTTCTTGTTGCAAGTAATCTTGGAAATATTGATGCATTTTCTGTTGTTCCATTTGCATCTTCTCTTGTTCCATTTGCGTCTTCTGCTGTTCTATTTGAGAAGACACCAATGCCTTTGTTAGTTCCACGAGTTCGTCAATTTTTAAAACTATACACAATACAATGAGTATACCAAAACACAAAAATATGGAACAAACACAACCTCCCGTAATGTTCACGTCGCGAGTTCGTATTTACTAGGCGTAAAAAAAAGAAGTGTTTTCATTTACCAGTTAATAATTGTAAACAACAAAAGAAACACAATTGTAACTCTTTCGTTTGACTTAAAACGAAGCAAAAGAAATAAGTCTTACTTTTGACGAATTTTTTTTGTTCGTTCCAGCCAAGGTTTGTCGAAGTCACAATATCCGGTCGTTGTGTTTCGAAAAATTCAAACGTGCTGATTTTTCTTTCTTTCCGTCGTTCAATGTGAGTTCTGGGATCGAAATCCTATGTCGCCAATATCATAGTGTGGATTAAACCTCTTTTGGAAAAGGTCGGGTAACATATAGTAGAAATATGTCGAGAGTCGTACACGGTCTAAACGGTGACTTGAATGACTTGCCTCCTCGTGTCGTTGTGAGAGTTGCCCCTCCTTTTTCATCGCATTGGGACATCTCATTCTCCAATCTCAGGAAAGGGTACCAGCTTACTCCACATCAGTATATATGTAAAATGTATTTCCTAAATTGTTACAGTTTAGTAATGCAATAGTACAGATTTATTATCCGTTGCTATTATCTCACTACATTTTGTAATTTAAATTCAACCATGTCTTAAAGGGTTGATAGTACACCCGATCATATTTCAGTGTCAGGCGTATTTTTGTAACATTTTTATTACATCTTACATGTTTTTCGCCGTTGTTGAGAAAACGAACATATTAGTTTGTAATTATGCATTTCTCAAAGGCTCATCAGAGCGAAAATTAGTTAATCTGAGGTCAAGCAATATCCGTTTTGCTATTTCCCACAAACTGTGATCTTCATTTGGGGTCGTAATGTTTATTTTCTGCGTTTCAGTAATAGACCCTCGCATTATATGATCACACAAAGGAGTATACAACACTGAATGAACCCACTCTATTATTATTTGCTTATCTCTGTTTTGTGGAGTCCCCTTTTTAACCTTCTTCTCAACACATCCATTAAAAAGTATAATTGCACAAAGATTTACACGATTAAAACGTCAATATTAATATGCAGATTGAGTTCTGTTTAACATTTCATTCGATAGTCCATAAAATGCATTCTTGTTTCCTTCCTTGTATGACATTAGAACAAGTTTCACATCGTTCGACGAGTTTTAATATTTCAAATTCCTCATTCACTACGATTACAAATTCAAACTAAATTTCGGTAAGCTTTTTACTTAGATTATAAACCCTTTTTGTCCGAGTTATTTTAACCGTAAACTGTTTTCCTGAAAGATATGTCTTCCAGATTTTTAGTAGTATTTTATATGCAAAATTGTATGTTCAATAGCTTTGAATTTTCCAGGAAATAGATGAATCATTTGTTTGATTGAAGATAAAAGTAACATCTTCATTTAATGTGTCTCGTATCTCCCGAAATATGCTGTAAATGTGAACTCTTCTAAACTATACTTTAATTATTCCCTTGAAAGTGTTAAAGAATTCTGAGAAAATAGATAGAATAACCTCGGTCAGTGTCTCTTAAAAAGATTTCTCCTCTTGTTTTCCCATTATTTCTTGCGAATATTCCCATAGATTTCATACGTTGTTTTTAGAATTATTGCATTAAAGTTTTTTTTTTACTGCGCTGTTTTTCTTGTTGGTGGTAAATATCCAATCAAAATATGGTTATAAAACTTAATGAACTTTTATTCAACATCTGTCGTAATTTTATTAAAACGGCATAGGTCAATAACATGTTATTCTTTCGTTCGTTGTATCGTTTTCAACATTTGATCAAATGTAAATACACTTAAACACAAGGTTAATGAACTATATCTACATATATATATACATATATATATATATAAAGTAAGCAATGAAAATATATATGGCAATCAAGCTACACAGAGGCTCCCGTGTTTCATTGCTTACTACCTAGCTCTACTTACGTATCGAGCACTGTTGAAGTAAATACTGAAAACTGATACATAAAAAATTATATCTCCTTATAATATTTTATGTGGATACATGAAGTACTAATATATATATATATATATATATATATATATATATATATATATATATATATATATATATATATACATATGTATATATATATATATACATATATATATATACATATATATATATATATATATATATATATATATATATATATATTTATATTCTTTATCCCATTTTACACAACTAACAAATACAATACTTGGTATTTATAAGCAAATTATTATTCAGTAAAGGTTTTGCCGTTGAAAGAGTTATCACTCTACAACATTATACATCATATTTTTTTACGATGTCATGCATGTGGGCATATGATATTATTAAGTGATATAATATATTGTGTCTATATATATGAAGTTATATGATATATTGTGTGTATATACTTTGTATTTACTTCAAAAGTGCGCAATATATGAGTAGAGCTTAGTAGTAGTATGAACATATATTTATGTAAAGTGATAGAGATAGTAGCATCTATGTGTTGTTCCTTCAAAAAGTCGTCAAGCAAAATGCGTGTATTTATTTTTAATACATTTATATGTAAGTTATGTTTACTTTAATTAAGAATCCAATCAGTTTCATTATTAGTGGTTCTTTTCTGTTAATTACTGTCTTAATACATAGACATTTGTTTCCAGTGATGTTTCAGGACTGATCAGTAGAACAAGACATATACACACATATATATATCTGCGGAGTTTGAATTACCTACTAGACACTATTCCCGGGTGTATTCGGTATCTATGTACGATCGTTTGTCAGGACAACCTGACATGAGAATTTGTCACCCTAAAACGAAACCCTGACTAGAAATTCAAAATAACATAGTATTCGAAACGCTAATAAGATTCCCTCAACACGACTATACATTTGCTGATATTAGGAATAACGCACAATCCCCTAGTGATTTTACCTCAAGTAACAACTTATAGCTGGATGCTCCATCAGACTAGATCAATTCTTGGCCAGGAATCCGGTAAGCTCAAGAGACTACAAGAAAGATATACAACGACATACTAAACTGGTCTATTGGGGAGAGAAAAATTGATGTTATTAACTTCTGTATTAACTTTTGAAAAATAAAAGCGAACTTTAATAGAATATTCAAATATCTATGTATCTCAAATAGGAACCAAGTGGTAGCCCCAGTTAGGGGACCCCTGAGTTCTGAGAACTTCGAGTGAAGTAAAATGAAAGAAGGAGAGAACATGTACTATACACTTTAAATGATACAAATCATATAGAAAATGAAAAACATTTGTTTCATGTTATCTGAAGGTCGGAGGAACCTGGCTCTTTCGAGAGATCCCTGCTGAAACATGTACGCACATATGTAACCAATTATGTTTGTATAAATAAAAAGTGCCCATTAACAAGCAGACATTATATTAAAACAGGTATGCTTGGTAATGAGCACTTGTTTATAAACAGTGAATTTCATTGGATTAACATCTAGGAAACAAAAATGGTACATGTACTATATATATATATATATATATATATATATATATATATATATATATATATATATATATATATATATATATATATATATATACATCTATACATATATATATATATATGCACATTTTGATATATTTAAATATATAACTTTTTATAGAAACAAACGTACGATTGTAATATTTCATGATGAGAGTTCTATAATATTTTACCGAGACGCATACTGTGAAAGATATTGAAAAACACCTGAGGCAGTAGACACTTTCGAAACTATGACTATGTTACAGATGTGTTCCGAAACGATAACTATACGGGTTAGGTGAGTGCGAGAGTTTATAATGCAGTTATATGAAAATTCAGTTGATGTTTCTATATATTTTATTAAAATTTTCATTTCGGTTTATATGTTTTTTGTAATAGTTGGCTTTCATTCTTCAGTTACCAGGAAAAATAATTCAGTCATTATTCCGAAAGTTGCAAGATGTATTCAGCAGTCGGAGTCTTAATTATACATCAACATCTTGCTGTGTTCATGAAACAAATAAATTAATTAAAAATCTCGACTAAAAGAAATCGGCTATTTTTTTTCACTTTTACGTGCAACATTTACATCGAAAAAAACTCCTGCGAAACTATTGTTAGTAAATTGAGGTCGAAATATGTAATAGTCGCGTATTTGTCATGGACGGAAGTCAGTATTTTTAGAATAGTCAAGAGATGAAGCAACACTGGCTTACCTATTTAACAATAGATGAAATAAACTATTTCTAAAGGTGATCGATCCCTAACGTCGACATTCGGGAAAATTGATCAACATGATTTTTTAAAGTTTGTAATTTCTAGCGAAAAACATAGAAATATGTACGGTAAGTCACTGACAGCCGAATTGATAGAAGCGCTGACTTTTCACAGGACGATCGTGTTTTAACTCTCGCTTCTAGGCACTTGCGTACCTTGCTACACTAAAGAGATGTGTTTTTATATATATATATATATATATATATATATATATATATATATATATATATATATATATATATAGAGAGAGAGAGAGAGAGAGAGAGAGATACATATATGTATATATATATATATATATATATATATATATATATATATATATATATATATATTGCCGACCCAATCTTTACTCTTATCTCTTAACCAGTATTAATCAGTATACCAATAGTATTACACCCATAGCCTTCACTATACCTCAGTTACTAATGCTTACTCCTGAATACATATCATTCGAAAACCCTGCAGATGTACTGCCTTCAGACCGCCCGGATGATATATTTATTTAAAAGCCTTTAAAAAGGTAACGGTAAAGGTCGCATAGCCTGGACGCGCACGAGTGTCGTTGCCGACATCACACACTGCCCATGGCCGTAGCGTCTAGGGCACAACATCCCTCTCCTTCCGCTGCCTTGAACCTACTGAGTTTTAGTCAGGTACCCATTTACTGCTGGGTGGACAGAGGGAGTTTTCAGACCCGAAAATTCGCATGCCGTGAGTGGGATCGAACCCGGGTCGTCCAGCCCAAAGACAAGTGCTATAACCACTCGTCCTCCCTTGCGATTGATTTAAAGTCCTTTAATCCAGGATTTTAATTTTAATTTAATGTAGTTTCTTTATGCTTTGTATCTGTTCATAAGTATAATCCTTAAACCCATTTTCTGCCCCTAATTTCTTTAGAAGACACATCATTCAACCACAAAACAGTAACGGCCAAATATACGTTACTTAAAAAATATTGGTTCACAGGATTTATATAGAAATGTTTTTTTTTTTTTTTATATCTTTTTAAAACTTTCTCCGATTTTAATCTCAACTGTTACTTTTTCACCCCCCCTTTTTTGTCAAACTTTATTAAACATTCCATACACTAAATTGAAACAAACATACATAACACTCTAAGCAAATAACGCGTCCAAACGAGAGTAACACGTGGCCTCACATTTCCGAAACAGATGGTAAAAAAAGCTGAAGATAGACAGATTGCTAAGTCCTTCTGTGCTTGAAACCGACGGTACAAATGGTGTACAACTTTTTCTGTACCAAAACATATATATGTGTGTGTGTTTGTGTGTGTATGTGTGTGTGTGTGAGTGTGTGTATAATAGGAGTGTTAGTTTTAGCCGATCTAAGAAGGGTACAAATAATTCCGCGATTAATATCGGTTTGTATAACTTTTATGTCTGCTTACGACGGTTAAAATCTATATATAATTATACTAGAATCATTTCTAGAATCCTTATTCTAATGTTCATCCAAGGCTATTACATAACTTTTATTATAGATAATGTCTAAAATATATAGCTTTAGAAGTCGAAAAATGAAGTTCAAATTCATGGAATCTTACTTATTTTGTGGCTAATCACTATGGATATATTTCAATGTAATTTTAAAATATTTGAATTTTCTAAATACGAGGTTTTACTATGGTATGCTATAAAAATATATTTAGTGTACTCGATAGAAAATAAAATAAAAGGATATTCATAGATCGTCCTACTACTAAGAAAGTATACTGTTTTTAAAAAATACTTACTAATTTAAGGTAAAAAAAGTTGAGCCTTATTGAATTATTAGCTTAGTTATTAACGTTTGTTTAATTACACTACTGTTCAGGCACGTAGCCAGAATTCTAACTTAGGGGGGCAAGACATTTTTAGGGGGGGGCAAGGCATTTCTAGGCGGGGGAGAAACTAATATTGATATTATAATATGGGTAACGTTTTGGTTCAGTGTGTGTGTGTACTGATATATAAATATAAATAAGTAGATACAAAATTTCAATTTCTTTTATATAATATAAATATATTGTTGTGTATTTCGGTAGGTACATGTAAATAACAACATCAGTATAGTAAAGCACATAAAGCATAGTAAACACAGTAATAATAACATAAAGTTCGTAAAATAAGGTAGCTACTTGCTAGCTCTACAGAATTATATTATAATCTTCTATTTGTACGTGGGGTTTATAGCCTACCAATGCTGTTTTTCTTTCAACTTCATCTCGGGTGAAATCTGGGATTTTTTTCTATGTTAATTTGAAAAATGTTGAATGTAACATTCACAATTGTTTAAATTAATAGTTGCAACTGACAACAAAAAGAAAAAAAAACGTATTTGAGATTCGTGATAAAATACAAAAATAATTTTTTAAACTAATTCCCACTTTCATTTGAAAATAATTTAGGTTGTTAGTATTCGTTTCTTTCTTTTGAATAAAAGCAACACTTTCTTTTATAAATTAAAAAAATATCTTTAAAAGAAGCTGGCAGAACAACAACGTGAATTCATTTTGTGTTTATATTACATCATTTGGATTATAATTATTTAATTGATAATTTATTATATTAAATACTGTGAATCAACAATATTTAAAAAATATATTTGGTAAGTTGACAAAAAAGACGGATACACTGACAATCTCTTTCACCAAGCAGGAAACAGGTGAAAAGCATCGAGGCTTTGTTTCCCTCACCACTTGATCTGAAACTAGCGAAGTTATGTTTGAGTTTGAGAACACGTACATTTAAATTTGTTTTCCTTTTAAAAGGTAACATAAATTTATATCATATTTAGATGTTATTATGGTCAATAGATTTATTTTAACTTGTAGTTTAAAATCCGTAAATATTTATTATGGTATCATTAGTAACAGGAATTGAAAATTAAGTTTTAAACAAGATAAAATCCAAAGAAGCGTTTTTGAAATCGGAAATTATGTTAAAAATTGGTGGGAGGTCCTCTCTTGGTGGGTGGCCCAGGGCCCCAGCCCCGTGGCCCCTTAATCCGACCCTGCTGTAAAATATATTACACAAAAGTAAATACAGGTTCATAATGAAGAAGTATAGTTGACTACGAAATATAAGAGTATTTATATTTATAACATTTTTTGGATCACAAATTTCAGAGGGGTGCAAATATAATTGCAGGGAAGCGGTCTTGCACCACCCCCCTGGCCTCCCTGGCTACGTGGGGGCTACTGTTGCACTATATATATATATATATATATATATATATATATATATATATACACACACAGTTATGTATGTGTACATGATTATATATTTGTATGTAACATATTCACTCTTAAATTAATTAACTGATCATTGTGAATTTTAAAGACCAACTGCTAGGCATAGGTGTGAATAATGTGGGCTACAATTAGTTTCATTTAGTTTTATGCAAACGGACAAATACGTGATAATATATATATAGTGTTATTATTGTGAATGTTTACAATGTCAAGTACCGCCGGTGTCACCTTATCAACGCATTCACTCCGTTATCTAATAATACTTACCACATATATATATATATATATATATATATATATATATATATATATGTATATATATATATATAGTAAGCTGTGAAAATATATATGGCAATCAAGCTACACATATATATATATAGATATATATATGCAACAGTCGATTACACGTGTACATTAATATATTAAATAGATGAGTACAAATTTCTCGTAGAGAATCTACGTTTGCTCACCAACCGTATTCTCTTCATTATTACTGAAAAAAGGAGCCAAGTTCTAGTTAGTTCATTTATAATAACAATTTACATATATTTAAAAGAGATTATCTTTCCCGAGTAAAAACAATTTTCAGCTAAATATCATCTAAAATGCTTTCACGTGTTTATGTCAACGACGACAGCATTCTGATTCAGACGTACTTTTCGAGTCTTGTTCTATTATTTTTCAATACGGTAAATCTTTACTTTACTTAGTTAATTTTTGAATTGCATCTTTGGCTACCAGATAATTTCATGTGTGATGTAATAACGTCCGTACTACCGAAAGTACAACATTATTTTCATAATTTTTTATTGATTATTTGATTGTTTTACTACTAGCGATAATAGTGTTTACATATAGACATGGACAAGGTTCCACATTTTATATGATCCTTGCCCGTAGTTTTAATACGAGAAAATACTCTACTGATTCATTTATGTTTTTTAATGTGTTGGTTGACTATTATCTACTCAAAATCGACGTTACTTATATATAAATTATTGACATGAACCCCGTTTATTTGTTTTCTTATTTTTTTATATATTCGCGTTTGATTACTAAGCCAGCAAACTGTCGAAATAAAACACTACATACATAAATAAATACATACATACTTTAGTTGCTTTCAATTTTCGACGATTTATTGTTGTATTTTATATTTCCTGTGTTTGATCATTAATGTCATGAGGTCTGTCCGAGTCATTGGTTATTTGGGCTAGGCAGAATCGATGATAAACGGATCCTACCGGAAGAGACCATTTCACATCCATAATTAATGTCTCGCTGTGCATCAAAAGACAAATATATAAACATGGACAGCGGAAACAATTATAATGTTCCCGCCGATATTATTTTCTGCCAGAACAGTCAAAACGCAGACATCAATATAAAAAAAAAACGTTATCTGGTATTATTATAGTTGATATAGTATCCATGTCAAACCCCAAAATATGTGAAGAAACAGAAGTACTCACTAAAAAAGAAAATGATATAAAAACAATTATTATTACGTCCAATTTTAGAATTGAGACGAGATTATAATGTTAAATTCCACATGTTAAACTTTATAAGCTTGAGTCATTTTTCGATATTAACTACTTTTCAAGGCCAAGAGCCACTTGAGGATAAGTTTAAATGAGACGTAATGATTATTAGTTAAAAAATGACTATAACTATATATATATATATATATATATATATATATATATATATATACATAACTAATATAAGTTAGCAAAACATTTATATGGAACAAAACGTAGATTTAGTATAAGGAACGTTTATGTTTTTGTCTTTTAAGGGAAGTGGGGTCTGATCAACTCTGCTGGGAAGCCATGAAATTAAATACTGTCTTGTTTTTAAATTCCCGAAACAGTTTTTCATGGTAAACAACTGATGATCCCTTAAAATAGTGTTAGAAACTAACTAATATAATAATTGTAAAAAATAAATTGACTTACATGAGTGATTTTCCACTGGAAGACTTGAGACTATAAGTTTTTTTAATTTTTTTTTTTATATAGTTTTAATGGTTGAGAAACTTCCGAGACTATATATATATATATATATATATATATATATATATATATATATATATATATATATATATATACATTAACATTGATCAGTTGTATGAAATGCATTTGATAAGGGATTGGGCGGTTATTGACCAGAATTAGCTGTCATTCGATTTAAAAACGACTGATTTGCAATCAGCAGGGTAAGCAATTTCGAGACAATCTATGCCATAGACCGAAAGCCCTTTGGTAGAGAATCTGACAATGGGGATTCAACTTGACGCTTTACACATAAAGAGAAAAAGCAAAAGGGGTTCTATGTTGTGCTAGCTGCACACGTTATTACTGTGAATGTCTTACAATCAGTAACTAAAGGTCAGAGCTCAACATATGATTATTATCAGTACTTAACCATTGCCTCTGTGGTAATCTTAATCAAAAGAAAGCATGAGGCGTCGTTAAGTAAATTTTGTAAAAAAAAATGTATTGCTTTTCTTTATAAACATGTGATTTGTAAATGTTCGCTATATTAAAAAAATCAAATAGTTCATCCAGGTGTTGATCATGATACATATCGTGTTCAATTAAGAGTGATAAGCTGAGTTTCTTGACTTATCCACTTGTTGCATATCCGTCCCGGAATGGGTCGCGTCAGTTCTCGCTTTGTATACCCGTCCCAGAATGGGGCGTGGCAGTTCTCGCTTAAACAACTGGTCATTTTGACACCAAAAAGGCATATGTTGCATACCTTTTAATTTCTCGTACCTTCTCTCTTTCATCGTCGCGTGGAGGGGTGTCGTCTAGTGGTTGTCTTCTTTCTTCTCTTCTGTACTGCCGGGAACATCGCCGCTACAACGAAAAGCTTCATACCACGATTCACGAGACAAACAATATGTTAAGCTTCAGTCTACCGTGTCGATCTTGGAGATGTTTCACCAACGCTGAGGAAGAGACAAAATTATTACTCATTCCTAGCTTAAGTCCTTAGCCATTCGAAGAGGGGGGGAAGAAGGACTATCATGCCTGTATTCTCTTAGGAAAATAAATTCTCAGTTTTCATTTGTAGACATGATAGAGAAATCGTCCGTCCGGCTTGCTTCCAAAACCCAGACTGGCAAAACTCCGTTTCCCACACAAAAGCCCGTGACATCACAGATCCCCACGCGCGACACTGCTGCACAAGCAATTCCTACACTCATGTTTTTGACCTCTTTAGCCGGGCCTCGTCAACGTGGTGGCCCCGTCAACGTCCGTGAACTCTTACTGTGAGAACCAGTTTATTTTGCACTCGACTGTACGGGTCCACCCGCACAAAATTGCGCAAGCCAAACTAAACGATGTCCCACAGATACGTCCACTTTAAAATGCGTCCGGTCTCACAAGGCCATTATCCAACACACTATTATTATGACTATACAACGACCATTGTAATAACCCAGGCCTATTATCTGAGTCGCGTTTTTCTGGTGATGTCATTGATAGTGTGAGTAAGAACCACTATCAATGAGTACCAGAAGTCCTCGGAACCCTTAACGTGCATGCGTCTATCTGTAATCAGAGTAAGTAATTAGAATAGCAGACTCAGTTACATAGGATTATTCATTCACTTGGAAATCATTGTTGACTTGTTTCGGCTATTGTGACTTTATTCACACGGCTATCCTCCTAAGGAGTAGTCAGTCACTTGGAAATGATTTTAAACTCGTTCTTTTTTTAAAGCGTATTTCCTTTTTTATAGATGTCAAGCACCAAAAAGATCAGAGTAAATTACAGCATGGTCTTCAACGATGAACACAATGCATTAAAAGTTCGAATTCCAAGACTTACAAAATAAATTAGACTGTTATTTCGGGATGAAAAATACAATTAGTTAGTTTCGTCCAAAATGTGTGCGAAAGGCCTAACGAAATAAACGAGATATTCAAATAATACACGGTAAAGAAAACGTCCGATTAAAAAATAACAAAAATGAAAAATAAAAACACACCTTTTAATTTATTTCAATAAATGTTCTATTATTTAGATATTTTGAATTATTGACTTAGCGTTACTTTAATTAATTCGTAATTGTTCGCGTTTTATTACTTTTCATGTTTGATTTTTCATTTCAAGTTAAAAAAATCAAGTAACATTTATTTTTCATAAATAATAGCAACTTTCATCAAATTATTCAGCTAAAACTAATGGTATTGACATTTTCATATGAAGAATAAAAATGGCTATGAATAGCAATTTTTTTCTTTGTTGTGTTTACGAACGAATAGATATTTCCATGCAGTATAATTAGTACTAGTATTTCCATTCAATGTAGACCAGAAAGAATGAACTTATTTAAAGAATGATTATCAGAGTAGTGGAGTAGTTGTATTTTATTTCATATTTTAAATCCGTACTAGCTTATTTCATTTGTATTATGTGTATTATTCAAACTTCTGTCTCATCTTGGATGTTATCACATCCACAATCAGAAGTTAGTTATCTATCTCCCACGGCGGGAAGATTCGACACAAAGGTTGAAAAAGTGGAATTTGAAACCAGCGCTCTAGGAGAAGAGAACTCTGACCGAACAAAAATGCCTGAGCAGCCCCGTCAGCTTTCGTCGGCGGAAGCGGCCGATTCTACTAGCAATAAAATAACCTTTTAGCAAAGGATGAGACGGCAAAGCTTAGTAGGTGGAATTTCCTGATCTGCACGAGACAATACCGCAGACCGACAGAGAACAAGCCATCTTTTAAAATGGCATAGATTCTGCCGGTTTGAATCATCCAAATTATAAAATTCCACGTTTACTATTATACAACGTGACTAGTGTTACAACGTAACATATTAATAAATATATTTATGTTATTTTATTTGGTGCGGTTACTTAGAAATCTATTGTTTTCAATCCATAAATACATTCATTTGAAAGGCGGACTTCTGCAAGTGTTGCTTCACTGAAAACTTAATTTAGTACAAATAATAAATCCTAATCCAAAGGATGGCGAAATGTAATAGCTTATTTCATCCCTGTACATTGTGTCGATATATGGCCGAAGGTTAGAAATGGAATGCTCACGTGCAAATCTGTTACGCAGCATGAGTTGGGCCGACGTTAATTAAACTCTTTCTCAATAGGTTCAGATTCTGACACAGATAGACGGCTGTGCAAGGCGAGGAAAATAAGTATTACGCAGAAGCGATTTCGCAGTCAGGGAGACTGACAATTAAGATACCCACCTTTCAGCATTTAAATGTTCTTTATAAATTGGCGATTTAAATGGAGATAACCTCCAAGTGTTCACGAAATTAATTTTTTTTTATTGCTTACTTTTTAAGTTTCTATATGTCCATTGATCTTTGCGAGAGGCTTTGTCTATCGGTCTGTCCGACTTCCGTTTGATATAATATTTTAATCGCTAAACGCGCAAAGACAAAAAGTTAATCTTATTTTAGCTACGTAACAGCCTCTCTCAAAAAAAAATAACCATCACTTAGAAATAGCATTTATGTCGGTCTATCACGGTAACGTTTGATACGCATATTTTGTACTTAACACACAGTTTAAATAGACGTATCTTATTTGAAATGTGTTTAATCATCTGAATAAGCGGCTCCATCAGTCAGTCGACCAGTCAAGATATATTTTGAAATATAATTTAAGCTGGGCGAGCAATAAAACTTACTTAAGATATATGTTGTCATGGAGATCTATTTGTTGGCGAAATGGTGATAATTCTGGAAACAGTCTCCGTAACGAAGCTATGAGCAGTACCCGGCAATAACTTAGATCTATATTTTTTTGTAAATACATACTCTTGTAAACTCTACTCCTTTTTAATCTAATATATTTTCGGACCGTTATTGTCACAGCAATATATTCGTATGACTAATACGCTTACGTTTGGGATAGCATTTTCTCATCATTACAATGTCACGCTTGATGTTTGAAAAATAATTTTTGGTCGGTCTGTCAAGTTTAAGATTTAAGTATATTTTTCTCCGTAAGCACATGGTTTAGTTTTAAACTGTATACTCCTTGGTGTATCCCATTTAATTTCCAGATAGGACACTTATCGCTGAATGCATGGATAAAGAGGTCGCATCTGAAGAATATATGTAATCCTATTAAATAAATTGATTCTTCAGAGGTGTTTTCGAATTCCTTTGTACAGAGGATATTTAACTGATAAACGTCTAAGATTATATGAAATCTAAACAACTTTAAAAGCTTGCGCGTCTTATTCCTAAATTGGCATCCGTTTTGAATGATGAATCTAAAAAATGTAAAAGAAATAAACTAAAACAATTAAATACTCTTCAAAACAGAGCAATTTTAATTAGAATTGGCGTCTTAGCTCTCTATACAAAGATCCTGTATAAGGAGGGTATCCAAGCTTGCAAGGAATTGCTTACAAGAAATAATTACCCGAATAACAAAATGCAAGTCTTACGTAATGCAAACCAAGTTATCCCAACCCATCATAACTTTTAATTCAATAATAAACCTTATAAATATTAGAGACTTAATTACTTTGCTCTTATCTCGTTAAACCTATCCAATAGTGTAGATATAAATATGGCATTTCTACTTTATATGGACACATGGAAAAACATTCAATACATAATGTTCATCAATACACCAACAGTTACCACCACACAATAGCATTCAACATTGAATATACACACACCTCAATTCCATTCCTAGATATAATAGTCCGAACCTAACATAAAATATCATCTGCCTCCATCTACACTAAACCAACATTCTAGAACACATCTCTTAACTACAATAGCCATCACCCTATCAGTCTTAAATATCAATTATAGTTAGTGGCATCATCCGTATCAAACGCATTTTTTAAGACCTCCATAATTATATGCACCAGGTTAATAAATTAACACAACGACTCTACCAGAGACACTTCTCTATCCCACTTATTAAATCAGTCAGAAAAAGACAACATCCATAGACAGAAAACAACTCCTTAGATATAAGAAAAAACGCACAAAACCACATACCCATGGACTTTACTCATGGCCAACATAATATAAACTTACAAGTTCTCTAACTAGAGATTTTACAACTATAAAATGACACCCACCAAATATTTCCATTTTAAGGAACCACTCACTATGTTATAAAAACGACAACTTAATTTATTGAGCAAGCTAAAAATATAACACACTTAAATTACTACACAAAACATCGTGCTTATACATTCAATAAACTTATACGTCTAGTATGTAAGCATTTAATCACGAATTCCCCTTAACAATTCGAAATGCACGCATCATCATACAATCGCCGCATCATTCCTGTAATAGTCATAATGTAATATATTAGATGTTTATACAGTATGTCAACATAGTGGAAAGCTAAGCGATATAAAATACCTTTTAGATACAGATATAACAACCACAAACTAGTTATTAAACAAAACCCAGCAGGACTTCGAATAGACGAAAATGTAAATAAATACACTCCAACACATACATTGCACTTTAATAGACAGTAACTTCCCGTCTTAATATGCACGCAGAGGTCCACTCTCCCAGGCTTTGCCTCCCCTCTTTGAGGAGGAGTAAGTTTATTGCTTTCTGCCTGAGGCGCCCCTAGCGGGGAATGCCGACGGAGCTGCCCAGGCAATTTTTAAACCCCACTTTCCCGACCCGACCTTGGGTCACATCTTACTTGTGGGAGTAAGATAAACACTGGCCTTGTGCCTAACTCCTGGAGAGGAGTAAATCAATACATATGCACGCAAACAGAAAAAAACAAAATAGATGAAACAACTAAAACACACACAAAACAGGTCTAGACTTCAATGTGGGCGCCTCGAACATGTATACATATTGTACAGACTGAGACGAATTTTTATCGGGAATAAAATCTTGTTAATTGAAGCAATCAATTGTTTACACTGCAATTCACGACGAGATGAATTAAAAACAGAGACAAAGGTTTTCTTTGTCAATCTATAGAGAGATTTCGCGCGAACTGACTTGAACGTTAAAACAAAGAAGGAACGCTGGACAAAGTTTAAAATTCCAGTTTAACAGCACGGTTTGATGTTCATTTATTTTTAACATCGTTTGACAAAGAGCAAAAGACTGCTCGAAATATTAAAAGTATAACAACACCTATAATTACACTAGATTTTACGTTTTCTACAATGCTATCCGTCAAATGTGAATAAAATTCATTATTTTATCCATCAGTATATATATATATATATTAATTCCGATATAATTTTATTGCTAGCTACCATATTGCAGAATGGTTCTTGGGTGCAGTGTTTAGATAGTATTATTATTATTATTATTATTATTATTATTATTATTATTATTATTATTATTATTATTATTATTATTATTATTATTATCATTTTTTTATAATTATTAGTATTATTGTTATAATTAATGTTATTTGATATGCAAATACCATATCATACGGTAGTCTTAAGGGTAATATATTATTATTATTATTATTATTATTTTATTATTATCATTATTATTATTATTATTATTATTATTATTTATTTATGTATATATTAGTGAAATTTTAAGCTGAATTATTTCAACACTTGATTATTGGGGAAATGGTAGTTTAATTAGTACCATTGGAGAGCCATGGATATTACAACTGTCATGTTTTTAAATCTCCGAAACAGTTACATTGTAAACAGCTGATGATACCCGTGTTAATATTAGACGCTTAAGGTCTCCTGTTTTTGTTTCACTGTTAGATACTTAACCCCCCCCCCTTTTTTAAATTTCATATACTTATTTTTTTGTGAATTTTCCAACGATAGTTAAGTCTGCAATATCTTGAATTTAGTTAGTTTCTCTGGGAATTTAAACTGCATTTTACTTTCTTTTTTTGTTGTTAAAATGACTTAAAGCTGTTTTAGACTATATATATATATATATATATATATATATATATATATATATATATATATATATATATATATATATGTGTGTGTGTAGTGTAAGTTGAATTCACGAATGGTTAGAAAAACATCTGTAGAAAATATTGAGTCGGAGCGCTCAATGTAAAACAGAGCAAGAATAAAGGTTAAAAAATAACATATACCAACAGTTTAGCCATTTCTACGTTATAATTTTAAAACGCTACGTTATATTTTCATTTTACAAGACATAGTACGATGGCCGGTGGTTACTAATTGAGAAATGGGAGCACTCATACCGTATTTTTACTCTTTAGAGATAGGGAGAAATGGTGAATTACTAAAGAGGTACTTTGGACGAAGGTGTTCATCATAGCGTACCAAGAAGATGTGAGCGCTCTCAGTTAGAAACAACCAGTCATCGTACCACGTCTGATGATTCTCGCTCTGACGTGATGAAAAAAAACTATGACATGCCCTAGCTAGAATATTGGCCTGGGTTATTTACTTCAAACTTCTCTGTCACTATAAATCTATCTATCCATCTATCTATTTATATATATTTATATATATATATATAATGTTTGTATGCATAACAATATTAATATGATTATATATATATACACACACGCATATATATATATATATATATATATGTATATATATATATATATATATATATATATATATGTATATATATAATGAAGAAAGAAAATATATAAAATATATATTTAAAATATGATACATATATATATATATATATATATATAGTGACGAAAGAAAATATAGAAAATATATATTTAAAATATGACTTATGGAGGAATAAAATAATTTTCTCATTCAAATCGATTGTTTTTATGATTTAATAGACATTGTCTTCATTACAATTTTTATTCTCATCACTCAATTCTCATCCTAATTACTCACTTATTTATCTTTCGCTCCACCTCTCTCTCTCTCTCTCTCTTACTTATATATATATATATATATATATATATATATATATATATATATATATATATATATATATTATCTAAAATTCATAAAGACTTGAAACAGCTATACACAAAGTTAATAAACTTAAGTATGCTCTTTATTTAGACTACTAGTTGATCAGGGCACCGGCATTCCACGAGGAAGTAAATAAGCTCAATAGATGTGATACTTAAACCTTTATTTTTTGAATTATTTACTACTTATTGTTGTCCTGCGATAATACAGAGCTAACGATGTTCATGTAAATACAGCAATGAGAAAGGTAAAAAAATCCTCACGGGCTCTGTGTTTTGCGGATGGTGCCTTTGTGTTTAATGTACAATGTAAACACGTATTTCGTAAATGGAAACTGATTTAGGACGGCAAAAACTGTATAAGGCGTACTTGTCAGGGAATTATTTCATCGCTGGCGGCCATGTCAAGAGATAGAAGGGGTGATAGGTAAAACGTCACAGTTCGTCTATTTATTTTGCGCGTGTGAAGAGCGTGACAGACGAAACAAGCTGTGTCGAAAAAATAAAACTACTACCACAAACACC
Source organism: Sepiola atlantica (assembly GCA_963556195.1). Classification (NCBI taxonomy): domain Eukaryota; kingdom Metazoa; phylum Mollusca; class Cephalopoda; order Sepiida; family Sepiolidae; genus Sepiola; species Sepiola atlantica. The sequence continues at coordinate 80,268,438 of OY744532.1, read as the reverse complement.
ACAAATATAAATAACAATAAATATGTGATGATGACACGACTAGTTGTCAAAAATGTTTGCAGATTTTAGTAATAAGTTGTTTTTTTCCTTTAAAAGCGATGACGGTGGCAAAATGATGCAACTTACTAATTTGGTGTCTGTATTTTACTGTTTTTTTTTAATTTATCAAAAATTAATATTTTTTCTGGATAAGCATTACTATTTCCGACCATGAATTAGTTTACAGAAAACACACTTTTGACATCATTTTAAATACACTAATTTTGCTTTACCTACGCAGTTGTAAGATATTTGCGTTAACATATAAAAAGGAATAGACAATATATGCCTTTAAAGTCGATGTAAATACAGATTCTGAACAAAGTAGCAATGTTTATATAGTCAATATTTCAAAGGGACATTGCTACTTTGCTCAGAATCGATATTTACGCGGACTGAAAATCTAATAAATTATATAAAATAATAATTGTTTTAACGCAAATAGATCACACATAGTTAAGTTAAGCAAACCATACTTTTTAACTTATATCACAACCATATTTCCCTTATAAAATGATGCCATTAACACTTATTTGTTTTATAAAATTGATGGATATTATATTAATGCGGATTGGTAAGCAAATAATTTGTTGGTCGATTTATTGCGGTTGTTTTTTATATTTATTGTGAAAATATCAGTAATTATGAGGAGAGATTAGCGTTAGTCAAGGCAAAACTAACTAACTTAACCAAACCACTAAATGTAAAACTGGTTGAAACTTACATTTTTCTTTCCTTTACGGTTCGTTGGGAGGTTTGTTTTTTCACAGGGGTGTAAGGTTAGTGATATGTTTAAGGGAGGGTAGGTTTTGTAAGAAAAATGTAATAAAAACAAAGATTGTTCATTAAACATATTGTATTAGTCGACAGCGCTTTGTCTCTGTCTACCGGAGATATTACGCAAATAGATCAGGAATGGATCATTCAAGCAAGAACTTGATTTGACTGATGTACGAAGCGTATTTATTTTTAAAAAGTAAGTTGGAATAGCCGTGAATATGGGCAGTTCCCCCAAAAATGAATAAAAAAGGTCTTCATCGCAATGATAGAACTATAAATGTTTGTTTTTCTTTCTGATCTTAAATAGCATTCGATTATATGCGAACGAAAGATTAGATATAAAAGCGAAATATTGTAAGAAGACGCAAATAGGAGAAACCAAACCCTAACCCTGACCTAACCCTAACCTGGCGACGGGAAAATAGGTGTAAGTGTAAATGACATATTACTAAAACGCAAATGTATTGTTTGTTGTGAAAGATAATAACAAAATGTTAAATGAAGGAAGAAAAAAGAAAACGTGTATCTGATATGTAAGAATTACCTATGTGTATGTTTATGTACGTAAATCGTATTATTGTATTTTAGAATAGGGAAAGTATATATAACGTGGAAAGTGTGTAAATAAACGCAAATCTATATATGAAAACACAAATGCAATAACTGAATGTACACGTCGCGACTGGGAAAAGATAGGTGATTTTGTTACAGAAATAGTATGAAGAGGTAAATAGTGAAAGAAGTAAGAAACTGCATGCAGTATCATTATATAGATAGAAAAGTTAGCGGGGAATAGCCAAAAGTCATAATTTGACAAAATTGAGAAAGTTATAAAAAGTAGATGCGAGTGTGTGAGAAGGTTGTCAAGATGCAAAATATGTCCGATTAAAAAATGTCCAGTGTAAAGACTAAATGGCCATGGCCATTTCGTCTTTACACCCTTAATCAGTTTTTCACTCGACATGTTTTTAATCGGATATAGTTTGTATTATTTTAATTGGGCATCTTTTAAATGTTGACAACCTTCTCACACACTCACATCTACTTTTTATAACTTTCTCAATTTTGTTTAAATTATGAGCTTTGGTTATTTCCCGCCAACTGAGCTATCTATGCAATTCCTCTTATGATAGGATACCATTCTTTGAAAAGTCTGGCCAAAGGAAACGAAGTAAACATGCTTTTATTGAATGAACCTCGCACTTAAAAGCTGAATATAAATAGATTTCTCATTCTTAATTTTTAATTTTTGTTCTTAAATGTAGCTATTCAATTGCTCTATACCGTATATAAAGCTTTAATCACTTCACAATATGCTCAACTTCCTAAAAGTATACATTCTATTTTAAGTTTCATACCTTATATATGCATATATATATATATATATATATATATATATATATATATATATATATGTTTATGCAAACATTGTTAAAAATAAGAGAATTCGTCTGTTTTATTATACCTATTTTTATTTTATTTTTGAATTCTTTGATAGTCTTTTTGGTATTTACATTTAAATTAATAATAAATGTTCCATACGTTTCACAGGTTTCACGAACGTTTTCGGTTCTTCGTCATATCATCCTCAGGTGTCAAAAGCAAATGAACACAAAAGCTGGAGTAAGAATAAAATGTTAAATAGATAGCTGATAAGCGCGCATTGAACGTGTTTCGATTTGTTCCAGGAAGTCGTTGACGATTAAAATTCAGCAAGACTGGATGGCATCACAGAACAAAATCAAATGTCGTTAAGCATTTTAAAATGTTACCACTGGTTTCATATGTGATGTTGTTAATTTTAAGTTGTTGTAGATAGCTTCCAGTATTTTTATCTTTTTTAATTGGTTTCGGAGTGCATAATTGTAGTGTTATTAACTAGAATTTGTCTTAAATCAGAGCGAGGGCAGTTATGTTTTTGTAGACGTTGGTAAATTGAGCTAGATTTCACAAGATGCATGGGGAGTCGTCGGGATAAGGTAGTGCTTGCAAAACCAATGTAGATATTAGGTTTATTATTATTATGAGAGTTATATTCTTCATAGCTTTTTTTTCTAATCTGAAGTTTGGTTGCATTTGATTACAATAGTAAATGTGGAGTTTTTAGAGCTGTGATGTTAAATATTATTATTACTTGTACTGGTTTTTTTTTAAGTTTCGAATCATCCTATCGACGAAGAATCAAACACGTTTGTGAAACCTATGAAACCTGTGAAACCTGTAGAACATTTATTTTTTTATTTTAATACATCATACAAATTGAAAAAAATAAAATGTATAATTAAACGGAAGAATTCTGTTATTTTTGACAAGGTTAGCATAAATAAGAAAAATGCTTCCTAAATACACACACACACACACACACACATATATATATATATATATATATATATATATATATATATATATATATATATATATATATACATTTTTTGTTCCTTTAGGTATATAAAAATAAAACAGTGTGCTAGACTATTTGATAATAAGGCCGTTATATTTATTTGTTAAATTAAAGAAGATTACACTAAGATGGTGCCTTAGGTTTCAAGCTGGTAGTGTGGATGTAAGCGACTAATTATTGGGTTGATCTTTAATTTTAATTTTAACCGTCCGACTGGCTTTTTTCAGTTATATTTGATTTACAGAATAATTTAGTTCACACACACACACCCACACACGTATATATATATATATATATATATATATATATATATATATATATATATATATATATAGTTTTTATGAATTTTTTTTTCATATGTTTTAAAACTATTGATTTAATTATTTATTTAGTAGTGATAAATAACAGTTGGGTTTTATGTTAATATATATGTAATATATACAATTCAGCTATATATGTGCAAGCATGTTTCACTAATGCCCTTTCTATAACAAAAGTCTAACTAGTCTAAACTGACAGGGTTTAAACCGAAAGTATTTTTATTTGCCTTCACTATTGTCAGTTCGACTTGATTAATCTCTTGGCGTAATACGAAATATGCCTGCACATATGTAGTCAAAATCTTTGTATGAAAAATATAAACTATATAATTATAAATAAACAAATATATACTCATGTAGTCATCCACAGACAGCCTTTTCACTCATTTCATAACTTAGCATTGTCCTTTAGCATAGCAAGCGCATGGATCGCGAAATTCAAAAGTTTTTGTTTTTTTTAATTTATGTATCAATAAATTTTAATTTATTTGAGCGACACTACCAATATGATTGGTCATAATAGTTTTATTATTATTTGAAGTTGGAATATTCTAATGATCGTTGTTATAATTTATTACATTCTTTTTAATTTTAATGTTGCTTATCTTTTATATATGCGTAATACTTTATATTACTTGCGACATTTAATTAAGTCATCGATCGATATCTACATGTCGAGTAACAGTTGGAAAATAACATTCGGATAATTAAAGATTTCTGGTCAGTATTTCTGATGTATCTAAGAAATTGAATACATCCTATGTGACGGCAATGGGTTAATGAGAGAAAAAGCATTGACTGAACCAAAAAGAAGCCAATAAGAAAAAAAAGTTAATAGAAGAAGTAGTGAGAAGTATGGTGGAGTTGGGCCGGAGGCGAGTGCTTCTTTATAAAGGTTTGATAACAGTTTATCGCTTCGTTTTATTCATTTTGTTCCTGTTTTTGTTTCTCGTTCTTTTTTAACTCTTCATTCCCCCCTCACCTCCTTCACCCCATTGATTCTTCAGTTTCATTCTGTCTCAAACTGCTTGATTTGTGCACAAACAATGAAGTCACTGGGGGTAATCGAAGACATATGTAACATCTGCTTTGACAATGTGCATATAAGGTAGATGTCAATGTATCTATGTATATATGTATGCATATATGTATGCATATATGTATGCATATATGTATGCATGGATAGTTCAATCGGCGTTACAGTTACATTATTTATATTGATGATTCCTGTTAAACACGAAACACCATTCTACCGATAGTAAAGATACGCATTTATTAAAAAAAAAAATTTTCAAGAGAAATATAATAAAAAGATTTAATATTAGCAACGTTGCAAGCTCTCGTCCTTGGGTAGATATAACACTTGCTTGTTCTTGCTGTGTTTTTAATTAATACATAGGACTCATTTTTATCGCATTTGAAATGTGGTCGTCACGGTGGCTGAGCGGTCAAAAGCTTCGATACTAATTCCTCGAGTCGCGGGTTCAAGTCGTTCCGTCGGCGTTACAGTGTCATCATCTAAACTGATGATTGCTGCTGAACATGAGACATATATGTCTATGGATATTAAACATATTTATTTATTAAAAATAAACATTGATACAGTACGTTACAATATAAAAATAACGATGTTTAATATAGTTCAGATCGATTCCTAAAAGAAACTATTTCCAACGCAAATTAAAGCTCAATAATGAAGCTTTTAAATGATAATATTAATTGTTAAAAAATGCAATAAAACTGTAATATATATATATATATATATATATATATATATATATATATATATTGTCTAAGGTAGGTAATTATCAAATAAATGAGAATGACTACATATATAAGTTATTGCATTATTAAAGAGCGTATTAAAACAATGCTAATAAGAGTACAAATATTCTAAATAACGTTTTAAGTTTAATTTTTCTGTATGGAGAAATTCAGTACACTTTTAAAAAACTAAGTTCAACCCAAACAAGACAAGTTGCAACTGTAGACGTAAGGGTCTACTGAGAATTAGGGTAAAAGTTTAGGCGGTCATCGTAAATTGGTAGCTGTGCAGCGAGATTCTTGTTCACATTAGTTTTACATTTATGTATGTCGGTACAGTCGGGGAAACAGGGAGGGAGTTCTAAAGTCCGACAGCTCGAGCGAATAAAGCTATTGAGGTATCTGAGGGCCATTCACAATAGACGCATGGGATTTAGCTGAGTGTCGAGTTGGTGTTGTGTATTTACGTCGAGGGGGAACCAGAGCAGCAGTTTTTCGGAGCACATTCAATTGTAGTACTTATAAAACAAGCACAAAGATGGGGAAGATGCTGGAGCTTGGTTGATAGTGAGAGACCTATTTTATTAAATAAAACCTACTCTAAGAGGTAGAGAGTAGTGGATAGTTCACCAAGCCAGATATGACTACAATAGACGGATGGTGGCTTTGTAGAGATATGGGATACCGTAAGATGTGAGAAGTTTTCTAGCACAGTAGAGGGAGCCCGCGTGCTTCGCAGCTGCATTTTCAATGTATTCTATGTATTTGTTCCAATTCATGTTACCTGTTAATTTTTAGCCGAGTAGTTTGAACGTTGGACTCTGCCGCTGTGTGCATTTATGTGTTTGTAAATGGAAAAATATATGAATAGGTGTGTATACTAGCATGCCTGTTTTATAGTGAGAAAGTATATCATGATCAGTGTGAATGCATTAAGTTGCAATGAGTATATGATGGAACTACGTTTAATAGTCGTCTGTGTCTCGCGTCCTGTGGGTGCTACTTACCGAGGGGCAGTCCTCCTAAAGAGGCTAGACAGGATGTTATCGTGCGCAAGTTTGTGGAAGAAAAATGAGAAAAAAAGAATAAACTTGTATGTTTGTGATCTATAGTATCCATTGAAATTCGGAGTGAATATCCCCGCTTCTCGGGTTGGCTGATTGCTGGTATTCTCTTATAAAGTGTCGATAGTTAAAAACAATATTCACTGCCGTTGCTGATTTGCGCAATCGATTTCCACATAGAAATCAAACAAATTGTGTGACATATCTTCCCGAGTAGTTAGTCGACGTCGGTTTGCAACACCATATTAGCTCGCCAACAACACATACGGATTATAAACTTATCTACCAGAAAAAAAAACAACGAAAAAATCTGACTTAAAAAAAAGTCAATCAGCGATGATTGTAAAAGATGATATTGTCCAAGGGTGTTCTACCCTACAGGTATTAAAAAACAAATTCGACTAAGCTAAACTTGACCCCACAAAAATTCATATTTTGTCATGAAACGAAGCAAAATTTGGAATTTCAATAATCAGTCAACCGACGTCGACTAATTACTCTAGAAATATGTTATGCATTTTTAAAAATTTCCCTGTAGAAATCGATCCCGGAAAAAGAATAAAAGAATGATTAATGTTGTTTCTTAGTATTAGTTTACCAATATTTATGGAGAAGAATATATGAGTGCTTACAAGAAGCGAATGGATTTTTCATGAGGACTTGTTACTTTAATTAGGGTCAGGAATTTTGAAGAAACCGCACTCGGGGTCAGGAATCGAAAAACGTCTTTTTCTTTTCTTCTTTCTAGTGGCATACATTTACGTATTACCTTATCTATACGGTATATTAGATTTCAAATATAGGAAAATATATTAATTTTGTAAATACAGCTTATTATTTGAACAAAATTTAAAGATATGTAAAATTGCGAGTTACAAGAGTCATAGGATAAAATTTGCAATTTCTTTAATAGGAATATATTTTGTTTCGGAATTATTGAGATTATGGTTGATAATTTGTAGAATTTGGTATATTCGGACTACTGTTTTTATCTTGGGTGTTTTTATCACAACGTTTCGGCCGATGTAACATCCGACCTTCTTCAGGTGTACTTTGTCGAACGCGGGAATCTTTCTGTGGAACTCGGGAATTTGGACGGAATTTCAAACAGAATCCTGTATTAAATCCATAGTGCAATCCTAAGTTCGGTCGATACGAAGAATTGCGAATTACTGAAGACTTCTTCTCAGTCATGGCAGATGGAACGAGTGCATGCAACCCCCTGTGGATTTAATAAAGTGTTTCATTCGAAATTCTGTCCAGATTCCCGAGTTCGACAGATAGATTCCCGAGTTCGACAAGGTACACCTGAAGAAGGTCAGAGGTTACATCGGCCGAAACGTTGTGATAAAAACACCCAAGATGAAAACAGTAGTTCGAATATACCACATTCTACACACACACACAAACACACACACACATATATATATATATATATATATATATATATATATATATATATATATATATATATATATATATATATACTGGGTGCAATAAGTATCCGATACAAAGCAAAAAGTTGATTTATTTTTATTACACAAAACCAAGAACTATAAAAACGATAGAAAAAGTGCTATTCTAGTGTATTTTTGTATGATAAATACAATCCTTGTATCAAAAATCATATATAATTACGCATTCACTAGATAATTACATAAATGTCATATTTACGGTTAAAAACGTATCCGATACAAAGAAAAAATAGTTTTAATTAGCAAATATTTGTCATGTGATGGTCCAGATAATTACTATAAAACTTTAGAACCTTCTATTGTGTGAACTAACTGCAGAGATCATCATGCAGGCCCACAAGGAAGAACTGTGAGGGTCGCGCCATGTATTTCTCATCGGGGATTGAACCCAGAGTTTTCGGGTTTCAAGATCGAAACGTGCAACTTTAGTTACGCGACGAGAATTCACTTATGCAAATGAGCATTGTTTTGTATGAGTGAATTCTCGTCGTTATAAAAAGAGCAGTGACTTTGCTAGGAGCGAGAAGGTTGACGTTACGAATTTGGACCACGTCGAGCATTAAGAAAGTTATTCTACGATCGAGATTCGCATTTGGGAGAAGTGACTTTTGAACATTCTTCTACAAGGTATTTCGGCTTTTCTGGGCTGCTTATTTTTATTTTAACTTTATCAGAACATTTCAGTTCTTGTCGAACAGCTCCCAACTTAAAATGACACCCAAAACTCACACTCCTTTCCCAGTAGCCCCTTACGTTACAGTGGCGTCTTGCTTTGTTTGGGGTGAACATTGGTAAAATAAATCAGCCACAATCTGACATTTAAATAAGGAGTCTATTGTTTCGCACGTTTATACAATGTCTAAAACCGGAGAACTGTCGGAAAAGACAAGGAAATCAATTATTCAACTACACATAGATGGTTCAGGGTACAGAAACATTTCAACAATGTTGAATATCCCAATTTCGACCGTCAGTGACACAATTCGTAGATGGAAGTCATATCAGTGCACATCAAGTATGGTACGTGCATGGCGTCCTTCCAAAATTTCTAAACGTATGGCTCGACATTTGGTTCTTGAAGTTAAGAAGAATCCACGAATTACTCGTTCTGAACTCCAAAAGATTTAGAAGCATCAGTAACACGTGTACGCAAGAATACAATTAGGACAGTACTTTGAAAGAAAGGATTCCAATCTCGGACACCAAGAAAAAAAACTTTTTTAAAGCCAATTCATATCAAGAATCGTTTGAAATTTGCCAAAGAAAGTTTGGAGAAAAATTCAAGTTTTCGGGATAAAATATTATGGTAAAACGAAACAAAAATTGAGTTAGTTAGTCGAAACAGTGTAAGTCATGTTTGGAGACAAAAGAACTCAGAATTTGGTCCAAAGAATACCATCCCTACAGTGAAGTTTGGAGGCGGTAGTATAATGGTTTGGGGTTGTTTCTCTTCTTCCGGCACTGGAAAACTTCACATCATAGAAGGGAGAATGAATTCCCAAATGTATCGAGCTATACTTCAAAATAATCTGACTAAATCTGCAGATGATTTGAATTTATCTAATGATTGGATATTCCAACAGGACTACGATCCCAAGCACACTGCTAAGGAAACTACTGCATGGTTTGGTAAGAATGAAATAGAGGTATTAGGATGGCCAAGTCAATCACCTGACCTCAATCCAATTGAAAATCTGTGGCGAGAGTTGAAGTTAATGGTACAAAGAGAGATCCGAGGAATCTGACAGAACTTAAACGAATCTGCCAAGAAGAGTAGGATAACATTCCAGTTGATATTTGTAACAATCTTGTGAGGAAGTATCCAAAACGTTTGCAAGCTGCTATGGCCAGTAGAGGGCATA
>OY744532.1:80251233-80256233 GCA_963556195.1 Sepiola atlantica | reverse complement strand
TATGTAAATTGTTTTGCTTATGATTCTAGGCATATAAATAGGAACACCTTCTCGAAGACAGCGAGAAAGAAGTGGGTGACTAGGCACCCAAGAGAAAATAAACAACCGTAGGTAGGATATTCTTTTAGTCTATACAATAAAAGAGAACGCCTGTATGTGTATGTCTGTTCATAGAAAGACAACATCGAAGGTGTTCCTTATATACAGGGTGGGCCAAAATAAGGGTCCTATCTTTAAATTTGAATAACTTGAATCTGAATAACTTCCACAAAATAAAAGTTAAACTCACCAAACTTTATGTGTGTGTAGACTGACCCTTCCGAGATCTTTTGAAATAAACAAAACAAATTTTAGCCGAAAAAAACTTCTTAAAACTTACAAAAACTAAAGTATTGTTTTTTACACTGTTTTGAGTTTTTTGAGCAAAAATAATGTTTTCTAAATGAGGGTACGTTCCTTAGGGCTAATACGGCTCATGCTTGCTTCGGAAGGGATCCTTTACTTATTCTAAAAAAAAAAAAAAAATCAATAAATAAAAAAGTTATGAATTTTTAAAAATAGGACCCTTATTTTTGCCCACCCTGTATTAAGTTCATAGACGCGTAGAATTTACCTAGAAACATAATGCGAGTAATCCACGGCCTCTTTTAAAGAAGGTTGGTGCTTTTTTTCTGTACAATGTTGCACGAGAAATATTAATATAAACATAATTAAACAAATATTATCTCAGTGAAGAGTGATTCAGACAACCTTGGGTTTGCTTTTTAGATTTGGATTGGCTTTTATTAATTAAAAAAAAAATCATAACCTTTTTTTATTTTTTAATATAATAAAATCTAAGTTAAAACATCTGATATGTGACTATATTTAGTACCTAAATGATAAGTAATGAAAGTTAAGAAATAAATGCCTTTGGAGGCTGGGTTCGGAATACATTGTTATTTATCTATCTCCCACAGCGGTAAAATGTGACACAAGGTCGGGAAAGTGGGATTTGATAAACCAGCGCTCGAAAAGTTAAGCACTCTGGTCATTAAAATTGCCTGGGCAGTCTCGTCGGCTATCCCGGTAGGGGCGCCTCAGGCGATTAGCAATAAACTAACCCCTTCTCAAAGAGTGAGAAGGCAACGCCTGTGAGAGTGGGCCTCCTAGAACTGCACAGGACATGGGTGCAGTATCGATCAGAACAGATACTACACTTTGATCCCGGCCAAAAGGCCGATTTAATTAAATATTAATTAAATGTCTTGTTTTTTTAAAAAACTTTTTACTCATTTATTTCAGATGATTAAAGATTAGTTTTCAGAGAAAAACAGCCCGAAGCAATTAAAAGGCAATAGCTTAGTTGTTTTCTCTGTTATGGTAGCCTATCTTGGCCTTTTGGCTAAGATCAAAGTGTAGTATTTGTTCCGATGGATACTGCACCCCATAGACTGGTATTGTCTTGGCCATTGGGGCTTGATTTATGCCGGTCTATGGGTCTGTCCTGTGCAGTTTTAGGAGGTCCACCCTCCTAGGCTTCGCCTTCCCTCTTTGGGAAGGAGTAAGTTTATTGCTTACTGCCTAAGGCGCCCGTACCGGGGAATGCCGACGGGGCTGCCCAGGCAATTTTTAATGGCCAGATTCCTCACCTCTCGGGCGCTGGCTTTTCAAACCCCATTTTACCCGACCCGACCTTGGGTCACATCTTACTTGTGGGAGTAAGATAAAAACTGGCCGTGTGCCTAACTTCTGGAGAGGAGTAAATCAATATATATATATATATATATATATATATATATATATATATATATATATATATTACTATATTACTTCTGGAAAGGAGTAAATGAATACTCAATGTTATAGTAGTGATGTTCAGACTTCATCGCAGGGTGGTTAAACGGCATTTTTTAAAATGTGAACTTAAACGCGAAGGCCGCTTATGTCGGTAATAAAATACAAGTTCTTGAAACATCTTTAGAAATTTAAGAAATAAATATATACAAACAAATGTTGTTGGAGACTACGCTTTGAGGTTCAATATTTTATTAAGAATCATTTAAATGTTTTGTTTTTTGTACTTGTTTTCTTATAATTTGAATAGTAAAAAAATACTTCTTAAGATTATATATATATATATATATATATATATATATATATATATATACGTTTTAGTCGTCATTTTTAGGCGGCAAATTAACGGTATCATTACTGCTCGCCTCGAGCATTAAGAAGTTAAGACTTACCCTTGTTAGATACGGAATAAGCCTAATATTAATGGACGTGAACATGACGCAATTCTCTGTTGTATGCAACCCGACTGCCGTCGACATAATATTCGTTTCTTCTCACGATCCTGGCGGTTTCTTCGTGGGCTGAAATCAAATCTCCCCGTACACTATACAATATAACAAGGCTTCTTTTTCTTTTTAAATTAGAGACATTTATTGGTATTCTCCGTGTCGATTTGGGAAGTTCGTTGTCGCAGACAGAGAGGCTACGCTAGTTAATTTCTAAAGTAAATCACCTAATCACTTCTACTTGCAAAGGGAGGAAGATTGGAGATTCACCCTGGCCCTCATTGTTGAGGATTCGAAATCCCTCAGCTTGTAACAGCTACATGACTATCGTTGTTCTGTCGTCGGCTTCCAGTCGAGAACTGTCGAATCTCAATCTCGTTTTCCCATCAAGGAAAACTGACGTCACAAAATCTCATGATCAACACCAGTGTGACCTAAACTTTGACCCTCCGGGTCTCGTCACTGTCACCTGAACCGTGAGAAAACCGTCACACAAAAGTTGCACGCGGTGACTCCATAAAAAATTCGCGCAAGTCAAACCCGCCTCATACAGATGCGTCCAATTCCACCGGGCCATCATCTAACAAAAACACACAGACACACATATATATATATATATATATATATATATATATATATATATATATATATATATATATATGTATATATATTTGTGTTATAATGGGATAATTCAAGGAGGAAATCTGAGTATGAGAGCCTAATGTAGTAAACAGAGCAAGAATAACATAAAATATAATAACACGAAATCACATAATTGTCGATGCAATAATTTATTTCAACCGTGCGGTTTTTTCCAAGCATCACTCAGACAATTACATCTTTGAGACTGATAGAAAATTCAATTTCCCTACGACAATTAAAACACAACTAGAGAGAGTGGTGGTAGCAACCAATTTGATACATCTTTTAGAGAGAAGGGGAATTTAAAACTTATATTTACTATGGCGGTCGAAGGGGAGGGATCTTTAAGTTAATCAACTAATAACTGCCGTGTCAAAATTATGACACTTACGACTTGATGATATCATACACATAGACAAATTTACTCACGCGCATACACAAACCTAAATACGCACACATCCTATGAGCACGCACACACGTAACCTCACTCACACATTACCATAACTAAGCATATTCACATACACAACTTTTATTCATACATGCCCAGCCGAGACAAAATGTGTCCAGCGAAACTCGTGTTCTCAAACTCGGTAGGAGAAAAGAAAGAAACAAACAAGCAGCCAGGCACAGAGAAGAAATAGACAACCGCGTGTCATAGATTCCCAGTTCGTCTGGATTCCAAGAAAGAGAATCTAATTGAAATAAAATTATACGCACATACACATATGTATACATACAAATACATACGCACACACACATACACACACACACACATATATATATATATATATATATATATATATATATATATATATATATACATATATACATATATATATATATCTGAATCTATTTGAAATATTAACCAAATGCATACGCATATAGTAACATATACTCACACATGTATACATATACATACATATACATACACACATATACATATACATATACGCATATATACACATACATACATACACATACATATATATCCACACACCGACACACAATATTTACATACCTCTATATTCTTACTGATACAATATGAGTTCTAAAAATTAGTCTTACCTTATTTATATTTTTGATTAATTTGATAATCTATAGTTATACCCTAATTCAAGTCTAATAATGTCTAGTTGTAATATTTGACATTTATACTTATATTAATTCAATAACTAGTGTATTACCTGCAGAAAGATTTTCTTAACGCTATCTTATTTTAAGTAAATAATCTGAATAAATAAATATTTCAAAATACCATTATATACGCATACACACAAATACTATATATCACCAAATATAAATAAGGTAAGACTAATTTTCTTAACACATTTTCCACCTCAGTTATTCATTGTCCTGAATTGCTCTTTAAAAACCTATTGTTGACAAATTAGCTGACCCATTCCTGTTAATTTCTAATTAATCTTTAGGTACTAACTTCCAGTGTATCAATTTCACCCCCTTTTTGTTCACCGTAGTTTTATTCTGTGACGCCTTTTTCCCCTCCCCCACCGCCTTAAAAGTCTATATCACCTACTTACCATGTCCCAACATCACTTAATGTTTTCTCATATGATCCAATAAGATCATTTTTTTCCGTCATCCCACGTGTGTGCCTTCAATATAAAATAAAATTATTTCTGTATTCTTCATTTTCTGAAGATATTCCCCACGAACGAAACCGGTCAAAAAATCTCTTGTTTTTGTTTTTCTCCTGCACTTTGACTTGTTTTCAATCTGTCATCTTTTCACACATTTTGTCCATCACGACGCTTCATTTTCATTTATTATTATGTACCTTTCCCCATATATATATATATATATATATATATATATATATATATATATATATATATATATATATATATATATGTAATGATATTGGAAGAAAAGTATCGCAGAATACTCAATTATTAAAACAAAATTAAAAAATAAAATTGTGAGATTTATTTATATAAGTATTACAGCAGACCAGAACACCATCAGTAACGTCGGGATCAGATCTCAACTAATGGGTACTATAACACTTCTTTTTTACCGAACACTCTTCAGTCTGTATATATCTGCCTGACAGGAACA
>OY744532.1:80223733-80248733 GCA_963556195.1 Sepiola atlantica | reverse complement strand
TCTGCAGTGTCTGTATTCTGTATGGGTAAGCCCTGATATTGTTCACCAGCACTCTCCTACAAGTCTCACGTGGGGATACCGAGGGACTGACTTAGCTTACGCACAGAGCGTTTTGGACTCTCCTGGAGAGACTCTCTCACACTTTCGACCAGCTCGGCTGTCCGCTTCTTGCGACGTGCCGAGTAGCTTGGACGGTTCTCACTGGCAGCGTTGAAGTTCTCCACGGTCCCATACCTCTCGAAGTGGTCCACCCAGTTCTGAATTCTGCTTTTGAGTGGAGCCTTTTCACATCCGAACTGATGCATGAAACTGTCCTGAGTTTTCTTAAACGAGCCCGTCTTGTAGTAAAATTTAACACAGTGTATACTTTGTCCCAGCTCCCACTGAGGTCTTGGTGTACTCACGGTTGTTGATTCTGCCATGTCATGTAAAATAAGAGCAATCGGTGAATAAATAAAGTAGATATCACATAAAGTGTACACGGGGCCTGTTTTTTTTAGTCACCCTGTATATATATATATATATATATAGATATATATATATATATATATATATATATATATATATATATATGTATCCATGAGTATATATAAAGCATTGTATAATACTGATTAGTATCTCGTATGCGTACACATGCGTATAAATCCATACGTATAATATTGAATGAACTTTTCTTACAGTTATATTCCCGACCAGCCATAAATCTTATTGTGAACAAATGCATGTAATTGTTAAGATGTGCATTTCTCCCGAAACGGCTATGTATTTTGAAATGGCGCCTATAATTAAAAATCGTCTATTGACGTCAAAAACGATTGGCAAGCGATATGAACGTCGAAATTAATAATGCCCCTTAATTGGGCGGAATAAACTTGAATAGATAATGGTTTAAAATAGGCTTTTCCGCTAACAAGCCCATCTTAATTTCAAATGTTATATTGTCGCACAGAGTTGATGCCTGGGATTTTCTAAGGAGAAAGCGACGAGAGATGTTGTTTATGGTAGTGTATATTAATTAGCTAAATTGACGTGTTAGCGTTTCTTGCTTTTCTGCTTTAATAAACCCGCGTCATTCTTTGGGGAAAATTCGCGAAATTCTCCAACTCGTGTTCGCGCGGAATTAATTTACTCATCAACGACTGATGGGAATGTTGATTTTAATGTCAGTGTTTTTCTTCTCGTTCTTCTTTCTCTTCTTTTTCTTGTGTTCTCTTTCACTTCTTACTCCGCTTCTTCTATTTATATTTCTTCGTATTCTGCTTCTTTTTCAACATCATTCCCATCATTCCTGAACATTATAATCTTCATTTTTGCAAATTATATTAAATATTTATTGATCACTTCTGGTTTTATATGATTTTTTTAAAAAGATTAATGGCTTTCAGCAAACTCATTTATATACAATTGTCTTTCGTTTTCTCTTCTTCATTCTTCGTCGTCAGTGTCTTCTTTTTCTTATTCCTTTCTAGCAATATTTACTTGAGACATTACCAGTGACAAAAGATTGTGTTCGTAAGAGTCCAAGTGGCTATAAAGTCCCACACATTAAACTGTTTCTCATTGTCTCTTTTTCTGATTCGTTAGATCCCTTGTAAATCACTTTGTGTTCTTGCCACAGCCGTTTACAATTGAGTTCTCGCTGATAACGGTCAGTTGATTTCTGAAAGATTTCTCTGACTATAAGCACGCTTGTATAACATTACTCTCGATTCCCTTCTTATTGAGGTTTGTATGGTGCTATCCATCCTTTGTCTTTCCATCATCTTAGTTCTTCTACGGTCACCACTGTAGTACCAACCAGAGTTGGTGTCCCTGCTGTTTCATTTTAAGGATGTGTTAGATAAAATCATATTAATGTCACTCTCCTCTCTCTCTCTCTCTCTCTCTCTATATATATATATATATATATACATATATATATATATATATATATATATATACATATATATATATATATATATATATATATACATATATATATATATATATATATATATATACATATATATATATATATATATACATATATATATATATATATATATATATATATATACATATATATATATATATATATATATATATATATACATATATATATATATATATATATATATATATACATATATATATATATATATATATATATATATATATATATATACATATATATATATATATGTATGTATATACATGTGCGGGTGCTTGTGCGTGTATAATCATCCACAGAAATACTGTTTCGTAGGATTATTATAATTTATATTCTTAGAATGCATTACTCTTTCAAGATATTATTCTTTTAAGACTCTTTGCAATCATTATTTCTGAATACATTGTTATTTAAATAAACTACCCTCTGGAGACATTACTTTTTAAATAGATTACAATTTCAAGGCAATACTTTTGAAAACATTAATCTTTAAAAACATTACTTTGTTTGGAAATATCCACAGCCAAGCTGAAAGATACTTCGGCAATACTACATTCGACACAACTATAACAAAAGTGTTGTGTTGTTTGAAATATAGTTGTCAAATATAATATAGATAATTATTTATATTCCTAGAATGCATTGCTCCCAAATAACAACAATGCATTGCTCTTAGATAATCAGAATACATTATCTCAGAATACATTGATTACAGAAGGGCATTCCGCAATGAAAGCAGACCCATTGCTCTTAGAAGGGGACTTTACCGAGAAAGGGGCAGCATAACCCTCTGTTTGCACCACTTCAAGAACAAACTTTACTCCCAGAAAAACATTACTTCTTGGGAAATATTACTCTTTGTCATTGATTATCTATGATTTTAACCTGATTGACCCTCAGCCATCGCATTTTAGTATCTATTCGGAGAGAAAGATAATCTCATCTCAATCTCAATATATATAAAGCAAACATCTGTGTGTGTGTATGTCTAGCTAAAACATACAAACACCCCCAAAATAGGTATTATTTTAACCGCGATAACCTCGAGAAAATAATATCTAAATTTTTTTTTAAAAAGATTCATTTTTAAGGGGTCAAATAGCCATTTTTTCGTTTAATGTGATCACGATTTTTAATGTTATCTTGTGCACGTGACGTCACATTGATAGGTACATGACGTTATAGTGATAGGTTCGTATCTATTTTTTATGCCATCGTCACATTATTATTGATTTTTTTTTCATTTCTCTTCGGACTATTGCCCTCACCAAAGGGAGGGGAATAAGACAGAGCGATTTACTAAACCTCCTTGTATTTGGCGTTGTCCGGGAATAAAACAATACAATGTTAATAACGTTCTGTCAAAAAGAAGTTAAGCAATGCATAGCGTACCCAGTACTAAATGTGTGACGATTTATGGTGACCAGGTGCTGTAAAATCGAGCTTACGCATATAATGGCAAGTACTAAATCGATGCCTAAATTCAGTGAAATTAAACGAATAAATAATTATGCTCCGCCATTGTTTTCATACATATTAAATAACGTCTCAATCAGTGACATTAAAGGAATAATGTTTGTATACATATTAAATAATGTCTCAATCAGTGACATTAAAGGAATAATGTTTGTATACATATTAAATAATGTCTCAATCAGTGACATTAAAGGAATAATGTTTGTATACATATTAAATAATGTCTCAATCAGTGACATTAAAGGAATAATGTTTGTATACATATTAAATAATGTCTCAATCAGTGACATTAAAGGAATAATGTTTGTATACATATTAAATAACGTCTCAATCAGTGACATTAAAGGAATAATGTTTGTATACATATTAAATAATGTCTCAATCAGTGACATTAAAGGAATAATGTTTGTATACATATTAAATAACGTCTCAATCAGTGACATTAAAGGAATAATGTTTGTATACATATTAAATAATGTCTCAATCAGTGCCATTAAAGGAATAAATAATAATGCTCCGCCATTGTTTTCACAAATATTTGTATACATATTAAATAACGACTCAGTCAGTGAAATTAAAAGAAATAAATAAGTATGCTCCGCCATTGTTTTCACTAATATTTGTATACATATTAAATAATGTCTCAATCAGTGAAATTAAACAGATAAATAATTATGCTCCACCATTGTTTTCACTAATATTTGTATACATATTAAATAACGTCCACATCAGTGAAATTAAACGAATAAATAATTATGCTCCACCATTGTTTTCACTAATATTTGTATACATATTAAATAACGTCTCAATCAGTGAAATTAAAGGTATAAATAATTATGCTCCGCCATTGTTTTCACTAATATCTGTATGCATATAAAATAACGTTTCAATCAGTGAAATTAAAGGAATACATAATTATGCTCCGTCATTGTTTTCACTAATATTTGTATATATATTTAATAATGTCTCAATCAGTGAAATTAAAAGAAATAAATAATTATGCTCCGCCATTGTTTTCACTAATATATGTATACATATTAAATAACGTCTACATCAGTGAAATTAAACGAATAAATAATTATGCTCCGCTATTGTTTTCACTAATATTTGTATACATATTAAATAATGTCTCAATTAGTGGAATTAACGGAATAAATATTATGCTCCGCCATTGTTTTCACTAATATTAGTATGAATATTAAATAACGTCTCAATCCGTGAAATTAAAGGAATAAATAATTATGCGCCGCCATTGTTTTCACTAATATTTGTATGCATATAAAATAACGTCTCAATCAGTGAAATTAAAGGAATACATAATTATGATCCGTCATTGTTTTCACTAAATATTAGTATATATATTTAATAATGTCTCAATCAGTGAAATTAAAGGAATGAATAATTATGCTCCAAACATGGATCCGTCGATCCGTCGACCTACGTCTGTCCGTCCGTCTGTCTGTCCAGCTACGTCCGTCTAAATACGTCCGTCCGTCAATCCGTCAACCTACGTCCGTCCGTCTGTCCAGCTACGTCTGTCCGTCCGTCCGTCCGTCTGTCTGTCCAGATAGTCCGTTTTGATACGTCCGTCCGTAAATCGGTCCACTAACGGCCGTCCATCAGACGACCTACGTGCGTCCATCTGTCTGTTCAGCTACGTGAGTCTATCTCTCCACCTACGTCTGCCCGTTTGTCTGTCTGTCTAGCTACGTCAACATACTTCCGTCCATCTGTCAACCTAGTCTGTCCGTACGTCTGTCTGTCCAGCTACGTCCGTCCGTCTAGATACGTCCCAGCAATGTCAGTTCATCTCTCAAGCTACGTCCGCCGTCCGTCCGTCTGTCCGTCATTCCAGCAACGTCCGTGTGTCTAGATACGTCCGTCCGACTACATACGTCTGTCCGTCAACTTTGTCTGTCCGTCTGTCTATCCAGCTACGTCACTCCATCTCTCCACATACGTATGTCCGTCTGTCTGTCCAGCTACGTCTGTCCGTCCGTCTGTCTGTCCAGCTAAGTCCGTCCGTCTAGATACGCCGATCCGTAAATCCGTCCACTAACGACTGTCCATCTGTCGAATTACGTGCGTCCGTCTGTCTGGCCAGCTACGTGAGTTTATATCTCCACCTACGTCTGTCCGTTTGTCTGTCTGTCTAGCTACGTCAACATACTTCCGTTCATCTGTCAACCTACGTCTGTCCGTCCGTCCGTCTTTCTGTCCTACTATGTCAGACATCTCTCAACCTACGTCTGTCCGTTCGTCTGTCTGCCTGTCCAGCTACGTCCGTCCGTCTAGATACGTCCCAGCTATGTCAGTCCATCTCTCAAGCTACATCTGTCCGTCCGTCCGTTCGTCTGTCTGTCATTCCAGCAACGTATGTCGGTCTAGATACATCCGTTCGTCTAGATACGTCCGTCCATAAATCCGTAAATATTGCCCTAAATTCTGTCCGGTTGTATAAGGTCATCCCATGAGTTCTGTCCGGATTCATTAATAACATCATAGGAAGGCTACGTTAATAGTGTGAAATAACACAAGGGTTGCTCAATCATATCCGCACCTGACGACCGGTAAGAGTGATTTCAGTAGTGCTCAGGAGGCCTCCTTGATTTTAAAGGAATGTTGGTGCTTCTGAAGTATAACGGTCCCTAGAAATATTGGTGCTTCTAAAGTATAACCGTCCCTAGAAATATCGCTGCTTCCAAAGTATAACGGTCCCCAAAGGAATGTTGTTAAAGGATAGCTAAGGAAGTGCGATTACTCACGTTTGGGGGGCTGGAGAGATTGAGGGGTCGGGGAAAATTTTAGGGATCAGGCCGAACTTTTTAGGCGTCAGGCCAAATTTGTTTCTTTTTATTTTGGTTTTGACATCAAAATATTTCTCAGGGTTGGGGGAGAGTTAAAAATTAGTTGGGATGGGGGGCTGGAGAGATTGAGGGGTCGGGGAAAATTTTAGGGGTCAGGCCGAACTTTTTAGGCGTCAGGCCAATTTTTTTTGTGTTGTTTTAAACTCAAAATATTTCTCAGGGTTGGGGAAGAGTGAAAAATTAGTTGGGATGGGGGGCTGGAGAGATTGAGGGGTTGGGGAAAATTTTAGGGGTCAGGCCGAACTTTTTAGGGCTCAGGCTATATGTTTTTGTTTTTTTTGTTTTGAACTCAAAATATTTCTCAGGGTTGGGGGAGAGTTAAAAATTAGTTGGGATGGTGGGCTGGAGAGATTGAGGGATCGGAGAAAATTTTAGGGGTCAGGCCGAACATTTAAGGGGTCAGGCCAAATTTTTTTTGTTTTTTTTTGTTTTGAACTCAAAATATTTCTCAGGGTTGGGGGAGAGTGAAAAATTAGTTGGGATGAGAGGGTGGAGAGATTGAGGGGTCCGGGAAAATTTAAGGGGCCAGGCCGAACTTTTTAGGGGTCAGGTCAAATTTTTTTGTTTTGTTTTTTAACTCAAATATTTCTCAGGGTAGGGGAAGAGTGAAAAACAAGTTTGGATAGAAAGTAGTGGTGAAATGTGGCGACCAGGGAAGAGAAAAGTAGAAAGATAAAGAGACGGCTATAGAGAGAAATAGAAGTTTAAATATAAAGATGATACACACGCGATTTCTTTTTCAATTATATGTTTTTATGACCCCGAGCAACGCCGGGTAGCCCCGCTAGTCTATTATATAAATCCCACCTGTCTGTCTGTCTGTATGTATGTATGTACGTATGTATGTAAAGCTTCTCCTCCGAAAGTACCCAACAAACGGTCACACGGGTGACATCATTTCGACCGGCCAGCCCAGGCCCGTGTAATATCTCAGAATCGGAAAAAAAATTGACTCTTCCGGGGTCGACTGAGCACTTTTCTCCAATGGGGGTGGCTTTTAACTCCATTTTTCAACGTTGTTTAGTACTAATTTACGAATAAATCAATGCTATCATGTATAATTTGAAAAATAATGCAAAGTCACGATAAACCAGAAATGACGTCAGAGAGTAGCAGGAAGAAATTCACTCACACTACAACCATTTTTTCTTTTCATTTTTTTCCCTCTCACTCCCACATTTTCTTTCTTAATTATTAATAGACGCAAATATTCCTCCCCCTTCCCTTCCTATGGCCGTTCTGTTATCATGATAGGCATTACCTCCTCCTTTCAGTCACTACGTTTTATTGTTGTGTCAATACGTTTCATTGTTGGGTCACTACAATTTGTGGTTAGGTCACTACGTTTTAATGTTGGGTCACCACTTTTTATTGTTGGGGCACCACTTTTTATTGCTGGGTAATAACTTTTATCGTTGAGTCACCACGGGTGATGGGTGACTACGTTTTATTGTTTGGTCACCACATTTTATGGTTGGGTCACTTCATTGAAAAGTTTGGTAACCACGTTTTATTGCTGGGTCACTAGGTTTTATTGTTGGGTCACCACTTTTTATGGTTGGTCACGACGTTTTATGGTTGGGTCACCAATTTTATGGTTGGGTCACTACGTTTTATGGTTGGGTCACCACTTTTTATGGTTGGGTCACTACGACTTATTGTTAGGTCACTACGTTTTATTGTTGATTCACCACTTTTTATGGTTGGGTCACTACGTTTTATGGTTGGGTCACCACTTTTTATAGTTGGGTCACTACGATTCATTGTTACGTCACTACGTTTTATTGCTTGGTCACCACTTTTTATTGTTGGGTCACCACTTTTTTGGTTGGGTCACAACGTTTTATTGTTGGGTCACCACTTTTTTGGTTGGGTCACCACGTTTTATTGTTGGGTCACTACGTTTTATGGTTAGGTCACAACGTTTATGGTTTAGTAACTACGTTTAATTGCTGGGTCACGACTTTTTATTGTTGGGTCACGACTTTTATTGTTGGGTCAACTTTTTTATTGCTGGGTCACTACGTTTTATTGTTGGGTAACCACTTTTTATGGTTGGGTCACTACGTTTTATGGTGGGGTAACTACGTTTTATTGTTGGGTCACTACGAATTATGGTTAGGTCACTAAGTTTTATTGTTGGGTCACAACTTTTTATGGTTGTGTCACCACTTTTATTGCTGGGGCACCACTTTTTATTTTGGTCACTACGTTTTATTTCTGAGTCCCAACTTTTATCGTTGAGTCACCACGTTTTATTGATGGGTGACTACTTTTTATTGTTGGGTCACCACTTTTTATTGCCGAGTCACAACTTTTTTATGTTGGTCACAAGGTTTTATTGCTGGGTGACCACTTTTTATTGTTGGGTCACGACTTTTATTGTTGCGTCACCACTTTTTATTGTTGCCTCACAACTTTTTTGGTTGGGTCACGACGTTTTATTGTTGGGTCACCACTTTGTAGTGATTAGTTACTACGGTTTATGGTTTGGTCACTACGTTTATGGTTAAGTCACTACGTTTTATTGCTGAGTCACGACTTTTATTGTTGGGTAACCACGTTTTATTGCTGGGTCACCACTTTTTATTGCTGGGTCACTACATTTGATTGTTGGGTCACCACTTTTTATAGTTGGGTCACTACGTTTTATGATTGGGTCACTACGTTTTAATGTTGGGTCACCACTTTTTATTGCTGGGTCACCACTTTTTATTACTGGGTCACCACTTTTTATTTTGGTCACTACGTTTTATTGCTGGGTTACAACTTTTATCGTTGAGTCACAACGTTTTATTGATGGGTGACTACCTTTTATTGTTGGGTCACCACTTTTTATGGTTGGTCACTACGTTGGATGGTGGGTAACCACTTTTAATTGCTGGGTCACTACGTTTTATGTTGGGGCACCACTTTTTATTGTTAGGTCACTACGTTTTATGGTTGGGTCACCACTTTTTATGGTGTGGTAACTACGATTTATTGTTAGGTCACTACGTTTATTGCTGGGTCACCACTTTTTATTGTTGGGTCACCACTTTTTTGGTTAGGTCACCACGTTTTATTGTTGGGTTACTACGTTTTATGGTTGGGTCACAACGTTTGTGGTTAAGTCACTACGTTTTATTGCTGGGTCACGACTTTTTATTGTTGGGTCACGACTTTTAATTGTTTGATCACCACTTTTTATTGTTGGTTCACCACTTTTTTGGTTAGGTCACCACGGTTAATTGCTGGGTCACCACTTTTTATTACTGGGTCACTACGTTTGATTGTTGGGTCACCACTTGTTATGGCTGGGTCACTACGTTTTATGGTTGGGTCACTACGTTTTATTGTTGGGTCACTACGATTTATGGTTAGGTCACTACGTTTTATTGTTGTGTCACCACTTTTTATTGCTTGGTCACAACATTTTATGTTGGTCACTAGGTTTTATTGCTGGGTCAGCACTTTTTATTGTTTGGTCACGACTTTTATTGTTGGGGCACGACTTTTATTGTTGGGGCACCACTTTTTATTGTCGGGTCATCACCTTTTTGGTTGGGTCACCACTTTTTATGGCTGGGTCACTACGTTTTAATGTTGGGTCACCACTTTTTATTGTTGGGTCAGCACTTTTTATTGTTTGGTCACGACTTTTATTGTTGGGGCACGACTTTTATTGTTGGGGCACCACTTTTTATTGTTGGGTCACCACCTTTTTGGTTGGGTCACCACATTTTATGGCTGGGTCACAAGGTTCATGGTTAAGTCTACTTTTTATGGTTGGGTCACTACGTTTTATGGTTAGGTCACTACGTTTAATTGTTGGGTCACCACTTTTTATTGCTGGGTCACAACTTTTTTATGTTGGTCACTAGGTTTTATTGCTGGGTCAGCACCATTTATTGTTGGTCACGACTTTTAATTGTTTGGTCACCACTTTTTATTGTTGGTTCACAACTTTTTTGGTTAGGTCACCACGGTTAATTGCTGGATCACCACTTTTTATTGCTGGGTCACTACGTTTGATTGTTGGGTCTCCACTTGTTATGGCTGGGTCACTACGTTTTATGGTTGGGTCACTACGTTTTATTGTTGGGTCACTACGATTTATGGTTAGGTCACTACGTTTTATTGTTGTGTCACCACTTTTTATCGCTTGGTCACAACTGTTTTATGTTGGTTTATTGCTGGGTCAGCACCATTTATTGTTGGGTCACGACTTTTATTGTTGGGTCACCACTTTTTATTGTTAGGGCACAACTTTTTTGGTTGGGTCACCACGTTTTATTGTTGGGTCACTACTTTGTATGGATTTGTCACTACGTTTTATGGTTGGGTCACTACGTTTATGGTTAAGTCACTACGTTTTATTGCTGGGTCACGACTTTTATTGTTGGGTCACTACGTTTTATTGCTGGGTCACCACTTTTTATTGCTGGGTCACTACGTTTTATTGTTAGGTCACCACGTTTTATTGCTGGGTCACCACTTTTTATGGCTGGGTCACTACGTTTTAATGTTGGGTCACCACTTTTTATTTTGGTCACTACGTTTTATTGCTGGGTCACAACTTTTATCGTTGAGTCACCACGTTTTATTGATGGGTGACTACTTTTTATTGTTAAGTCACCACTTCTAATAGTTGGGTCACTTCATTTTCATGTTTGGTAACCACGTTTTATTGCTGGGTCACTATGTTTTATTGTTCAGTCACTACTTTTTATGGTTGGTCACTACGTTATATTGTGGGTAACTACTTTTAATTGCTGGGTCACTACGTTTTATGTTGGGTCACCACTTTTTATGGTTAATTCATTACGTTTTATGGTTGGGTCACCACTTTTTATGGTTGGGTCACTACGATTTATTGTTAGGTCACTACGTTTGATTGCTGGGTCACCACTTTTTATTGTTGGGTCACCACTTTTTTGGTTAGGTCACCACGTTTTATTGTTGGGTCACTACGTTTTATGGTTGGGTCACAACGTTTATGGTTAAGTCACTACGTTTTATTGTTGGCTCACGACTTTTTATTGTTGGGTCACGACTTTTAATTGTTTGGTCACCATCTTTTTATTGTTGGGTCATCACTTTTTTGGTTAGGTCACCACTTTTAATTGCTGGGTCACTACTTTTTATTGCTGGGTCACTACGTTTGATTGTTGGGTCACCACTTTTTATGGCTGGGTCACTACGTTTTATGGTTGGGTCACTACGTTTTATTGTTGGGTCACTACGATTTATGGTTAGGTCACTACGTTTTATTGTTGGGTCACCACTTTTTATGGTTGGGTCACTACGTTTTATGGTTGGGTCACCACTTTTTATGGTTGGGTCACTACGATTTATTGTTAGGTCACTACGTTTTATTGTTGGGTCAATACTTTTTATGGTTGGGTCACTACGTTTATGGTAAAGTCACTACGTTTTATTGCTTGGTCACCACTTTTTATTGCTGGGTCACCACCTTTTTAGTTGGGTAACCACGTTTTATTGTTGGGTCACCACGTTTTATTGTTGGGTCACTACGTTTATGGTTAAGTCAATACGTTTAATTGCTTGGTCACGACTTTTATTGTTGGGTCAACTTTTTTATTGCTGGGTAACTACGTTTTATTGTTGGGTCACCACTTTTTATGGTTGGGTCACTACGTTTTATGGTAGGGTAACTACGTTTTATTGTTGGGTCACTACGATTTATGGTTAGGTCACTAAGTTTTATTGATGGGTCACCACTTTTATGGTTGGGTCACCACTTTTTATTGCTGGGGCACCACTTTTTATTTTGGTCACTACGTTTTATGTCTGGGCAACAACTTTTATCGTTGAGTCACCACGATGGGTGACTACTTTTTATTGTTGGGTCACCACTTTTTATGGTTGAGTCACTTCATTTTATGTTAGGTAACCACGTTTTATTACTGGGTCACTACGTTTTATTGTTGGGTCACCACTTTTTATGGCTGGGTCACTACGTTTTAGGGTTGGGTCACTACGATTTATGGTTAGGTCACTACGTTTAATTGTTGGGTCACCACTGTTTATTGCTTGGTAACAACTTTTTTATGTTGGTCACAAGGTTGTATTGCTGGGTCACCACTTTTTATTGTTGGTCACGACTTTTATTGTTGGGTCACCACTTTTTATTGTTGCCTCACAACATTTTTGGTTGAGTCACCACGTTTTATTGTTGGGTCACCACTTTGTATGGATTAGTCACTACGTTTTATGGTTGGGTCACTACGTTTATGGTTAAGTCACCACTTTTTATTGCTGGGTCACAACGTTTTATTGTTGGGTCACCACTTTTTATGGTTGGGTTACTACGTTTTATGATTGGGTCACTACGTTTCAATGTTGGGTCACCACTTTTTATTGCTGGGTCACCACTTTTTATTTTGGTCACTACGTTTTATTGCTGGGTAACAACTTTTATCGTTGAGTCACCACGTTTTATTGATGGGTGAGTACCTTTTATTGTTGGGTCACCACTTTTTATGGTTGGTCACCACGTTGGATGGTGGGTAACCACTTTTAATTGCTGGGTCACTACGTTTTATGTTGGGTCACCACTTTTTATTGTTAGGTCACTACGTTTTATGATTGGGTCACTTCTTTTTATGGTGTGGTCACCACGATTTATTGTTAGGTCACCAGTTTTTATTGCTGACTCACCCATTTTTATTGTTGGGTCACCACTTTTTTGGTTAGGTCACCACGTTTTATTGTTGGGTCACTACGTTTTATGGTTGGGTCACAACGTTTATGGTTAAGTCACTACGTTTTATCGCTGGGTCACGACTTTTTATTGTTGGGTCACGACTTTTAATTGTTTGGTCACCACTTTTTATTGTTAGGTCACCACTTTTTTGGTTAGGTCACCACGGTAAATTGCTGGGTCACCACTTTTTATTGCTGGGTCACTACGTTTGATTGTTGGGTACCCACTTGTTATGGCTGGGTCACTACGTTTTATGGTTGGGTCACTACGTTTTATGATTGGGTCACCACTTTTTATGGTGTGGTCACCACGATCTAGTTTTTAATTGCTGACACACAACTTGTTATTGTTGGGTCACCACTTTATTGGTTATGTCACCACGTTTTATTGTTGGGTCACTACGTTTTATTGTTGGGTCACTACGATTTATGGTTAGGTCACTACGTTTTA
Source organism: Sepiola atlantica (assembly GCA_963556195.1). Classification (NCBI taxonomy): domain Eukaryota; kingdom Metazoa; phylum Mollusca; class Cephalopoda; order Sepiida; family Sepiolidae; genus Sepiola; species Sepiola atlantica. Next base: position 80,235,301 of record OY744532.1, on the reverse strand, counting down.
TTGTTGTGTCACCACTATTTATTGCTGGGTCACAACTTTTATTGTTGGGTCACAACGTTTTATTGCTGGGTCACCACTTTTTATTGCTGGGTCACTACTTTTTATGGTTAGGTCACCACTTTTTATAGTGTAGTCACTACGTTTTATGGTTGGGTCACTACGTTTTAATGTTGGGTCACAAATTTTTATTGTTTGGTCACCACTTTTAATTGCTGGGTCACCACTTTTTTTTTGGTCACTACGTTTTATTGCTGGGTCACAACTTTTATCGTTGAGTCACCACGTTTTATTGATGGGTGACTATTTTTATTGTTGGGTCACCACTTTTTATGGTTGGGTCACTTAATTTCCATGTTTGGTAACCACGTTTTATTGCTGGGTCCCTACGTTTTATTGTTGGGTCACCACTTTTTATGGTTGGTCAATACGTTATATTGTGGGTAACCACTTTTAATTGCTGTGTCACTACGTTTTATGTTGGGTCACCACTTTTTATGGTTAGGTCACTACGTTTTATGGTTGGGTCACCACTTTTTGTGGTTGGGTCACTACGATTTCTTGTTAGGTCACTACGTTTTATTGCTTGGTCACCACTTTTTATTGTTGGGTCACCACTTTTTTGGTTGGATCACCACGTTTTATAGTTGGGTCACCACGTTTTATTGTTGGGTCACTACGTTTTATGGTTAAAAATTAGTTGGGATGGGGGCTGTAGAGAATCAAGGGTCGGGGAAAATTGTAGGGGTCAGGCCGAACTTTTTGGGGGTCAGGCCGAATTTTTTTGTTTGTTTTTGTTTAGAAGTCAAAATATTACTCAGTGTTGGAGGAGAGTGAACAATTTGGGGGCTGGAGAGATTGAGGGCTCGGGGAAAATTTTAGGGGTCAGGCCGAACTTTTTAGTAGTCAGGCAAAATTCTTTTGTTTTTTTTTCGTTTTGAACTCAAAATATTTCTCAGGGTTGGAGGAGAGTGAAAAATTAGTTGGGAGGGGGTGGGGCTGTAGAGATTAAGGGGGCGGGGAAAATTGTAGGGGTCAGGCCAACTTTTTTAGGGGTCAGGCCAATTTTTTTTTTTTTTTTTGAACTCAAAATATTTCTCAGGGTTTGGGGAGAGTAAAACATTAGGGGGCTGGAGAGATTATGTGGTCGAGGAAAATTTTAGGGGTCAGGCCGAATCTTTTAAGGGTCAGGCCAAATTTTTTTATTTTTTTTATGTTTTGAAATCAAAATATTTCTCAGGGTTTGGGGAGAGTGAAAAATTAGGGGGCTGGAGAGATTGTGGGGTCGGGGAAAATTTTAGGGGTCAGGCCGAATTTTTTAGGGGTCCGGCCAAATTTTTTTTTTTTTTTTTTTTTGAACTCAAAATATTTTTCAGGGTTGGGGGAGAGTGAAAAATTAGTTGGGAGGGGCGGGGCTTGAGAGAGTTAGGGGTCGGGGAAAATTTTAGGGGTCAGGCCGAACTTTTTAGGGTCAGGCCAATTTTTTTTTTTTTTTAACTCAAAATATTTCTCAGGGTTTGGTGAGAGTGAAAAATTAGGTGGCTGGAGAGATTGAGGGGTCGGGGAAAATTTTAGGGGTAAAGCCGAACTTTTTAGGGGTCAGGCCAAATTTTTTTTTTTTTTTTGATTTAAAAATATTTCTCAGGGTTGGTGGAAAGTGAATAACAAGGTAGGATGTGGGGTGCTGGACAGATTGAGGGGTCCGGGAAAATTTTAGGGGTCAGGCCGAACTTTTTAGGACTTAGGTTTGTTTTTTAAAAATTTTTTTGTTTTGAACTCAAAATATTTCTCAGGGTTGGGGGAGAGTAAAACAAAATTGGAGGGTGCGGCTTGAGATATTAGGGGTCGAGGAAAATTTTAGGGGTTGGGCCAAACTTTTTAGGGGGTTGGGCGAAATTTTTTTGTTATTTTAACTTAAAATATTTTGTAGGAAAATATATAGTATGCACACCGGGGCGGCGATAGATACGAATATAGTATGCGCACCGGGGCGGCGATAGGTATATATATAGTACGTGCACCAGTGTGGCAATAGGTACATGTATAGTAGTGCATAGAGGTGGCGATATGGACTATATAGCATGTGCACAGGGATGGCAGTAAGTATGTATATAGAATGCGCACCAGGGCGGTTATAGGTATATATTTAGCATGCACTCCAGGGCGGCTATCAGTACGTATATAGCACGCACACCAGGGCGATGATAGGTACGTATTTAGCACGCGCACCGGAGCGACGATAGGAACATATTTAGCATTCGCATGAGGCCGGCGATACTGACGTATTTAGCATTTGCGGCGATAGGTACGTATGCAGCATTCGCACTGGGGCGGCGATAGGTACATATGTAGCATGTGCACTGGGGCAGTGATAGGTACTTATTTAGTATGCATACCGGGGCGGCAATACGTACTTATATAGTATCTGCCTGGGGCGGCGATAGGTACGTATATTGTATGTGCACCGGGGTGGCGACAGATATGTATATAGTATGAACACTGGGGCGGAGATAAGTACCTATATAGAAGGCGCAGATAGATGTGGTACTTTTTATAGAAATATGTCATACTATTGCCCTGCGCAACGTAGGAGAAATGGTGAGGAAGAATCAGCTTTCACAAAAGGCAAAATTAGAAAGTAGCGGTGAAATGGGGCGACCAGGGAAGAGAAAGGTTGAAAGATGAAGAGACGACTACAGAGGAGGGGGAGAAATAGAAGTTTGAATATAAAGATGTTACACACGTGATTGTTCTTCAATTATGTTTTTTTGACCCCGAGCAACGCCGGGTAGCCCCGCTAGTCTATTATATAAAGGGCACTTGTCTGTATGTCTGTTTGTTTGTCTGTCTGTCTGTTTGTATGTCCAGATACTCCTCCGAGATGACCCAACAAACAGTCACACGGTTGACATCATTATAACCGGCCAGCCCCGGGACGTACAATATCTCAGAACCGGAAAAAAATGGACTCTTCGGGGCTCGACTGAGCACTTTTCTCCAATGGGGGGGGGTGCCTTTTTCCTCGATTTTCAACGTTGTTTAGTACTAATTTGAGAAAAAACAATGACATCATGTATAATTTGAGAAATAATTCACCGTCACGCTTTTAACAGGAAATGACGTCAGAGGAAATCCCTAACGGCACTTTTTTGAACATGCGTTTATAGTGACGCAAGTGTTGTTCAATCAATAACGGCACTTTTTTTTAACATGAGTTTATAGTGAAGCAAGGGTTGCTTAATCCTAACACAATTTCTTCTGTTAACATGATAACATCCTCCTAGGTATTATCTCCTCCTTTTTGAGAGGTGTTAAGTTTGTAGTATCAGTAAAATTAAAGTAATAAATAATTATGCTCCCCCACTGTTTTCACTAATATTTGTATACATATTAAATAACGTCTCAATAAGTAAAGTAAGAAGAGAAATAATTATGCTCCACCATTGTTTTCACTAATATTTGTATACATATTTAAACATTGGGGTGAGCGCCTCAGGCGAAATTTGGGGGAGAGGGGGGGGGGTATCGGCATTCGGCGGTGGGGCGCCTCAGGCGAAATTTGGGGGAGGGTCGGCATTCGGCGGTGGGGCGCCTCAGGCCAAATCTGGGGAGGGTGAGTGTCGACATTTAGCGGTGGGGCGCCTCAGGCCAAATCTGGGGAGGGTGAGTGTCGGCATTCGGTGCGCCTCAGGCCAAATCTGGGGAGGGGGAATGTTGGCATTCACCGGTATTAGCGCCTCAGGCCGAATTTGGGGGAGTGTCGGCATTCGCCGGTGTGAGCGCTTCAGGCCGATTTATGAGCGCCTCAGGAAAATTTGGGGAGAAGTGTCGGCATTCGCCAGTATGAGCGCCTCAGGCCGAATTTGGGGGAGGGGGGAGTTCCGGCATTCGCCCGTGTGAGCGCCTCAGTCCAAATTTGGGGAGGGGGAGTTCCGGCATTCGTCGATGTGAGCGCCTAAGGCGAAATTTGGAGGAGTACGAGTATTAGTCGGTAAGAGAGAGATCCCGACCGTGGGCGCGTATTCGCACGTACTTTAGGGGAGAGGAAGTGCACAAAAGGAAAAGGGATTCAAAAATAAAACGATAATCTGATTTTTGATTCGACAGTGTAAGGTCGACACCTATCGGATAGGACTAGATAATACACTTTATCTCAAGGCAAAAATGCATCTTAGCCAAAAGGCCAACAAAGCATCCGAAATTCAAAATTCTGAGGTGATTTACTGGGGTATTTATAACCAATCTACACCTGAACAGCGGTCTATCCACTATACACTGTTTAAATTACAAGTAATAATAACTATGATTTTCTTTCAACAAACATTGTATAATACTATTTAACAAATTCTTATATAACTTTTGAATATCAAGAATGAATTTTAGACTCCCCTAGGCCATTTTTCTCTAATTCAACATAGCTTTCATACGCCATTGCCGAAAATGACATTAATTCACTTCTTTTGGCTAAGATCAAAGTGTAGTATCTGTTTCGATGGATACTGCACCCCATAGACTGGCATCGTCTTGGCCTTCGGGGCTTCATTCCGTCGGTCTATTGGTTTCTCCTGTTCAGTTCTAGGAGGTCCACACTCCCAGGCTTTGCCTCCCCTCTTTGGGGAGGGGTAAGTTTATTGCTAGAGGCGCCCTATCGGGGAATGCCGAATAACAGCATCTACGTTTCTCTTCGGAGGATTTTGCAGATGAAAAGCGGGGGTGGGGGACGGTTACAGTGATTTCAGTAGTGCTCCAGAAGCCTCCTTGATTTTTTAAATACTCGGCGTTGTCTGGGAGAAAACTGCTTAATGTTCTAGATAGAGCTACTGTAGTGATAAGTTTGTGTAATATTTTTACGCCATTTACGATTCTCTTCGGACTATTGTGCAGAATAAAAAGGAGGGGGGATCAGTAAGAGTGATGTCAGTAGAGGCTTCTGCTGTATAGCAACCGGTGGGGGTATTTCTGCGGTATAGGAACCTGAGGCTTCTGCAGTATGGCACCCGGGGCAAAGTGCTCAATATCCTGGATAGAGCTACTGTAGTGATAGGTTTGGAAAATATTTTAACGCCATCTTCGTTCCCCTTTAGACTATTTCGCAGATCAGAAGGAGAAAGGATACCTAAGTGATTTCAGTAGTCCTCAGGAGGCCTCCTTGATTATCAAAGTACTCGGCGTTGTCCGGGAGAAAAGTGCTCAATGTCCTAGATAGAGCTACTGTAGTGAAAGGTTTGGAAAATATTTTAACGCCATCTTCGTTCCCCTTTGGACTATTTGGCAGATGAAAAGAAGGGTGGATACCTAAGTGCTTTCAGTAGTGCTCAGGAGGCCTCCTTTATGTTCAAAGTACTTGGCGTTGTCCGCGAAAAAAGTGCTAAATATGCTAGATAGAGCTACTGTAGTGATAGGTTTAGAAAATATTTTAACGCCATCTTCGTTCCCCTTTGGACTATTTTGCAGATGAAAAGGAGGGAGGATACCTAAGTGATTTCAGTAGTGCTCAGGAGGCCTTTTTGATTTTCAAAGTACTCGGCGTTTTCCGGGAAAAAAGTGCTCAATGTCCTAGATAGAGCTACTGTAGTGATAGGTTTGGATAATATTTTAACAGCATCTACCCTGAAAAGGATGGGGGAATCGATAAGAGTTATTTCAGTGGTGCTCAGGAGGCCTCTTTGATTTTCAAATACTCGGCGTTGTCCGGGAGAAAAGTGCTCAATATCCTAGATAGAGCTACTATAGTGATAGGTTTGGATAATATTTTAACAGCATCTACGCTGAAAAGGATGGGGGAATCGATAAGAGTAATTTCAGTAGTGCACAGGAGGCCTCTTTGATTTTCAAATACTCGGCGTTGTCCGTGAGAAAAGTGCTCAATATCGTAGATAGAGCTACTGTAGTGATAGGTTTAGAAAATATTTTAACGCCATCTTCGTTCCCCTTTGGACTATTTTGCAGATGAAAAGAAGGGTGGATACCTAAGTGATTTCAGTAGTGCTCAGGAGGCCTCTTTGATTTTCAAAGTACTCGGTGTTGTCCGGGAAAAAAGTGCTCAATGTGCTTGATAGACCTACTGTAGTGATAGGTTTGGATAATATTTTAACAGCATCTACGCTGAAAAGGATGGGGGAATCGATAAGAGTTATTTCAGTAGTGCTCAGGAGGCCTCCTTGATTTTCAAAGTACTCGGCGTTGTCCGGGAGAAAAGTGCTCAATATCCTAGATAGAGCTACTGTAGTGATAGGTTTGGAAAATATTTTAACGCCATCTTCGTTCCCCTGTGGACTATTTGGCAGATCAGAAGGAGAGAGGATACCTAAGTGATTTCAGTAGTGCTCATGAGGCCTCTTTGATTTGCAAAGTACTCGGCGTTGTCTGGGAGAAAATTGCTCAATGTCCTGGATAGAGCTACTGTAGTGATAGGTTTGGTAAATATTTTAACAGCGTCTACGCTGAAAACCTATTTAGCATTCGCACCGCGGCAGCAATAAGTACGTATTTAGCAATCAGCAGTGGTGATAGGAACGTATATAGCATGTGCACATGGGCGGCAATAAATACGTATATAGCATGCGCATCGGGAGTGTAAAAAAAATTGGTGGGGAGTCAAAATATTGTTTATTTCTTTTATCTTTTTCATTGAAAATATTCATATGTATGGGGGAGGATGAAAAAAAAGATTTTCGGGAGGGGGGTAAAAAAATTTGTTTTCTTTTTTAAAATAAAATTATTTCTATGTATGGGGGAACATAACATTTTTGGGGGTGGGGGGGTCAAACATTTTTCTTTTTTTTTTCCTTTAAATTAACAATATTTCTAAGTATGTGGGAGGATAGAAAAACAAATTTTCTTGTGGGGAGGCAAAAAAATGTATTGTTTTCTGTTTTTAACTAAAAATATTTATATTATTATTATAGATAGTGACAATACATGAATTAACACTATTTTGTTTTTCTAACACGACGGGGGCGAATTAATATGAGTTCTTACGTATGCGAACTGGGCTGGAGATTGGTACATATATAATATGTGTACCCTTGCAGAGATAGGTAAGTATATAGTATGCGCATCAGAGCCGCGATAGGTACGAATATAGTATGCACACCAGGCCAGCGATAGGTTTATATATAGTATGTGCACCGGGGTGGCAATAGGTACGTATATAGTAGTGCATAGGGGTGGCGATAGCTACGTATTTAGCATTCGCACCGGGGTTGCGATAGGTACGTATTCAGTAATCGCACCGGGGCTGCGATATGTACATATTTAGTATTCGCACTGGGGCAGTGATAGGTACATATGTGTATGCACACCGGGGCGGCAATATGTACGTATTTAGCATTCATCCCTGGGCGGAGATAGGTACTTATTTAGCATTCAGCGGTGGCGATAGGTACGTATATAGCATGTGCACATGGGCGGCAATAAGTAGGTGATAGGTATGTATTATGCATGCGCACTGGGGCAGCGATCGGTTCATATATAGCATGCGCACCGGGGCGGCGAAAGGTACGTATTTAGCATTCACACCGGGGAGGCGATAGGTACGTATTTAGCATTAACACCGGGGCGGCGATAGGTATGTATTTAGCATTCACACCGGAGCGGCGATAGGTATGTATTTAGCATTCACACAGGGGCGGCGATAGGTATGTATTTAGCATTCGCATTGGGGCGGCGATAGGTATGTATTTAGCATTCGCACCGGAGGGGGGGAAATGTACGTATTTAGCTTCTGCACTGGGGCGGCGATAGGTATGTATTTAGCATTCGCACCGGGGTGGCGATATGTACGTATTTAGCTTCCGCACCGGGGCGGCGATAGGTACGTATTTAGAATTCACACCGGGGCGGCGATAGGTACGTATTTAGAATTCACACCGGGGCGGCGATAGGTATGTATTTAGCATTCGCACCGGAGCGGCGATATGTACGTATTTAGCTTCCACACCGGGGCGGCGGTAGTTACGTATTCAGAATTGAGGGGTGGCGATAGCTACGTATATAGCATGTACACATGGGCAGCAATAAGTACGTACATAGCATGCGCTCTGCGGCGGCGATTAGTACATATATAGCACGCGCACCAGGGCGGCGATAGGTACGTATATAGCACGTGCACCGGAACGGCGAAAGGTATGTATTTCGCATTCGCACGGGGCGGGTATAGGTACGTATTTAGCATTCGCACCAGGGCGGCTATAGATACGTATTTAGCATTCGCACCGGGCCGGCTATAGGTACGTATTTAGCATTCGCACCAAAGCGGCGATAGGTACGTATTTTGCATTCGCACCAAAGTGGCAATGTGTACATATTAATTATTCGCACAAGGGCAGCGATAGGTACTTATGTAGCATGCACACCGGGGCGGCGATAGGTACTATTTAACATTCGCACCGGGGCGGCGATAGGTACTTAAATAGTATCTGCACTGGGGCGCCGATAGGTACGTATATAATATGTGCACTGGGGCGGCGATAGGTACGTATATAGTATGCGCACCGGGGTGATGATAGATACGTATATAGTATGAACATCGGGACGGAGATAAGTACCTATATAGAAGGCGCTGGGCAACGTAGGAGATATGGTGGGGAAGAAACAGCTTTCGCAAAAGGCAAAATTAGAAAGTAGCGGTGAAATGGGGCGACCAGGGAAGAGAAAGGTAGGAAGATAAAGAGACGGCTATAGAGAAAGGGGTGGAGAAATAGAAGTTTGTATATAAAGATGTTACACACACGATTTTTCTTCAATTATATGTTTTTATGACCCCGAGCAACGCCGGGTAACCCCGCTAGTAACACAATAAATAGTAGAAATAAAGTGTTAAATTTTTAAGAATCAAATTGAATAATACGTTTGGGGTTAGGGTTAGGTTTAGGGGTTATAGACACTAGGACATGACGTGACTAGCCAATTGATCCGATCGGGCCTCTCCGACCTCTTGCCTAACTAAAGTAAGAACTCGAAGTGGCTAGCCATTGATCGCTCAGTCACCAATATCCAGTCATATGGCATCACTGGTCGCCATCCACAGCCTCTTTTTAGCGGGGGTCTTTCCTCTCTGCATGGGGTTGCAGTCTGCCAATTCTACTCCCCGACGCAAAACACGAATAGAAGGTAATTACGGCAAAATTGTATTAACAGAAAGTATAGAAGTAAACAGTTTACAGAGGCTGCTTCATCACTTCTATTCATTTATCAAAGAATTCACAAAAGTCCATACACTGATCGAATATCGTAATTCACCCCAACAGCTTCCCTGCGGCTGTATTTGAAACGTTTTCAAATACAATGCCCGCAGATACATTTCATAAACCATCCATATGAGTAAATTAAATTTGGTTCATTCCGTTGATTAATTGCAATCATCTTATAATATGCTCATCATTAAATTATCAATGGAGTACTGCTGTGATATTTGAGCTGGTTAAGCTCTGTTCCATTTCATGGTTCTTGATAAGGTGCAGAAACTTGCTTGTAATTTGATTGATCCTACCCTTCCCTTTTCTCTGCGCTCCCTCTCTCTCATAGACGTGATGTTACTCATACCAGTCTCTTCTATAAATACTACTATGTCATGTGTTCTTCAGAATTATGTTATCTATTCCCCCGCTTCTTTTTGTTCCAGCTCGTTTGACTCGTTGGAATTGTGGTCTCCATCAATTTGTTGTGTTGATACCCCATTGAAATACAGCTTTCTATTCCAGTAGGTTCTTTCCAAGAGCCGCAGTATTGTGGAACTCTCTTCCTCCTGACTGTATTCCTCCTACCTATAACCTTGCTCTTTGTCAGACTAAGGCTAATAGGGATCTCATGTATTTGCGATAATCACATTTGTTCTTTTTAGTTCCTTACATCGAGTGGCCTCATGCCTTGTCTGAAGCGATTTCCATAAAAATCAATCCATATATTGATAATAATCCTTAAATGGATTTTTAAAAAATCATTACTTACTATTAAAATACAAATATATGAGAAAATTAACAGTTCATGTGAAATAATTATTGTATTTTCTAAAGAATATTATGTTTTCGGCCGAATTTATCGCTATGCTTGTGTACAGCATAACGTCCACGTTGCTTGTGCAATCGTCATCAAACTTAGTCGTGATATCCATCCTGTTCAGTCTTTGATTAACTTCGGTTGATTGAAGACGTCAGGATGGGGTAATACCAGTCGAGTGTTCGTTCTCGACAATCAGCCGGCAGGAACTGGGCCATTTCGGTGGCCTTTTATCTGGCGGGCTCAGGTATGATGTCCTGGGGTGTCCTAGGAGGTGCACCCTCCCAGACCTTGCCTCCCCTCTTTGGGGTGAAGTAAGTTTATCTCTTACTGCCTGATGCGCCCTGAACGGGGAATGCGCCAGAGTACTTCATAATTAGGGGCGCTGGCTTGACTCTGCCACCACTTTTTGACCTTGTGCAACATGTTCCTTCAATGGGAAGGAATTACATACCAAGTCGTAATATCCATCTCAGTCGAACATAGAACTGGCATAATTTTGGTATACCTACGTCAAACATCACGGCCAATGCCACGGAAAAGGTAAAAGCCCCACTTCGGTATGTTTATTGTGGAGATTGGCTACTTGGTTTATATTGTATCTAATGAAGTAAGCCAGCTAATATGACTTTCAGTGTGCCTTTGAAAAATTCGATCGAAGTCGAAACTTCAAATATTTTAAAGTTTGGTGTATTAATCTGATGCTTCTTGATAATACAAGCATTTAAAATTCCAGCTTAAAGTAGTGGTTGTCGACATTTTTATAGCATAAGTAAACAATAACAACATAGAAAAGTAAGGTTCACCTTTACATTTCCAGGCAGATGTATGGTGTTTCACCACTCACATATGTTTGTGTTTCCTTTTTGTATTTGTAAAACTTGGTGTTTATTTCGGCATCATGTAAATCTAGAAAATCTTACATGATTTCCAATATTTAAGTGAAAATACGTTTTTCGACATTTTCTGGTTATTACTATATCATTCGAATAACTCATCGAATATATTGAATGAACTTTCTCACCAGGAAAATCACTACCTTAAATGCAGTAATTATCATTCGAAATTTTTAATTTCGCGCTCTTTTAAAAACGAGATTTTTGTTAATTCATAAATAAATGAAAAAAAAACTTTAGCGAATAATTAACACTAGACTTCAAGACTAGAAGTATTCTATCTGAAAAAAAATAAGTAAGGGAAGAATATGAAAAAATAATTCTATTAAAAATCTGTATTTTAATAAAATGTCCATTATAATTTCTCAATTGTTTTTTTTTTCCATTCTGTGCAGTGAATCTCTAGTGAGTCTTTCAGTAGACACTGTACCCAGAGGAGAAAATAGAATAGAAATAAATTATAATATATTGCATGATTAAGGCAGTCTTAAGAGACTGGAACGGTAAACGTACTCATGCATTTAATAAGAATTGCGGAGAAACGTAGAGATCAATATTTAATAAAAGAATAAGCGGAACTAAGAACGATTTTCGTTGCGCCTATCATTTGATAACAGCTGAATACGAATTAAATATGTAATATAATAGTTATGTATATATATATATATATATATAT
>OY744532.1:80131233-80218733 GCA_963556195.1 Sepiola atlantica | reverse complement strand
TCTCTGTAAAAAAATGAACCACAAAAGGTGTTTATTCAAAAACATAATTCCATGGACAACAATACTCCGTGGACACTAGGAGTGGATAATAACCTGTGGGTAAAAATGGGTGCGACTTTCTCTGTAAAAAATTGAACTTTTTATTTTGTATTTTTTACCCCTTTCCCTCGCTATAATTCTCATAGCATCTTTATTATATTTTTATACGATACCTCGATATTTGGCTCTGTTGAGCGAGGTACGAAACCGGTCAGTTGCCCCTTCATCTTTTTAATTCCTGATTCATCATGATTAATAAATATTGTCTCTTTCATTACATTATATATATATATATATATATATATATATATATATATATATATATATATATATATATATATATATATCAATGTCTAATGAGTATGCCCTTACTTTTCTTTTGTAACACTCGTAAATGTCGGACTGGTAATTTACCGAATATCGGAATCAGAATTGTTTGTTTTTTAATACTTTGTTCGAGGTGTTTACTGAACTACATAAAGTTTTCATGAACTGAGAAAGGAAATGCAGATTAGGATAAACTGACGAGAGGTAACTAAATTTGTTTGAAATTAAATTAGATTAATTTGAAGAACAAAAGATCGTAAAAAGTTTAAAATTTCGGTGTTAACTTTTCGTTTCTTTGTCGTTTTGATTAATTTTCGTTGTTCTCCTTCAAAGGTTTTCTTTTCCTTATTTACTGCGCATCTTTAATCGGACTAATTCGCCACTCGTCTTTTTGTATGATTAACTTCCTCGAATCTGATTATACTTCGCTGAATAAAAAATGAGACACTGTTTATTTCGTTACATGTTTTCTTAATCAAAATTCAATTGTCATAATGTTAGCCTGATTTGGGACGTTATTTACAAAGAAAAGTATAATAATTGGTATGCATTCATGTGGTATAGTTTACAGAGCAGACATCGCATATATATATATATATATATATATATATATATATATATATATATATATATATATATACGTATTTACTTACTATTGAACAAATACTACGATCAGCAGTTTTCTTCAACCAATCAAAACGCAAGAAATATTTTAACGGGTTCTATAAAAAATACGAAACACAATTTCTATTCTCTTTTTCCTCTTTTCTTCCACTGAATAGACATGGACACGACATGATTTTGACGAGCCTTTTTTTCGACGAAACTCCTTTCGGCAACCTGCACACAGAATGAGAGATTTTTACGGGCAACGAAACAAAGGGTCAGTATTTACACATTGCGAACATTATTTAGCACATAAACTAGCTAACTTTTGTAAGAAAAACAGGTTACATACATACATCTACATGTCAATACTATTTATATGAACTGAACGCATACGGCGTCAGCCGAAATGAACATGTCTACCCAATTTCTACTTACAACAATGGAAAGTTCTTTGGATTCTTTTAACTCTCACTAAAAGTAAATTGTTTTGTATAGATAGATTTTTTCATTCTTTTTTTTTATGCTGCCTTTTCATCCATTGTATTGTAGGCGTTCATGCGCGCATACATTTATCCCTGCTTTGCTCCGTCCGTGATTTATAAGATTTCCATATGAACATGCAATGTTAATGTTTTACGGGAACTCGTGCATTACTAGGACAGACTCTGTCACAATGTCTGGGACATTAGCAAAAAGGTAGATGTATAGCGCGAATGCTGAAAGTGAGGTTGATCAGAGTAGCGTACCCAGACAGTTCAGCGAAGTTCGATCTGGTTGTAAGAACCCTGCGATTGAATACTATCAGATAAGCATATAATTGTTGATGCTGAGTTTGCGCTGCAAACCATACAGCAAAAGCCGGCAAGTAAACGTCAGAGGCTATCAGGCTAGTTTGGCATTTTACAATCCTGTGCTGTTTGTCATCATCACGATCTGGGCAAAAGTGTTGACTCGAGTAGATTTTTCTTAGTGTGTTTGTTCGCTCCTCGGTAAGTATGAACACAGAAACTTGTGCCATATTTTATTTTATTTACCTCTCAATGAGGTTAGTCACAAGGTCAGGTGTTAAGTTTAAAAGTCAGTTCACTAGGATTAGCGCACTGTGGACCTTAAACATGCCTGAGCAACCCCATCTGCATACCGTGGTAGATGTGGCCCAGCCGATTACCGATAAACTGCCTCATTCCCGAAGAGAAGAGAAAGCCTGGGAGGGAAGACCTATTGATACTAGACAATACCACACCTCAACCCGACAGCAACAATATGCAGAAATTAACATGTAATATAAACAAACATCTCGTTGTTTAACTCCCCACTTTAGGTGATCCTATAAATCTAGCCCAAAATTCACCGTAGCCCTGTACGTCTTTTTTTGCCTTGATATTCAGGCTTATAAGAACCATATTATCAAACTAGCTAATCAGACCCCATCGCTATATAGAGCCACATGTGTCTTTGGTTGTAAACTCTATCATACATACCTATTATAATGAGAACTTATTTCAACATTGATCTAAATAAAGAATCCTACTTAGAATGTGTTGCTTGCCAGTTCTGAAACTCAGACGAGAATTAACACAGTTGTTTGTTCTAGTGGTTTGGTTTGTCGGTTTGAAGTATTTGAAACACGATCGTAATTGTAAAGGACTCATCGCACGTGCTGAATTTATTTGCGATTTTACGCATAGGTAAACGAAACATTCCAGCCGCAATCGTTTCGTTACAGTGGTAGTTCTTACACTACACATATAGATTCGCAGGGATTTAACTCCGCAAAGGTAATCACTTAGCTTGCGATAGTATCCATTAGACACGTCGACGGACTCCTTTGTTGTGTCGGATAATCCTTGCCAGTGGTATCACTTTCAAATTCAGTGATGAAATAGTAACTCACGTACAGTTGTCCACCCGGGATGATTGATAGAGGATTAACCGAGGATTAAATAGACTCCCATAGGAAAATAAGATTGTTGTCTCTTTCGTACAAATTAAAATTTAAAGTCAGTTGCTGTCACAATTCACGTGCAGATAGCACGTCATGTAAAGACAGAAGATCAATATAGAGTACAGAAATAAATTTAAATCAACCACTAGTCTCCCGCATTGTCTGCCAAGCCCGCGCCAAAGTCTTTGTCGCATCGCCGCAGAGTTGCATTCCTGTGCTTGTTTTATAAGTGCATACACGGATTGTCCTCTGCTGAACTTACTGCACTTATACCCACGAACGTAAATAGACCTGACCCACCAGATCAATAGCCAAGGAATACCCCTTCTCTGTAGAGGACACTAGATGAATATTATTTCCTTTAACTGCTAATCTAAGTAAATGAATCATTGAAGCAGTGAAACATACATCATCCATTATCACCAATTAATTTATGCTAAATAATACGTAGCTCTGAGTAAGACCGATTTAATCATAGAATCCGCTTCTATTGACTCGGTATTTTCTCCAAAAGGGACGCTTGAGTGAAATCATCGGAAGGCGTTACAGTGATCTTTGAACTCTTTTCTCCGATTTGTTTTAAAATGAAAATTACATCCGAAAATTAGAAGAAGAAAGAAGAAATTGAAAATTGTAATTAATAGTCAAAGCGACGACACAATTAAACTATAAAAAAGCCGGTCGAGCAGTCTTCTCTTAATAGACAAAAAGATATAGAAGCTATATATATATATATATATATATATATATATATATGCTTTTTTAAATACAAATTCTAAAATGCAATTCTTTCTGTTTTGTACAAAAGCAAGATAGACTGAAACTTCGGAAATATAAAATTGGATAGAATAAAATATGCGCCCTTAAAGTTAAGTTGTAAAAACAAGCAATTTAAACATACAAAAACTTATTTAAAAACATCGAAATCTGAAATTAACGAAAACAAATGAGCGTTGTTTTGTTTCGACAATTGAAAAAGAAAAAAAATAGGGGCAAAATAAACTTCGCAGTTCTTTTGTTGTCATCGAATTTGCCGCGCTTTGTTTTTTTTTTGTTTAATTTTTTATACTGTTTATTCATTTTATGTAGAGAGGGCTTTGTGTCAATTGAAATGCAATTAGAGAGAATGAGACAGTTAATGAGAAATAACAGGAGAAAGAGAGAAAGAGGGTGATGGCATTTGCGTTCCAAATAGTATTTTTTTTTCAAACCGATTTGAAAAGTTTTAAACAATGATTAACAAAGGAATGTGTTGCTTTCTAAGTATATTATCACACCACTATATTATATTTCCACGTATTGACTTTCTAGATGTGGCATTTGTACTACCTCATAACCGTGTCCGACCCTTATATAGAACAAATGGCATTAGAAGTCAGTGATCTTATAGAGCGGTGGCATGATCCAAAAAATTCCTAGCTATCTTAGCACCAGACTTATTCTTCCCTCGCTGTCCAGATCCTCCACTACTACTACTATAAGTATAATTCCACTCTCTTAAAATACTCACACTTAACATTACGATTGATTTTTGCTAACAAAAAAACAGTGTATTTCCCTTGAGTTCGAGTGAGAGCAAGTCTCTTTGACCCATTCGATGTTTCTCATACAAAATGTTGTTTTTTCTCCCCGATAACGCTCTTTTTATTTTCCGTGAAATCTGGATAGAACTTCTGTATTACAATATTCTGTATTCCCTCACAGAGATAGTGTTTTCCATTCTAGAGTTTTCCATACTATCAGCCACCCGCCTTCCATAGATCGAGTTTATTGTGTTTTCACTAATTCCCTGAGGTGCACGGGGTATACGGCGTCTTGTATGTTGCTAATTCTCCGTATGATGTCAAATGTGTAGTAAGTGTTCTTTTTTATTTGTCATTGCTTTCTCTTCCTCAATGCCTTCTCATTCGTAATCTTCTCATCTTCGTGAGTGTTATTATTATTATCTACTCACTAGAAGTTATCACACTGGTCATCGTCAGTGATCGCCCACTGCCGACAACCTGTGGTATTCCCTGGAGTCTGAGTGACAACAAGTCTCCTCAGACTTCCAGTATGCTCCACCTCTTTTCGTTCATCACCGCTGATGACCTTGCGGTAATCGCAACAGCCACCTACCAACGATTTCCCGCTGAGAAGGGGCATTGGTTCCCTCTGGGGCCCTAGTGGGCACAAGCCTCCCCAAGGTCCCAGAGCTGTCCGCGCTTTTCCAGTGGAGGTCTGGTTTGCGTTTTCCCTCCTCAACCCTCTGTCCATAATTTTATTATTATTATTATTATTATTATTATTATTATTATTATTATTATTATTATTATTATTAATATTATTATTATTATTATTATTACAAAAATGATGATGATGATGATGATGATGATGATGATGCTGATGATGATGATGATGATGATGATGATGATGATGATGATGATGATGATGATGATGATGATGATGATGATGATGATGATGATGATATATCCTGAAGTAGGAAAAACAGACAAAAAATAGCTATGGTATTGAATAACTACAGTAAAAATATGACAGAATAGATAATTCAGAGCTTGATATTGTACAGAATAACGAACAAAACATGATAAAGGAAGCAATCGAAATTAGGAAACTGTAACTAACAGATGAAAGACAACACTTGACAAAGAATACGAGGCTGAATTTTCTTGTAAGCGTCGCTATCGCCACTTCTGTTTATCATACTCATCATGCCACAAACTAACATAAACAGAAGGTGCAATGGTAGACACAAGTTCAAACACAGAATAAAGAATAAACAACCTCATGTATATTGATTACCTGAAGGTATTTGCAAAAAGGAAAGAGTAACTAAAAAGCTAACAAGCATAGCCAGTATCTTCATCCAGAATATGAGAATGGAATTTGGAATGGAAAATGTGAACTAATTAAGATATAAGAGAGGAAGTCGAAACAGCGGAATGCATAGAACTTATTTACCAAGAGGAAATGATGGCAATTTGCAAACATAATAAAATAAATATCTTACAGAATAGCTGAGAACATGCTAACTTTTAAAAATAAACTTATATAATAGAAACTTGATAAAAAGAATGAACACTTTCGTAGTATCCCTGATTAAGCATTTGTAGACCATTGTTAGGCTGGGGAAAAGAAGACAATAATAGTCATGCACAATGCACTTGATTCGAAGGACGATACTGATACGAAGAGAAATGAGAAGTTGACTGATATGTATAGAAGTTTCTATAGATGACAAAAATAGTATCAGAAATGTGCATAACCTTGGGCATCTTATCACCACAGTAGAAAACCCCACAAAAATGAGCAAAACAGGAAATAGCAGAACAAGAAAAAAGAAGATGAGAAAAGAGAAGTGGTAGGAGAATCGGTTACATGGACGATTTATAAGACTTATCAAAGGATAAATAACACTCGGAAATCGCGATCAGAACTCACTATATGAAAGCATAAAGATACAAAACACATGAAATCTATAAATGCAGATTCTGTAGTGAATTCGAACTTAAAATAAGAACATTGAAAAGAGCACCACACACCCATATCTGGTCCCCCCCCCGCCAGTATAATTACACACAAACAAACAAACGCATATGATTTATATCAGCCTTGGCTCGTACCACACAAAATTGTTGTGAATGGTCAAGTAGGATGGGAAGACCGTCGAAGGAGATCACTAATCAGATCTCCTTATAGTCAGCGGAGAATGATGGGGCCTTATAATAATATCACTCATATTTTTAGAGGAATAACGATTGTTGCCAGTGGAAAATCAATAGTAAAAGACTGTTGCGATAACGCGAAATGATTTGTCACGGTAAGAGACAAAGAGTGCTTGAAATCTGGAGAGACGCGTTGTCACTTAGAACTCAGGGAACACCATTATAATAGAAAGTGTGCAATCATTAACAATCATCTATGGGAAAAATCGTAGTGAATAAAGAATAAAAGCATTTTCCCGTTTTTCACTTGAATTGGTTATTTCAAGTTCACCTTTACCCTAACCCTAACCCTAGTATTGTTAACCCCTTTGTAATATCATGAAGAGCTGTTTTTAATGCACTCATAACGTATATGCAGTTGAATTAGTTTGAAATTTAACCGTTAAACAATCAAATACAGGGTGTCTCAAAAAAATGTACTCACTCGTAGAATGACGAGAAAACTTTTATTTATGAACATAGAGTGAAATGAAATAGCATCGAATACATGAGACAGATGTAATTGAAGCTATTTCATTTCTATCTATGTTCATAAATAAAGGTTTTCTCGTCATTCTAAGAGTGAGTACATTTTTTTGAGACACCCTGTATTATTAAACCGCTTTCTATTCATTGTGCTTTGCCGTAAACTGTTACAGTGCGATCTTATGAAGTTTACTTCAAAATAAAATAGTATAGTACTCCCTTTAATTTTATTAGTATTTTTAAATAAGTATAAAGTGTTTACAAGTGGAATCTCATTGTACTCACTTTGGCGAATAGAATTTCATTAGCTCAAGCCCGAATTTAAACCTAAAATAAATTAGTACCTGTTAGTGATCACAAAAATGTAAAGTACTAACGAGCGATAGAGATGTGTTCTTTGAAACAACGACGAGAAATTTTATTTAAAAATAAACATTTGTTTAACAGGTAAAATGTAATGTTTTCTATGTGATAAAAACACAACACGGAGAGAAAAATGTAAAATTTAAAATAGAGCAGGATTAAACAAAATTACAATTTTGAAAAAAAAATTAGATGAAAAGTAAAAAAATAATGTTTTTAACGAAAACTCGACAACTGAGCTTAACGAGGAATAACGAGTTATTTTTTGTTTTTGTTTCGAGAATTCAAGTAGAAGAAATAGGGATAGCCGATTATACCTTTTTTTTTCTGTCATCTAATTTGCTGCAGTTTTTTTTTGGGGGGGGGGAATGTTATAGGCGTTTTATTTGTTCTATTGTATTTAGAGAGTGTTTTCTGTCAAGCGAGATACAAAAAATAAAGAGAGAGAGAGAGGGGAATAGAGATAGAAATATTTAAATTCGAATCAGTTTTTTTTCGATGTTTTTGTTTGAAAAGTTTTAAACAACGATTCACACTATTGTTTTTTAAGCGGACTATCCAACTAACCTCCAATAACTGTTGTTTCTTTTTACTGTTGACTCACCATTTATTAAGACGAACATCTACTCAAGGATAAGAGGTAGTGAAATGGAATGACTGCTTGTTGAATGATAAAGAATATTATGGAAGTATTCAAAATGATTAATAGAATGCACTTAGTTTGATGGTTTATTAAAAGTATATGTTGACATCAAATTTAAAGAGGACTATGTTGTAATATGCAGTATGGCGGCAATGTCTCCCAGAAATGGGAAGCATTTTCAAATAAAGGTTATCCATTAATATTCCACCTGACTCTAGGCGCATGGGGAAGAGATGAAATTGTGTTTTTTTTTCGTTCTGGTAGAGCGACGATTAATTAATGTGAACGTTTAAGAAAAAAAACAAATGTGTTGTTTAGTCAAGATTAACATGGCTTCTATTGTTTTCGAAGTTGATTTTGTAGTCTGTCAAGGGAAGAACAACTGCTGTGGGCGGTACCTTTCCAGATGCGGCAACGGTATTTATCTACCTTCTACAGGTAAAATGTGACACAAGGTCGGGAAAGTGGAATTTAATAAGTAAGCACTCTAGAGGAAGAGAAGAGCACTTATGACCGTGAGAAATTGCCTGGCCAGCCCCGTCGGCATTCCCCGGGTTCTCCCCCTACCATGCCAGTAAACTTCT
The DNA here is from genome assembly GCA_963556195.1 of Sepiola atlantica. NCBI lineage: Eukaryota > Metazoa > Mollusca > Cephalopoda > Sepiida > Sepiolidae > Sepiola > Sepiola atlantica. The sequence continues at coordinate 80,210,033 of OY744532.1, read as the reverse complement.
CACACCTGACATTATCCTATATCTCTACAAAACCACCAAGCATAGAGTAGTGTTGCCGCATCTGGGCTGGTGCATCATCCGCTAGTCTCTCCCTCTTAGACAACGTCCAAGAAAGAGTCGCCAACTTGATATGCCCTTTACTATCCACCAAGCTCCAGCCCCTGTCCCATCGCCGCAATGTTGCTTCCTTGTGCCTGTTTTACAAGTACTTCAATGGATTGTGCTCTGATGAGCTTGCTGCTCTGGTACCCCCCACGACGTAAATTCACTAGACCAATCCGACAATCTGCCAAATCCCATCCATACACTGTGGATGTCTCCAGATGCCGAACTGGAACTCCCTCCCTGCTCCCGGCTATCCTGACGTCAATGACATGCAGAAATTTAAAACTAATGTAAACAGGCATCTGGCTGCGCAGCTCGCAATTTAGGGTGACCCCGCCCAAAACCGTCAACTTTTTTCTCAGTAGCAGCGTACGTCTACAGTGTCGGCCTGTATTGTTTGGGGGTGAACTATGATAAACTAACTTAATCTAGATGTAGTCTGTATTTGGGGCATCTACGTCTAGAAGCTGTGTTCCCAAATTAATAATGATTGGTAAATTAATTTAGGAGTAAATCATGTACATATAATATATATAATAATATTAAAACCTAACTTCATCATATAAACATATCTAATTTTATATAAATAAAGAAGAAAAGAAGGAAAGCGAATCGCTCAGACATAGAGAATTATGATTAAAAATACACAAAGTACTTTCTCATTAATATTATAGTCTCTGAAGACTGCGCTGTAGATTCCAAGATTAATAAGACAAAACACTAGGTAACAATATTGAAATAGAAATAAGAAGAATGTGAGATATAAAAATAAATCGATGGGCCGTAGTCGAGGACCATGAAAAAGTTATCTTTTCTTTGGCTACTGCACAACGATGTAGGGAGAACGTCGCTTATCCCTTGTATTGCCCCACTTACCTTTAGTTACTGACGTTCACGGGTGCGTGCTTTGCAAGGAGATATTAAGTACTATTGTTGAAACTTGGATACGAGTGAACCTCACTCTTCTTGCCCAGTAGCGAATACTCTAAGAATTATTCCAAATATATTTATGAAGGAAATGAACGTATTACTAATATATTATCATGATAATTCTATATTGGATATATTTATTAACTATGATTATATTACAGTACGTGAGCACCCTATTTGTTTATTTTTCTCGTTAATTGACAGTGAGGAAAGGCCCAGTGACGACTTGAAAAGATGGCTGATAGCTTGGAAAGACCACTGACCACTGTAAATAGACTGACAATAATCAATTCGGTCTTCGACCCGGCAAGATTTTAAAAAATACTGAAAACCTTAGAATTACTCAAGGCAGGTACACAAAAGTAGACGGCTTGCGGACCGAAGATAAACAGCTCATCAAACCGAAGTGGATATTGACCAGAACCCAGGTTTCGATGGTACTCCAACTTCTTTGTCATTCCATTCTCTTTGACTCTTAACGAGGATTCATTTTTGTTATTTACTCATTAGGAGTTCTCAGACACTTCATTAGCATTATCAGTGATTACAATGACAGTACACAATAGGGTTCCCTGGGGTCTGAGTAACAACAAGTATCCGCCCGTTTCGATAAACGTATATTCAACTGATTATCATAAACATATGGCTTTAACCACAGTTGGTCTTCTCTGGAAATTAAGCGGCAATAAGCTTCCCCGTGTACTCCATAACATGATAGTAAAAGATCAAGATGAATGGAAATGAGAGTACCAACAAGTACTGGCTTCACGGGGAAACAATTCTATTAATTAAGATTGAAAACACAGACACTCTGAGCGTGTATCATATGTGTGTGTTTTCAATCTTATTTGATAGAATTGCTGTTAGTTTTAGTTTAGCTCATGGCATGGTCTTATACTGGGTTTCTTCTTCTCTTTCTTCTTCTTCTTCTTCTTCTTCTTCTTTATCTTCTTCTTCTATTTCGATTTAATTGTGGCTGGTTTGCATTCGGTATTTATAAAATGGCTTTCCGCATTCAATCATTTGCCTTATACTTTTAGCCCTTCGACTACTTAACGTATTCTGTCGATTTTAATAAAGCCCGTTTCGGTCAGACGTGGTCGATACATTTTAATACTCACATTCCAGCGTGAACTTGTTCTTTCTCGTGTTAAGGTTCTACAGGCTAAGAAATGATGGGCTCTTTCATGGCGGCGATAAGGCAAGTAGAGACGACTTCTATTACGCAATCCAAGATCTCGCTCACCATTATCTTACGAATAAATTACCACTGAAATGAGAGATATTATAAGAGTTTGTTTTTTCTTACACTTTCTGTAGGAAGATAGACAACGTAATCTGGCCAACAAAAATACCCAACGAGCCCATTCGGCATAGTCCAATAATGACACCTTACGCGATTATCATGATAATAAACCCTTTTTCAATGAGAGAAGGTAAAGCCTGGGAGGTTTGACTTATAGGCCTGAACAGAAATAAACCTCAACCTGACAGCAACAAAGCCACTGTCGGGCTGATTCAGAACGTATTTTCGACTGGTATGAACAAAAACAACATATTGAATGTTCTTCATTGCAAGGATTTTGCGGAATGAGAAAAGACACTTGATGAACAAGGTGTCTTTATTTTTGTCAGGAATTTGCGTTTTGCACAAATGAGCATGTTAAAAAAATGTTAAAAAAATGTTAAAAAAATGTTAAAAAAATGTTTAAAAAATGTTAAAAAAATGTTTAAAAAATGTTTAAAAAATACAGATCCGATTATCTCTTCGCTAGATGACGATTCGATGATTTTCATTTCTTCAGATTCTTCCGAATTTTTTTTTACTAATTGCTTGCTGCTTCCCATCCGAATTTAAAATGTTTTAATGATATTTCCGCTTCTTTATACATTATTTCGTTATTTTTAGTCATTTTCGTCTTCTTGTTTTCTGAGCTAACACATTTCTGTTTTCTTCTTTGTCTTCTTTCACTTCTGCTTCTTCTTCCTCTTCATTTTCTCTACAATTTCGGATTTGATTGTTAGTAATTATCGTCTGCTTATAATTGTTTGATTCTCATCCTTGTTTATCTTTTTTTCTTTTTTTACTTTTTCCTCATTCCCTTCTTATTTATCTCCATAGTATACAACATGTCAAACTTGATTGCCCGTTTTCCTCATTTTGATACGTATTATTTAATCTTTTTCTCATCACTTTCTTCAGAATGTGTTAGTGAATTTTTCTGATCTTCTCTTCTTTTTCAACATGTCTATTTCCTTCTGTGTCCCCTTCTATAATCTTTTTCTTCTTTACATGTACTCACATTTTCCCCTTCTTTTCTTCTTCTTCTTTTCTTCTCCTTCTTCTTCTTCATCTTCTTCTTCTTTTCTTCTTCTTCTTCTTCTTCTTCTTCTTATTTTTCTTATACCACTTCTTATCCTCCTACCTGTGTCATCATCATCATCATCATCATCATCATCATCATCATCATCATCATCATCATCATCATCATCATCATCATGCCCATAATACTCATAATTATTAGTAGTTTTATTAAAAACGACCACTGTGCATTTGTCTGACAAGATTGACTGGCCTCATTCCAACCAGGGTTTTATAAAAAGCGGAATGACAAAGTAAATTAGACTTTTTCCTTCGTTTACTTCGTATTATCTTATTCTTTTATGTAACTTATTTAATTTCCGTATTCTATTTTCGGTCCTCAACTTATTTTCCCACTTTATGTTGGAAAGTTATTTATGTTACGCTTTCTAGTATTGTTTCATTATTCTCTTAAGACGCTGACACATCAATTTTGAATGTCTCTCGTTGCTATTGTATGCCCACAGTATGCAAACTAGCTAACATGTACAACTAAAGGTCGCATCACGTTTTACATCATATCACTATCCACGAAAAAAAAAAGAAAGTAATCCCTTTACGAATAGTATCATAATCAATGAATATATAGGATATTTTAAATAATTATTTTAATAGGTTTTTCTTTTATTATTTCATTATACAAATCAAGAAATAATAATTAAAAGGACTTAAAATAAAATCAAACATTTAAAAAAAAATATATAAATACATTTTTAAAATGAAATAAACAGTTAATAGATCTCACCAAACAAATATATAACTCTGATACCGGTACTTTCTTCAAAGGGGACACTTCAGTAAAACACCGGCAAACGGTTATTCCAAGCGTCCTTTCAACCATTTGTTTACATTTAGTAACGCTGACAAGTCATTACGGACGATAGACGTTGTTTTTTTTATTTGAAAAGCTACTGCAACTGGATGAAACCGCGGTACAACTCTGAAATATGTAACAAATATTTAACACAATTAATTATATATATATATTTGTTTTATCTACATATGTATATGTTTCATCCATATTCGGGGATCGTCAGTGTAGAGATGAACTTATTCATACCGGTCACAGGACTCGAACCCTGGAACACAAGCCATGTTTCAAAGTCAAAGTCTAACGTCGAAGCCCATACGGCCAATATCAACAATCCAGTAAATCAGTGAGAAAGTAAACCAATTTAAAGGCAGCCGTCGTCAAACGATTCCACTCATTAAATAAGCATGCATTGAAGCTATGACGACGGCTGTGTTAATACTACTCACTACAGAGGCCAGCCTATATTTTGGGGTCGATAAATAATATGTGTATATATATATATATATATATATATATATATATATATATATATATATATATATATATATTGGCCCATTTAAAATAACCCGAATACCATTCAACACGAAGAGAATGGGAGAGTAGAAGAAAGCTTTTCACTGACAATTTGTTGGGATTATTTTCATAACATTAAATGAGATAAACAAAACACAAAATATTTGAATTGCAGAGCAAGATATTCGTCATCCGACAGAAAATATCGTTGCTGAGAGATCAGGCGTGTTTCATCATCATCTAGCTGGGGTAGTGTCACGGACCCCTTACCTCTCTCACTCCATCTCGCTTTATCCTCCATTACACATGGTAGGTCAACATAGATACATTGTGAGTTCGCTGTTAGTTTCCTGACGCAAGTTGTATTAAGTCCCCGCATATATCTATATATCTATATATTGCTATTAACAAAAGAACATCGCTGGGTATTTCATCCCTAACCCCAGCAGTGTCCAGCAGATCTGATTAAACTCTCTCTCTCTCTCTCTCTCTCTCTCTCTCTCTCTCTCTCTCTCTCTCTCTTATCAAAGCTGTGATCTAAGTAAGGTCCTTAATAGAATTGTCATCTCGTGAGTTGCTGTCTCGACGAGTTGTTAACAGACGATCAAAACATTCTGATGTAACCACCATCAATTTTTTCTCAAATTGTTTGGTCAAAATCCTGGTGCTAATAGCATACAAAATAACTGATGTAACAATGACTTCAAGGATGCCACATTTCATCTTCGTAAAAAGGGGACTTGGCTTCCAGATCGCTTTCATCTTGTTCAGTCCAGCCCAACCCAGGATATTACTATTCTCATCTTTAATTCACTCACTGTGAAATGTTGCTGTATTTAAATGAGGCAAACTATACGTGTAAAATGGGATACCGTCTTCCAGACACTTTTAGAGATATAATGTATCGCTTGTTTAATTAGGAATGACCCCGACACTATTTGTCCCATCATTCTTAAAAGTGTTTAATGTTTCAACTATGAAAGGACATAGACATTTAAATTAGGCAACCTAGTTTTATACACTTTTAGACGTATCATTTGTCTCGCTAGATTAGCAATGATTTTTGCACGATTTGCAAACGGCATACTTAAAACTATGATGTTTCAATTACCTACAAAACAATGGGGCGGGCTTGTTGTAAAATGGTGAACATAAGTCGGTTAAGTAGGTAACGTTGTTTTATATACTTTCAAAGGTATCATTTATCTCTTTTTTCTATTAGAAATGATACTGACACGATTTGCAAACTGTATACTTTAGCTCACATTGCCCCAACTATATACAACAATAAAGAAATAGCCCAGGATCCTTTTAAGCGGCCTAACCTCTAACTGTAAAATATACAATTTAATTGTACACTTTTTCAGAGATATCATTAATATTGTGTTTGATTAACATTCTTTCCGGTACGATTTGTAAGCGAAATACTTTAAATTCTAATGCTACATCTATTTACCGAATAGATTTAAGCCAGATTACATATACCTGTAAAATAGGCAACCTACTTTTTTTTTTAACATAGTTCACCCCAAACAACGCAGGCCGCCACTGTAGACGTAAGGGGCTACTGAGAAAAAGAAAAGGGGAGAAAGTAGGGGGCGGTCACCTAGATTGGGATCAGCCCAGCGAGGTGTCTGTTTACATTAGTTTTACATTTCTGCATGTCTGTACTGTTGGGGAAACAGGGGCAGGGAGGGAGTTCCAGAGGCCAGCAGTACGAGGAAAGAAGCTATTTGAGTAGAAAGCTCTCCGACATCTGGGGACCTCCACAGTGAATGAATGAGATTTAGTTGATTGTCGAGTTAGTCTAGTGAATTTACGTCGAGGGGGCACCAGAGTAGCCAATTCATCGGAGCATAATCCATTGAAGTATTTGTAAAACAAGCACAAGGATGCTACATTGTATATATTTTAGAATTATAGATGATATCTTGTTTAATTAGCAATGCTCACAGCAGACGGCTTATTTTAAATTCCAATGCTTCAACTATATACATCAAGAACGTTTTAGAAAATAGTTCACTATCAGATGTGTATCTTACTAGCGGTTGTACCAATCGCAGTGTGAACTGGCGTGGATATTAATATTAGCATTACCATGGTTATTATAAACTATCGATCCGTTCATCTCCTCTTTGCCCTTTAATCAGTGCGTGCCGGGCTGAAAGCACATCACAGACAATTTCGAAATGCAAATCGACATTGAAAATTCAGACTTGCATTTTAAGTTTTCAACATTTAAAATCGTGTAAAATAAAAGAATGCGAAAAGAAAACGACGATACTTAAATGGGCGCGTTTTTTATTTGTTGAAAGATTGAGAAAAATTGAAAAGAAATTATATTTCGAAAAGAAAGAAATATTTGCGCGGATAACAATGTAATTTGCAATTCAAATTTCTGTCTTGGGTTTCTGCCCTTTTCGTTCGCTGGTTCTATTGGAACGTAGAAGGCAACACTTGACAGCTAATAAAAATGGTCCATTGATTTTTTTTTTCTGATCTTTTTCTTTTGTATCTTGTTATTATTATTACTTGTTTTTTTCTGGGTGATTTTTCCTTTTAATATTTAAAGGCGCGTTTATTTTCTACGCAAACGGCAACGGAAATGAGGCACATCTTATTTGCTTGCTATTTGGGCGTCTGCATTTTAATTTGTTTTGTGTACAATTTTGTGTGTGAGGGCCCTGTCTCTCTAACATCCTTTCTTCCTTGCATAACTTGGTCTGACATCACATAATTTATGAAACGATCTGATTAAATGAATAAAAAAAAAATTAAAAGACAAATAAAAAGTGCTAATGTATAATCCTTGATCTGAATGCTTGTTATAATATTTCTCTTTAAGCTTCAACCTAATTGGTTTAATAATGGTTCGTCCAAGTATAAAATCTATAATAACCTTTTACCAAAAGTTTATGCTCCGAATGTCGTAGCTGTGATGCTAGATCATAGATTGATTCGTGTAGGCTTAGAAATGATCAGGTTTTACAATTGTCACACCAGAATAAGTAAATTTAATAGGGGTAGTTAAAATCAGCACACCTACAAAGAGACAGAAGACAAACAGTCTTTTGGCGGATTAACAGTTTCCTGAAACTATATGTAAATGCGCCCCCCCCTCTCTCTCTCTCTCTCTTTCTCTTTATCGATTCATCGAAACACAAACATCGTATCAGTATATAAATTTAAATATAAACTATACAAATTAAAACAAACATATATTTGTTTGTTTTAATCGAACATAGAGTTAACAGAAATAATATATAGTTTCGGTTTCAGACAGACTGATAGTTAATCTTTTTTAGTAATAGAAGTGCACGAGTACAATTAATAGAAGTAATGATATAATTTCGAAATTGAAAGAAAAACAAATACCAAATTGGCATTAGTAAAAGATACAATGCTACTTACAATTCACAAATAGAACCCGTTACCGCTAGAATGTTCTCCTACATAATAACACATGAGCGTTTTGGAGTGCAATATCAACAAATATATGTCGAGTCGTCCTGTTACTCGATCGTAGTTATTGATCCACTCAAAGTATTGTGCCATCATCAAATTAGAAATCACACTAAGTTATCCTCAAGTGGTTGTTGGTCTTTTCACGTGTAGCTCTATTTGTACATATAAGTATTTCATTGATACATAAAAACATACCAACAAGAAGTTCGATAATTTTGTCGCCTTTGTTGTAATAATATCTCAAGCGTGAACTTTGTCACTCACTCGGACAATCCGCATGTCAGTGTATCAGGCGTGATTTTCAAATCACGAAACGCCCACACACATATGCTCAAAGTTAACTTCATGTTCAGAAGAGGAACATTTTAGTAGATCAACTAGTATGACGTTGTAAGTGTATATTTTTGTTTTAATTAAAATGAAAACAATGCTACGGATATATGTATTTTATCCAATCATTTCTGTGTGTCTTTACCGTAAACCTTCCCAAGAGACATTACTCGACATACTGATCGTATTGCAATGCCTGATTTATTGTTTTCATTTTGGCTATCGGAAATTAAACAACACTAAAAGACACGTGAAGATAAGAACTACGAAAAAAGGATGTTTGTTGGAATAAGCTCTCAAGTAGGAATTCTGAACAATGAATTCATACGAGTTTGGACTGTATCTATTACTAGCTAGACCACTTGTTTTAGGGCGAGGTTATAATACCGAGATTGAGGTATACATTATCTGCCTTCATTTGGTTTCGCTTCTGAACTTGATAGCCTGCTGCTAGAGCGGGTTAACCACTAGAAGTTCACATGGTCATCACTCGAAAACTGTACACTTGCTTTCTCGTGGCTACCCGCTTCTTCAGAAACGTAATACCGCATGTTTCCCCGCCAAAAACCAACCTAATCTTTCGGGAAGGTAATTTTTAATCTGTTTTATCATAGTTATGTTGTTACAGCTAACAACACGTTCATTTAGGTTTTGTTAGAACATTTAGATTTTATTTCTATTTTGTTCGCATCATTTTGCTTTTCATACATAATGTTACAGTTGTATTCTTATTTTGTTCGCATCATTTTGCTTTTGATACGTAATGTTATAGTTGTATTCTTATTTTGTTCGCATCATTTGGCTTTTCATACATAATGTTATAGTTGTATTCTTATTTTGTTCGCATCATTTTGCTTTTCATAGATAATGTTACAGTTGTATTCTTTTTTTGTTCGCATTATTTTGCTTTTCATACATAATGTTACAGTTGTATTCTTATTTTGTTCGCATCATTTTGCTTTTCATACATAGTGTTATAGTTGTATTCTTATTTTGTTCGCATCATTTTGCTTTTCATACATAATGTTACAGTTGTATTCTTATTTTGTTCGCATCATTTTGCTTTTCATACATAATGTTACAGTTGTATTCTTATTTTGTTCGTATCATTTTGCTTTTCATACATAATGTTACAGTTGTATTCTTATTTTGTTCGCATCATTTTGCTTTTCATACATAATGTTACAGTTGTATTCTTATTTTGTTCGCATCATTTTGCTTTTCATACATAATATTACAGTTGTATTCTTATTTCGTTCGCATCATTTTGCTGTTCATACATAATGTTACAGTTGTATTCTTATTTTGTTCGCATCATTTTGCTTTTCATACATAATGTAACAGTTGTATTCTTATTTTGTTCGCATCATCTTGCTTTTCATACATAATGTTACAGTTGTATTCTTATTTTGTTCGCATCATTTTGCTTTTCATACATAATGTTACAGTTGTATTCTTATTTTGTTCGCATCATTTTGCTTTTCATACATAATGTTACAGTTGTATTCTTATTTTGTTCGCATCATTTTGCTTTTCATACATAATGTTACAGTTGTATTCTTATTTTGTTCGCATCATTTTGCTTTTCATACATAATGTTACAGTTGTATTCTTATTTTGTTCGCATCATTTTGCTTTTCATACATAATGTTATAGTTGTATTCTTATTTTGTTCGCATCATCTTGCTTTTCATACATAATGTTACAGTTGTATTCTTATTTTGTTCGCATCATTTTGCTTTTCATACATAATGTTATAGTTGTATTCTTATTTTGTTCGCATCATGTTGCTTTTCATACATAATGTTATAGTTGTATTCTTATTTTAATCGCATCATTTTGCTTTTCATACATAATGTTATACTTGTGCCCAGTGTTGTTTACCATTGTGTATGACGTGCACTAATCACTGATACTCTAGCATTTATATGGATATCTATAAATTAGAGAATAATTCTATTCACCAAGGTATCCAATAATTGGAAACATTTAGAACCATCTATTTCGGATTGTTTGAGATAACGATTATTAATTAGTATTAGTTGGACAATTCAGATACTGTTCCCACCTGGGGTGTTATTCTCACAACGTTTTGCCCATGTGGACACGTGTTGAAACGGTTAGAATGTTTAATATGATCAGTTCTAAGTAAAAGTTTTCTGGAAATGAAAAGTTCAATCCTCATCACAGGGGATTCTTATAATATAATTAATAATTATCAAAGACTTCTATCTGAGGAAAGATGGTATTGAACAAAGGGTTGCTGCTTTAAATCTCGTTCAAATTTCATAATTCGACATATATAATCAAGGGGTAAACAAGACGCATCTGAAGAAAGTCGGAGACTAAATCGACCAAAACTGGGTGGGAATAACATCCAAGATATGAACATTGTTTCAAATAATTCCATTAATACAAACTTAGAGTTGTTATTGAATTAAAGTGACCAGATTTTAAAACACATCAGAAAAATAAAACCTACATTGATATTTATTTATTCATAATCCGTCTATAGGAAGATCATCACATATCTCATGTCAACTTTTCAAAATTAAAAACATTGTTTTTAATTGATATGATACTTTTGTGTATATTGAGATTTTATGATTTGTTTAATTGTCTAGGTTTTTAGAAAGTATTTATGAAGCGAATTGTTAGAAATGTAATCAATGTATCCTGTGATGAAAAAGCGAGAATGCAGTCTTGAAGTAAATCCAATTCGGTAAAATAAAACATATTAACAAAGAGAAGACTCATGTTATCGGGTTAGAACTGTTTTAGTTGTGTGAAGCGAGGCTTTATTCAGAGCATCTTCAACTGTACGAAACGTGTACACAGTGTGATTAATGCGAACACAAACTAGAACCAAAATGAGATGAAATTGGCTTTCAATTGACTCATCTTCTAAATATTAATTTAAATGATTTTAATATCTACATATATGTAAACAGTAAGCTCTATTTCATTGTATGACGATATATTAAGCTTTCATTTTGGCTGCAATTTAAGATGCAAATTGATGTATTTAGCTGTACTTATATTCTAACATGAATAAACGTTCTTCTCAAGCCACATTTGACAATGCCATTTCAGGAAAAAAATAAAGTAAAAAGAGTTGGGGTTATCTAAATTTGATATGAATTAAAACTCATGCTTAATAAATATAAGGGTCTAAGTATTATTGAGTATGGTAAATGTCGCATCTGAAAATAATATTTAATTTATACATACATACATATATATATATATATATATATATATATATATATATATATATATATATATATATATATATATGAATATATTTATATATACATGCTAAACACAACGAGATACTACGAGCAGGCTGACATGAGTCTATCAGAGATTAAATCAGAGACACCCCATGGAGTGAAATCTTTTAACTTCCTGCTGATCAGTGTACAAATAAGTTAACCAAATGGGTTACAGCATGCATAGAATCCTATGTTCCTATGCGAAAATTCTTAAGCCAACCTCAACTTTCCTTAATAGTTCAATTCGGTATGTGCAGTTTCCATTGCTGAGAAGAAGCGAGCATTCCGACAAATCGGCCGCCATAAGTAAACTGCGAATAGACAGACATTTTTAAACTCAAGAAATAATTGTTAGGCAGTTATATGTGAAGCAAATAGAATGTGTAGAGAGATAACCAAAAAGACTCGTTCAGTCACAGAAATTGGGTACTCGCGATTTCTGGAAAATCTACAATAGTGTGGTGAACAATAGACAATCAACGATTATCCAGTTATCAAACTACAATGATACTGTATGCACGGAAACCGATAACGCTGAACTACTTGTCAAGCGTTTTGCCTTAAACACCACTTCGGACTCAGCAAGCTACTCCCCTCTCTAAATTCCCATTACGGACCGAAGCCACACTTGAAAATCTGCTCATCCTCCATCTCAGGTCATGGACATCATAAAAAACCTTGACACCTCCAAAGCTAGCGGACCGATCTTATACCAGTAATAGTAATAAAGAAATGCCCTGATTAACTTGTCTCTGTCCTCTACAAATTCTACAAATGCTATGCTTAATCTTGCCTTCCTGATAGCTGGAAAATTGTTTCTGTGGTACCAGTTTTCAAGAATTATGGAGATAGAACTTATCTGAAGAACTACCGCCTGTCAATATACCCTCAATTTTTGTTTAAATCCTTGAATCCTTAATCAATCTAGTGATAATTTGGCTAGGCAAGCAACTGCCTGGCACCGGAGTGGAACGTCAACAGTCTGATCTAATGTCGGCACTCATTACAAGAATGTGTTGTTGTTCTATTACCGACACTAGATATTTTCTCCTCTTACATATACCTATTATATAGGGATGTCTGTTCGTTGTACGCCATCGTCTCAGTGCTAAAGTACGATACTCGCATTAAACAACTCAGAAAAGTATACGTAAAAAATCGGTACTTGTACAGCATTTTATTCATATTAAACCAACTTCTCGTCGGATCTTCTGACTGTTTACCTAAACAACCGAAAGGTGCAAAAGCGCTAGTATAATAAGAAGCGATACAAGTAAACAACAAGTTAAATTGTATGTTGTTTATATCGTTCTATTTATCTTCCTCCCACAAGGTAAGATGTGACACTAAGTCAGGAAAGTTGGAAAGAACCAGCGCTCGAGGATTTGAGCACTCTGGCTCTTTAAAAATTGCCTGGGCAGCCCCGTCGGCATTACCCGATAGGGGCGCCTTAGACAGTAAGCAATAAACCTACTCCTCCCCAAAGAGGGGAGGCACAGCCTGGGAGGGTGCACCTCCTAGAACTGCACAGGACCAGCAACTCCCAATGGACCGGCGTAAATCCAGACCCAAAGGCCCGGACGATAGCGGTTTATTAGGCGGGGTAAAACCCCCTGGTTGGAAAAAAGTGAAATACAACACAAATATATTACAAAGGATTGTTATCAAATTTAGGTTAAGATTAGTTTAGGGTTACTTAAGGCTCAGTTTATGGTTAGTTTATGGTTAGTTTATGGTTAGTTTATAGTTAGGTTATGGCTAGGTTAAAAATCGGTTCGGTTATTGATTTGTTACAAAAGCTGGACCAGTACTGAAACCAGAAATTAAATTTAACTAAGGTAAAAATATATAATATTCTTTAATTAATTATTTTGTCAAACTAAATATTTTGTACATAAAAATGTACATACAGTGATTTTTTTCTTGATTTAAATGTCATATCACATTTTTGTTCTGTTTGGTCGCCGTTTCGTTTTGATTTTTACGCCGATTCGTTTTGATTTTTACGCCGGTTCGTTTTCATTCGGCATTGTTCGCTTCTGTACGCCATTCTGCGTGTGCACAAGTTGATTTTGTCTTGTTCAAAAGCTGTACCAATACAAAAACGTATCAACTTTCCACCCAAAAATCTTTTGTAAAATCTTTATTTTCATTTATTCTCCTGCTCAGTTGTCTATCAAATGTTATTTTGGGTCGAATTACTTTCTAAATTTAACATAAACGATACATTTGTTTTTAATTTTCGCCAAACAACTTTCGTTGTTTTTGTCATTCCTATTATATTTGTGTATTGTATTAAGACGTTTTATGTCTGGGAAACGTAAATGCAACTAGCGAAAACAATTATATCATGTAATTTAAACTTTGTGTTCATTTTCATTCAGTCTGGAAATGATTCTTTATTTGGTTTATCGATTTGCATTATTGTTTGTTTAGCTCCGACTTTGCAACCATAATATTGTTACGACTTAAAAAAAGAGAAGCTAGCGATAGAGAACCCAGGCTGAATGGTTCATGGTTTGATTCCCACCGACTCCTAAGAATGTTTTAAAACAATGACTTAGATATACATCGGAGGGGTGAGAGGGACCGAGTAGATTTTGCGGCGGTATGGGGCAAGATTGTAGGGCAATGTAGGAACAGGGAGTAAAGAGGACTTTTATGAGTGAGTACCGGGGAGAGGGGGCATGCATAAAAGGACAACCAGGAAAAGAGGACGCGGAGATGAGGGGGCTACCGATTAAGAGACAGAGGAGATGGTTACACTTTTGCCCGTGCAAAACCAGGAAACCACTGCTAGTCTAATATATAAATTGAATAGTATGTTTGCCAGTATATCTTACTGTCATCTTATCTATCATTTTTCGGTTTATCTGTTTAACTATTCGAGAGAATTTTCTCTATATAATCCCATTATAATAGTTTTATGGAAAATGCTCGTGTGCTGTGCCAAAAGCGTAATTTATTGTAGATAAACTTTTTAAAAACTATTCCTCAGGATAAAGACAATCGTTATTGACGGCGTGATGCTAACGACCTGAATACTCTCTGAATTAGTCAAAGTTTAAGTTCTTCGGCGTGAATCATAGAATTATGTAAGGACTTCTTTAAATTGAATAATTCAAATTGGTGCTTCATTAATCGGAATAATACGTAGCTAGATGGAGAAACACCTAAATCCTATAGCATATGTGGCATAACTTCTATACCATTAACTTACTCAAGCCTTGTGATTGCGTGATTAACACGTTTGTAGTGTTGTGGTTTGATGTGTTGACCTCCATCCTAAAGTGTCAATTCAGACATGGATAATTTTTTAAAAGCAAAATAGAACTTAATATTTAATATTTATTGTTTAAAATATGAAATAGAGCGTATACTAATAATATTCATAAACCAGCATGATTTTGAACTTAAACTTCTCTGTCACACAAACACACAAACATATATATATATATATATATATATATATATATATATATATATATATATATATATATATATATATATATATATATATGAGGAATGGGAATTATGAATTGATTATTGCGTAAAATACTTTTCCTTAAGAAATGAGTACTTTAAGTTTTCAGTATCGTAAAAATACGAATAAATATATTCATTTAATACGATATAAACTTAATCACCAATTGTATTAAAATAATTAGTACACGCGGTAGAGCACCAGACCTCAACCTATGAAGTCCTGAATGCTTATCTTGTTTTATCTAGCTACACTGATGAGTGATAGAGACGAGGAAACACGCGTTTCCTTATAATTATATGAATATGTTCAAGAAGGTAAATGAATTAGTTTGTTAAATAACTTATTTCATGAAACTAAAAAATATAATGGGCAAATTTACAATGAACTTGGCATGCGTACATATACTGATATATAAAATGTATTCCTTATGTTTTGAAACGTATCTTTATAATGTAGCAAATGTTTAGTTTTTATATTAAAGAACACATATTTCAAATCATCAGCGCGTATTCGTGCGTGTTTATGTGTTTTCATATCATTTGCTTCTCTGACTCAAAGTTATGTGTTTTTGAAAAGTGTTAGTGCTTCTGACTTTCAATCTTTCCGGTCATCTTCGTTAGTGGATTTTAGTCAGAATCTCCGCTTATATAATTGCCCTTTGGGATGTTATGTGTTTGTCATAACTGGGTGTGTTTGTGTGTGTGCGGTTAGTTTTGGTTTGAGTACGTAGGCGCCCCCACGCGCATACATTTATTTTTCTTTTTGTTTATACATACATACATACATACATACATCGATACATATATATATATACATATATACATATATATATATATATATATATATATATATATATATATATATATTAGGGGAGGTCGATTTTGAAACTGTAAATTATCGCACTCGAAGAAAGTTGCCAAATAATGTCAAAAGTTACCACAAGAAATATTTTTCTTCAAAACTTTGTATTTATTTGAGCATTGCAACTTTAAGATCAAATAAATCGAGATTTTTTCTCACAGCCTAGATTTCACCGGCAGATGTGTCGCCTTAAATTAAACCCGGGTTTTAACAAAAAAAAGTAATACATTACTTAATAATAAATATTTTAAAGTTTATTATTCCTTTTCTTAAGAAATTAAATGTACATATTCAAATTAAAAAGGAATAAAACACTATAATATTTAATGTTATATATAAATAATTATTTATTTACATAGGCGTTTTATTTATTGGATATTTTTTATGGTATTCACCGGTTGAAAATTCAACGAGCGAATTTGAATTCACGTGTTGATTTTGTGTTTACAAATGTAATTATCACAAATATATATTGAATTGTCGAGCGCTGGCTTATCTAATCCCACTTCCCCGACCTTTTGTCACACCTTACCTTGTGGGAGTTAGATAAATAAAAACTAGTTCAGCCAGGGTTTTTTAACCCACCAAATAAACCGGTATCGTCCGGGTCTTTGGGTCTGGATTCACGCCCGTCTGTCCGTCCTGTGCAGTTCTAGGAGGTGCACCTCCCAGGTTTTGCCTTCCCTCTTTGGGGAGGAGTAAGTTTATTGCTTACTGTCTGAGGCGGCCCTACCGGGGAATGCCGACGGAGCTGCCCAGGCAATTTTTAAATGGCCAGAGTGCTCACCTCTCGAGCACTGGCTTTCTCATCCCACTTTCCTGTGTCAATCTTACCTTGTTGGAGATAGATAAATAAAATCTAGTTCAGCCAGGGGATTTTACCCCACCAAATAAATCGGTATCGTCCGGGCCTTTGGGTCTGGATTTACGCCGGTCTATTGGGGCTTGTCCGTCCTGTGCAATTCTAGGAGTTGCACCCTCCCAGGCTTTGCTTTCCCTCTTTGGGGAGGAGTAAGTTTATTGCTAACTGTCTGAGACGCCCCTACAGGGGAATGCCGACGGGGCTGCCCAGTCAATTTTTTAATGGCCAGAGTGCTCACCTCTATAGCGCAGGCTTATCTAATCCCACTTTCATGACCTTGTGTCACATCTTACCTTGTTGGAGGTAGACAAATAAAACTATTTCAGCCAGGGGTTTTTATCCCACCTAAAATATTATATGTATTGGAGTTGATGGGAGAATGGATAAGGACACATTGATGTATAAGGAAATTGTGGATGAAAATAGACAGAGAATTATGAAAAAAACTAAGGGACCAGAACACCATTTAACTTTTACAAAAGAAACACCATGTGAAAGTAAATATCTGACACAGAGTTCTTCCTAATAGTGGTGCAACAGGTGCTTTTCATGCAGATCAAGTGGTGGATGTTTTGCATGAATTCCACAGTGAGAACAGTATCAAGGCTATACTTGTTGACAACACTAATACCAACACAGGTTGCGAAGGTGGAATGGTTGCAATTTTAGAAAAAAAACTTTAAAAATCTTCACACAATTGGTTGCTCTTTGCATCATAATAAACTACCTTTCAGAGCCCTTTTTAAAAACATAGATGGTTGCGCAAAGGGCCCTACAACATTCAGTGGCCCTCTGGGGAAATTATGCTCAAATGATTGCCATGATTTACCCCAAATATCATTTTCCACTATTAGCAATCCTCTAGAGTCAATTTTTAAAATTGATGAAATACATGATCTTAGTTCTGACCAAAGACTCCTTTATGAATACACAGTAGGTATTTCTAGAGGTAAGGTTGACTCTAGATATACCTCCTGGAAAATTGGTCCTTTAAACCAAGCAAGATGGTTAACTTTGGCCATCTAGCTCATGTGTTTATGGACTCGTGGTGCATACCAACAAAGGCACACGAGAAAACTACACTATGTAGTAAATTTTATTGTAAATGTGTATGCCACTTCTTGGTTTGAAATTAAAAGAAATAGTAAATTCCACAATCAGCAAGTGCACATTTTTAATATGACCCAGAGGATTAAGGAGCAGCCTCAGGAAATCAAAGACATCACATTTAGAAATATACAAGGTAATACATTTTGTTTACTGCCTGAAAACTTTCTATATTCCATGGTTAAATCTGAAGAGATTGAAGTAAGAGAAGAAGCTTTAAAAAGAATTTTGGCCATTAGGTAAGTAATATTTATTCATATATTTCTGACTCAATTATTTATTCCAATTTATAGAATGATTTTTAAAGATTTTATCTAATTTCACCATAATTATTAAAGCAGTACAGATTGGAATTTTTTAATAATTCAATTAATTAATGTGTTCTTTCAGGAGTGAGGAGTCAACCAGAAAAAGATTAAAAAGAATACCACCTATTAATTTTAATGCCACACATTGGACACAATTAATAGATTTAAAATTATGCTGCATTTTTGGCATTCTCAGGG
This sequence comes from Sepiola atlantica, assembly GCA_963556195.1. NCBI lineage: Eukaryota > Metazoa > Mollusca > Cephalopoda > Sepiida > Sepiolidae > Sepiola > Sepiola atlantica. The sequence goes on along the minus strand of OY744532.1, from coordinate 80,191,416 downwards.
CGTGGAACGGGCAGTTAAGTTAATAACAGAAGCTTCACAAACTGTATATGGTTTTGAAGCAAGGCATCAACACATTACAGCCAAAGTTTTGAGTCAGAAATTGAGACCAGCATTTTTGTCTAAGGGGTCTTATATGGAGCAATTTGACTCAATATTAAGCTCCATTAAAATAGTGTTAGGTTTTTCCTTATTTCTTTGCTTGTTATATTTTCACTTATAACAGAAAAAAATCATTTTTTTTAGGTATTCAAATATAACTGTTTAATTCATAACGTTAAAGGGTAGTTTACAAAAGCAGATACTGAAAATGAGGGGGGGGGGCAAATTTTTAATTTGAAGATTTCTTTAATTAATATCATTTTTATAAAATAAAAGGACATTCGCTGATTTTAAATGCACAAATTATTTGGTTTTAACACCAGTATTCAAGCAAATCTTGCAAAAACGAGGAATTTTCAGTATATTCTTGTCTACGATCTTTGATACCAAACGCTCAAAAAACCGCTGAAGTTTTTGATCTAATTTTTTGCATGAGTATTTAATAGGTCTATATACAACTTTCGGTACGTGCCTTTTTTTAATATTTAAAAAAAAGTGTAAAATCGACCTACCCTAATATATATATATATATACATGTACATACACACACACATACATATACACAATTAAATTGATAAGGCGTGTCATTAAACATTTATATTTAATCTCACATCAATATTTGCGATTTTTTTGTTTTACTTTTAATTTTAATAAAAGATGAACAGGCTAAACGGCGTTATCACTGTTGGGTGAAAACCACAAATTAAATGATTTTAAAAATGTGGAACACACATTTACTATTAACAAATTTAATTGGTTAATAAATCTACTTTTTTACATCTGTCTTGATAATAACGTATATGAATCGAGAGAGTTTGCTTTTATTGTCTTCAGAAGGATTAAAGATTAAGGATAATCCCTCCTGGAATGATTGTACAATTTTGATATTACAACATTAAATGTTTCAAAATTAAGAAATAATATTGACGGTGTTTTTTTTTGTTTTTTTAAACATGGTTCAACCCAAACAAGGCAGGCCGCCACTGTAGACGTAAGGGGCTACTGAGAAAAAAGAAGAGGGGAAAAGGTGGGGGGGGCGGTCAGCCTAAATTGGGATCGACGCAGCGAAATGTCTGTTTACAATAGTTTTGAAATTTCTGCATGTCAGTACTGTTGGGGAAACAGGAGGCAGGGAGGGAGTGCCAGAGGCCAGCAGAACGAGGAAAGAAGGTTTGATTTTTAATCCTTAATTTGTTATAATCAGCTTTATTATCTACTAGGTCTACCCGGAATTGTACTGGCAATAAAAAACACAAAATAGAAAAGGTTACAAAGTGTGGATAACACCTTTTAATTAATCCTTCTATCTCAATCCGTCTCTCTATCTTTTGCTCTTACCCCTTCCTCATTTTTCTATATCCCTCTCACCACCCCTTTCACCTATGCCTATTCCTCTCTTTTGATATTAAAAATAATAATAATCTAAGTCATTACACTGAGCTTTCAGTTTTTAAATTATTGCATCCTCGATGAATGAGTCAGCATTTCTTTCCAAATTAGTACATAATTACATTGAATATTGGCAAGCAACAAAAACTACTGAATTTTAATTGTGTCTACTATTGACTTAATGCATGCTTAGTACATTATTTGTGTTACTTTCTGAACATATCTCGTACTTTGTATATTAAGTAAATCTTTCAGACTATTTCCTTGTTCTAGTGTGTGTGTGTTTGTATAGTGTCTGTGTGTATTTTTCGTTTGCATTTTACTTAGGTAAGAAACAAGTGAATTTGTAAGAATCAACATTGTATATCTTTGTTGCCAAAATCCCTCAAACGAATTTACTTTTTCAATAAGTTCTCAGAAACCAAGAGACCTGTTTCTGAGGCAACCACTTAATTTCTATATGAGATACATACATATACGAGTGTTCATCAAGATTATATTCTACCTCTCAAATTTTGAGTTAGTAATTGGTCATTTTATTACGTTTTAATTTATCCTAATTGTGGTCTTTTTTCTAAATTTTACTAGATTACAAGGCAGGAATTCCTCGGATCTCGTGGAGTATCCAGTTAAGTGGTGTTAATTGAGGTAGCATCACTAGGTGAAAGCGCACCATTCATCGTATGAGCCAATGTATAACCCTGCAGAGGGATCTTATTTGAGCTTCGAATACTATGCTATTTTAATATTTGGGCAGGGTTTACTTGTCGGGTGAAGTATGATCATGTCAAATGATCCTGACAAATCCTAATATAGAGAGAGCGGAAACACTCGAGGATCGTTTCTAGTAGATAATTCAAACTCGTGTGTGGCGACTTGTGTGGGTAAATTCGTGAGCAGCATTTCTCGTATGCGCCAGTGTAAAGCCGTGTCGCGGGATGTATTTAGGCTTCAAATACTATGCTCATTTCAGTTCGGGTTTAATTGTAGTGTGAAATATTCTCATGGGAGATTTTCCTGACAAACGATTGTACAGAGAGAGCAAAGACGTTTTATAAGGCTGTCTAGTAGGTAATGTATCTGTTGTCTGTATTAAGTATGTGTTTATTTGTTTTACTTTCTTTATTTCTTTCGTATTATTATTTAAAAAATATGTAATTCCAAAAGCAATGCTATAGTTTATTTCAATGTGAAACAAGAGTGAACGTGAAACAACTCCCGGGAAATGCCGGGTAAGTACTACTTGTGTGTTATGTATTTCTCTGAACAAACATCTAACTATGCATTTTAATTTAAATGCTGTTTTACTTGCTGATTCAACACCTAACCATCGTGTGCTGTGTTATTACTTTTTCAACGAAACTGTGATAACATTGGCATATTTTTCAAAGGCAGTCATCAATTTATTATTCGGTGGTTATAATCAAAAGGTTTCTAAGCTTTTAATTTCAGATTCTGTAAATTTAAATGAAAAAAATCGTGAACATGAATTACTTTATTTCTATGACACGCGTTGTATATGAGTTATAGAGTTGCAATTATTATGGAAATACATGGATTCCATATCCTTGATTCGGATTTCTCTTACTAAAGAGCATAAGTACGGGTTTACTTGTGACTAAAATACTTTTTGATGGCTTGAGTGATGGGTGAGGGTTTCTCTGTGGGTTTAATTGTAGAATATATATATATATATATATATATATATATATATATATATATATATATATATTTATATATATAAGAAAATGTATATGCCCTGGCGGTATCAAGAAGAATCGAAAAGCACATGCATGAAACTCCTACTTCCGCAATTGAACCCGATATAAGTATCAGATATGCGTGTAATAAGACTTCCAGCTGAGAAAAAAAAAGAAAGAAAATTAATTTTCTACGTAAATAAAATAGACCAACCAATATGTGTAATAATAGAGGTGTAAAAATATAGTTGTAATAGTGGAGGTGTAAAAAATATTTGTAATAGTGATGGTGTAAAAATATGTGTAATAGCAGAGGTGTAAAACAATTGTTGTAATAGTTGAGGTGTAAGAAATATTTGTAATAGTGGAAGTGTAAAAAATATATCTTTAATAATTGAGGTGTAAAAAAATATTTGTAATAGTGGAGGTGTAAAAAATATTTGTAATATTTGAGGTGTAAAAGAATATTTGTAATAGTTGAGGTGTAAAAATAGTTGTAATAGTGGAGGTGTAAAAAATATTTGTAATAGTTGAAGTGTAAAACATAGTTGTAATAGTGGAGGTGTAAAAATTATTTGTAATAGTTGAGGTGTAAAAAAATATTTGTAATAGTGGAGGTGTAAACAATATTTGTAATAGTTGAAGTGGAAAAAATATTTGTAAATGTGGAGTTGTAAACACATATTTGTAATAGTGGAAGTGTAAAAAATATGTGTAATAGTTAAGGTGTAAAAAATATTTGCAATAGTGGAGGTATAATAACATATTTGTAAAAATAGAGGTGTAAAAGGTATTTGTGATAGTGGAGGTGTACAAAATATTTGTAATAGTTGAGGTGTACAAAAATATCTGTAATAGTGGAGGTGTAAACAATATTTGTAATAATGGAGGTGTAAAAAATATTTGTAATAGTGGAGGTGTAAAAATATTTGTAATAGTGGAATTGTAAAAGATATTTGTAATTGTTGAAGTGTAAAACATTTGTAATTGTTGAGGTGTAAAAAATGTTTGTAATAGTGGAGGTGTAAAAAATATTTGTAATAGTGGAGGTCTAAAATATATTTATAATAGTGGAGGTGTAAAAATAATTGACGAAAAAGAATAATCATTATATAGATTTAGTGGGGATACTCTCCTCTACTCTCATCAACCACAGTGATAATCAAAACAGAACCCAGTGACCGGAGGAAATATTTCAATCACAAATACGACTGCCAATGATATATTTTGTTTTTTCTAAAATACGAACCTATAGAGGTCCATTACCTTGCAGACAAAAGAAAAATGTTCATGCAATGTCTTTTTATTAATTTATTCCAGCAATTGATGTAAATAAACCATCTCAATTTAGTGTATTTATAAGATATCCCATATACATTTATGTATTTCATGTACTCTGCAGGTTGTAACTGATATGTCTCTGGCTTCCACATAGTAGTTTAGAAATCATTATATGAAACCTTAGTTTATGTTTGTAATTGCTACTTTGATGAGATCACACCTTGTTAAGATGAACGGGTATTCACGAATTCGTTATTCCACCTAGGCTTGCATATGCTCTTGTATGTTTCATCGGTCAACTTCCTATCAATCAATGCAAAAATCTCCGTCGCCTTTTCCCTCCGCAGACGCACGTCTGACAGCAGTAACGAAGAATGCAATTTTAAAGACCAAACACCCAAGACATTTGCGTGTCGTCACCGATGGGTCGCTTCCGCACGGGGACCGATGTATTCACTGACAGCTACACTCTCAGTTTTTTCAACACAGGGCATGATTTTGGAGGAACTTGCCTCTTTAATAAGCATCGTTACAATACTAATGCGATATTCTTATATTCCAGAATTTACATATAGCGTTTTGGCGAGACTGGCTCAGACCTAAAATGCGTCTTTGGTAATCATTTTTCAACATTCCCTACCCCCTAAATCGTGTTTTGGTCTAATAAGAAAATAGTAATTTTATGAAAGATGACAAAAGGGGATATGGATATTCAGAAAACCTTGGCAAATAACAAATATGATGCAAATTATGATATCGAATTGTTTTTTTTATGTTTATCCGAATGAATGAATATAATATACGAGGCGTGTTTTAAAGGTATCTTTTAATATATCTATACATATATATATATATAATAAAATATAAAACTAAAAGTATATTTTTAGAGGATATTACCTGTAGTGAAATAGTTTACGCTCAATATACGAGGTAGGGCAATTATAAAAATAAATTAAAGAAGAGAGAGAAATATGTACGAATGATAAATCTATTTCAACTTCGATTGTTCAATGCAAATTGTACTCGGTAAAAACATATTTATTTTGCTGCTTTCACGAAACCATTTTTTCCACTTTTAAATCTTCTTTCGCCGGACACTATATCTACGGACATTCACCAACTGGACAGAATCCATATTTTTACACGCACACTCTTACTCTCCATTACTTTATTCCTTTTTCAAATTTTGAATGTTGGCTTTTCCACTGCCAACTAATCTATCTATGTAATTCCTCTGACGATAAGAGTTTAATCTTTGAAAAGCCTTGGCGTAAGGAAAGAAAAATAAACATGTTTTTACCGAGTACACTTTGCATTAAACACTCGAAGTTGAAATAGATTTGTCATTCGTATATAATTATCTCTCTTCTTTTATTTATCTTAATATATATATATATATATATATATATATATATATATATATATATATATATTAAAATGCATTCTAGCCTGACGAGTCCCTCCGGAAATGAAACGCGGAAGCCTGATTGTAGCTTAATTGCCATAAATATATTTTCATAACTTACCATATATATATATATATATATATATATATATATATATATATATATATATATATATGTATGTATGTGTGTGTGTGTTTGTGTTTGTGTTTGTGTTTGTGTGTGTGTATACACCAAAAAAAAAGAAACACAAATACAATCATTTATGTGTTTTACATAAACACATCCCGGAGTCTGCCGGACAACAAATCTCGCCTCTATTCCTAGCATGACGCGATCATTTTGATCACGATGATTCTTTATTATGCGTTTTCACTCAATCCGCATATCATTCTCATTCATAACGGTCGACAGATACTATTCATTTTAAGAAACAATAACGCTGATCAGTATTCTGTATATCCGTGATGTTTCAGTGTAGCTCATGATGATGATGTTCATCTGCTGATTTTAGAAAAAATTCGCCTGCCCAAGATTATGTTCTATGGTAAATACATGTGTTGTGTCCTCTGTCCTTTTTTGCCGATGAAACTAAATCTCGTGCTTATTTCTATATTGATCAGAAAACCTCGGTTCTCCTGATTCGTCGTAATATATATATTTATATTTCTCATTGTGTTTAACGCGAGCTAGGTTATTTAAACTCAGCTGTTGTTTACTAGTCTCATCTGACTATGTGGTTGGTTTCCGCACTCTATTTCTTTCTGTATATGTCGAATGTTTTTTATCAGTACCGTTTTTTTTCGATCACTACTAACCTGTCTTTTTTTCATAGAGTAGAGTGTTGTCATTTTTCGAGTGCAGCGCATATATAGTTTTTTTTGTTTACATCCAGGTACATAGGTTATTTTTTGCCTAGTTCATTAATGTTCTAGAGTATAGTACTACGGATATTGTCTAGTATTTATTTCTTCTTGCTTTTATTTTGTACTATATAATTCCGTTCATAATGAAATACTTTCGAATCCTCCCTTTTATATCTGTTTATTTGATGATGTCTACAAACAAAATGGGCATGTACTTATAATTCACGCTACAAAGTGCCCTAATCACCTCTCGAAGGGTACGAATCTGACTATCCGTTATTTAGAAGTGTGCCATCTTCTGTTCAATAATGCATGTTTTATTATTCAAAAGCCACTTCTTGTTGTCTGGCTTGCGATTATTTTTCTTATAATTATTAATACTAGCAAATATATTCTTCCTCCGCCTTCATATTTGTGTTAGTCTGGAATAGTGATCTGATGATACACAATCATACACTACACTGCCCTCCAAGGAAGAGAGTAATGACCTGCTGGGTGGTTTCATGACGAACGAACATAAGTATCCTCCCCCAACAAAGTGGGGGGGATTCATAAAAAGAGGCTTTCATGAAAAGCATACCAATAATACACTACTCCCAAATAGATGGTTCTGCCTGGGATGCTGGTATCATTAAACAGAACATATACGAAACTGTCATTACTCCCAACATAGAGGAAATATCTGGTACGATAGTATAATGAGCACGAAACAGATCTAAAATACCACTCTGAATTTAGTATTCAACGACATATATATTTACAATTTATAGAAGTAATAATATACTTTTAACTACAGAAAAAAAGAGATACAAAATCTCCATTAGTAATAGTATTTTTCTACAATATTCAGAGTTGTATTATTTACGGCATAATCACGCTGACACATTGTATACTTCACAAAATAATTACGATGACACATTGTATACTTCACAAAATAATTACGCTGACACATTGTATACTTCACAAAATAATTACGCTGACACATTGTATACATCACAAAATAATTACGCTGACACATTGTATACTTCACAAAATAATTACGCTGACACATTGTATACATCACAAAATAATTACGCTGACACATTGTATACATCACAAATTAATGACGCTGACACATTGTATACATCACAAAATAATCACGTTGACACATTGTATACTTCACAAAATAATTACGCTGACACATTGTATACTTCACAAAATAATTACGCTGACACATTGTATACATCACAAAATAATTACGTTGACACATTGTATACATCACAAAATATTCACGTTGACACATTGTATATTTCACAAAATAAATACGCTGACACATTGTATACATCACAAAATAATTACGCTGACACATTGTATACTTCACAAAATAATTACGCTGACACATTGTATACATCACAAAATAATTACGTTGACACATTGTATACTTCACAAAATAATTACGCTGACACATTGTATACTTCACAAAATAATTACGCTGACACATTGTATACATCACAAACTAATTACGCTGACACATTGTATACATCACAAAATAATTACGCTGACACATTGTATACATCACAAAATAATTACGGTGACACATTGTATACTTCACAAAATAATTACGCTGACACATTGTATACTTCACAAAATAATTACGCTGAAACATTGTATACTTCACAAAATAATTACGCTGACACATTGTATACATCACAAAATAATTACGCTGACACATTGTATACTTCACAAAATAATTACGCTGACACATTGTATACATCACAAAATAATTACGCTTACACATTGTATACATCACAAAATAATTACGCTGACACATTGTATACTTCACAAAATAATTACGCTGACACATTGTATACTTCACAAAATAATTACGCTGACACATTGTATACATCACAAAATAATTACGCTGACACATTGTATACATCACAAAATAATTACGCTGACACATTGTATACATCACAAAATAATTACGCTGACACATTGTATACTTCACAAAATAATTACGCTGACACATTGTATACTTCACAAAATAATTACGCTGACACATTGTATACTTCACAAAATAATTACGCTGACACATTGTATACATCACAAAATAATTACGCTGACACATTTTATACATCACAAAATAATTTCGCTGACACATTGTATACTTCACAAAATAATTACGCTGACACATTGTATACTTCACAAAATAATTACGCTGACACATTGTATCCATCACAAAATAATTACGCTGACACATTGTATACTTCACAAAATAATTACGCTGACACATTGTATACTTCACAAAATAATTACGCTGACACATTGTATACTTCACAAAATAATTACGCTGACACATTGTATACATCACAAAATAATCACGCTGACACATTGTATACTTCACAAAATAATTACGCTGACACATTGTATACATCACAAAATAATTACGCTGACACATTGTATACATCACAAAATAATTACGCTGACACATTGTATACATCACAAAATAATTACGCTGACACATTGTATACCTCACAAATTAATTACGCTGACACATTGTATACTTCACAAAATAATTACGCTGACACATTGTATACTTCACAAAATAATTACGCTGACACATTGTATACTTCACAAAATAATTACGCTGACGCATTGTATACTTCACAAAATAATTACGCTGACACATTGTATACATCACAAAATAATTACGCTGACACATTGTATACATCACAAAATAATTGCGCTGACACATTGTATACATCACAAAATAATTACGCTGACACATTGTATACTTCACAAAATAATTACGCTGACACATTGTATACATCACAAAATAATTACGCTGACACATTGTATACTTCACAAAATAATTACGCTGACACATTGTATACATCACAAAATAATTACGGTTACACATTGTATACATCACAAAATAATTACGCTGACACATTGTATACTTCACAAAATAATTACGCTGACACATTGTATACTTCACAAAATAATTACGCTGACACATTGTATACATCACCAAATAATTACGCTGACACATTGTATACATCACAAAATAATTACGCTGACACATTGTATACATCACAAAATAATTACGCTGACACATTGTATACTTCACAAAATAATTACGCTGACACATTGTATACTTCACAAAATAATTACGCTGACACATTGTATACTTCACAAAATAATTACGCTGACACATTGTATACTTCACAAAATAATTACGCTGACACATTGTATACATCACAAAATAATTACGCTGACACATTGTATACATCACAAAATAATTGCGCTGACACATTGTATACATCACAAAATAATTACGCTGACACATTGTATACTTCACAAAATAATTACGCTGACACATTGTATACATCACAAAATAATTACGCTGACACATTGTATACTTCACAAAATAATTACGCTGACACATTGTATACTTCACAAAATAATTACGCTGACACATTGTATACTTCACAAAATAATTACGCTGACACATTGTATACTTAACAAAATAATTACGCTGACACATTGTATACATCACAAAATAATTACGCTGACACATTGTATACTTCACAAAATAATTACGCTGACACATTGTATACTTCACAAAATAATTACGCTGACACATTGTATACTTCACAAAATAATTACGCTGACACATTGTATACTTCACAAAATAATTACGCTGACACATTGTATACATCACAAAATAATTACGCTGACACATTGTATACTTCACAAAGTAATTACGCTGACACATTGTATCCATCACAAAATAATTACGCTGACACATTGTATACTTCACAAAATAATTACGCTGACACATTGTATACTTCACAAAATAATTACGCTGACACATTGTATACTTAACAAAATAATTACGCTGACACATTGTATACATCACAAAATAATTACGCTGACACATTGTATACTTCACAAAATAATTACGCTGACACATTGTATACATCACAAAATAATTACGCTGACACATTGTATACTTCACAAAATAATTACGCTGACACATTGTATACATCACAAAATAATTACGCTGACACATTGTATACATCACAAAATAATTACGCTGACACATTGTATACATCACAAAATAATTACGCTGACACATTGTATACTTCACAAAATAATTACGCTGACACATTGTATACTTCACAAAATAATTACGCTGACACATTGTATACTTCACAAAATAATTACGCTGACACATTGTATACATCACAAAATAATTACGCTGACACATTTTATACATCACAAAATAATTACGCTGACACATTGTATACTTCACAAAATAATTACGCTGACACATTGTATAGTTCACAAAATAATTACGCTGACACATTGTATACTTCACAAAATAATTACGCTGACACATTGTATACATCACAAAATAATTACGCTGACACATTGTATACTTCACAAAATAATTACGCTGACACATTGTATACTTCACAAAATAATTACGCTGACACATTGTATACATCATGTCCTCTGTCCTTTTTTGCCGATGAAACTAAATCTCGTGCTTATTTCTATATTGATCAGAAAACCTCGGTTCTCCTGATTCGTCGTAATATATATATTTATATTTCTCATTGTGTTTAACGCGAGCTAGGTTATTTAAACTCAGCTGTTGTTTACTAGTCTCATCTGACTATGTGGTTGGTTTCCGCACTCTATTTCTTTCTGTATATGTCGAATGTTTTTTATCAGTACCGTTTTTTTTCGATCACTACTAACCTGTCTTTTTTTCATAGAGTAGAGTGTTGTCATTTTTCGAGTGCAGCGCATATATAGTTTTTTTTGTTTACATCCAGGTACATAGGTTATTTTTTGCCTAGTTCATTAATGTTCTAGAGTATAGTACTACGGATATTGTCTAGTATTTATTTCTTCTTGCTTTTATTTTGTACTATATAATTCCGTTCATAATGAAATACTTTCGAATCCTCCCTTTTATATCTGTTTATTTGATGATGTCTACAAACAAAATGGGCATGTACTTATAATTCACGCTACAAAGTGCCCTAATCACCTCTCGAAGGGTACGAATCTGACTATCCGTTATTTAGAAGTGTGCCATCTTCTGTTCAATAATGCATGTTTTATTATTCAAAAGCCACTTCTTGTTGTCTGGCTTGCGATTATTTTTCTTATAATTATTAATACTAGCAAATATATTCTTCCTCCGCCTTCATATTTGTGTTAGTCTGGAATAGTGATCTGATGATACACAATCATACACTACACTGCCCTCCAAGGAAGAGAGTAATGACCTGCTGGGTGGTTTCATGACGAACGAACATAAGTATCCTCCCCCAACAAAGTGGGGGGGATTCATAAAAAGAGGCTTTCATGAAAAGCATACCAATAATACACTACTCCCAAATAGATGGTTCTGCCTGGGATGCTGGTATCATTAAACAGAACATATACGAAACTGTCATTACTCCCAACATAGAGGAAATATCTGGTACGATAGTATAATGAGCACGAAACAGATCTAAAATACCACTCTGAATTTAGTATTCAACGACATATATATTTACAATTTATAGAAGTAATAATATACTTTTAACTACAGAAAAAAAGAGATACAAAATCTCCATTAGTAATAGTATTTTTCTACAATATTCAGAGTTGTATTATTTACGGCATAATCACGCTGACACATTGTATACTTCACAAAATAATTACGATGACACATTGTATACTTCACAAAATAATTACGCTGACACATTGTATACTTCACAAAATAATTACGCTGACACATTGTATACATCACAAAATAATTACGCTGACACATTGTATACTTCACAAAATAATTACGCTGACACATTGTATACATCACAAAATAATTACGCTGACACATTGTATACATCACAAATTAATGACGCTGACACATTGTATACATCACAAAATAATCACGTTGACACATTGTATACTTCACAAAATAATTACGCTGACACATTGTATACTTCACAAAATAATTACGCTGACACATTGTATACATCACAAAATAATTACGCTGACACATTGTATACATCACAAAATAATTACGCTGACACATTGTATACTTCACAAAATAATTACGCTGACACATTGTATACATCACAAAATAATTACGCTGACACATTGTATACATCACAAAATAATTACGCTGACACATTGTATACATCACAAAATAATTACGCTGACACATTGTATACTTCACAAAATAATTACGCTGACACATTGTATACTTCACAAAATAATTACGCTGACACATTGTATACTTCACAAAATAATTACGCTGACACATTGTATACATCACAAAATAATTACGCTGACACATTTTATACATCACAAAATAATTACGCTGACACATTGTATACTTCACAAAATAATTACGCTGACACATTGTATAGTTCACAAAATAATTACGCTGACACATTGTATACTTCACAAAATAATTACGCTGACACATTGTATACATCACAAAATAATTACGCTGACACATTGTATACTTCACAAAATAATTACGCTGACACATTGTATACATCACAAAATAATTACGCTGACACATTGTATACTTCACAAAATAATTACGCTGACACATTGTATACTTCACAAAATAATTACGCTAACACATTGTATACATCACAAAATAATTACGCTGACACATTGTATACATCACAAAATAATTACGCTGACACATTGTATACATCACAAAATAATTACGCTGACACATTGTATACATCACAAAATAATTACGCTGACACATTGTATACTTCACAAAATAATTACGCTGACACATTGTATACTTCACAAAATAATTACGCTGACACATTGTATACTTCACAAAATAATTACGCTGACACATTGTATACATCACAAAATAATTACGCTGACACATTGTATACTTCACAAAATAATTACGCTGACACATTGTATACTTCACAAAATAATTACGCTGACACATTGTATACTTCACAAAATAATTACGCTGACACATTGTATACTTCACAAAATAATTACGCTGACACATTGTATACATCACAAAATAATTACGCTGACACATTGTATACTTCACAAAGTAATTACGCTGACACATTGTATCCATCACAAAATAATTACGCTGACACATTGTATACTTCACAAAATAATTACGCTGACACATTGTATACTTCACAAAATAATTACGCTGACACATTGTATACTTCACAAAATAATTACGCTGACACATTGTATACATCACAAAATAATTACGCTGACACATTGTATACTTCACAAAATAATTACGCTGACACATTGTATACATCACAAAATAATTACGCTGACACATTGTATACTTCACAAAATAATTACGCTGACACATTGTATACATCACAAAATAATTACGCTGACACATTGTATACATCACAAAATAATTACGCTGACACATTGTATACATCACAAAATAATTACGCTGACACATTGTATACATCACAAAATAATTACGCTGACACATTGTATACTTCACAAAATAATTACGCTGACACATTGTATACTTCACAAAATAATTACGCTGACACATTGTATACATCACAAAATAATTACGCTGACACATTGTATACTTCACAAAATAATTACGCTGACACATTGTATACATCACAAAATAATTACGCTGACACATTGTATACATCACAAAATAATTACGCTGACACATTGTATACATCACAAATTAATTACGCTGACACATTGTATACTTCACAAAATAATTACGCTGACACATTGTATACTTCACAAAATAATTACGATGACACATTGTATACATCACAAAATAATTACGCTGACACATTGTATACATCACAAAATAATTACGCTGACACACTGGTCCCCGTTTCAGTACAGCAGTTAAGCGATTTTTAGCGTAGTCAGTAGTAAATCGGTGATCATCAGTTGATTCTCTGTTTCCAGTCATCTTCGACTTCTGCTTCCCACTGGACTGCAGCAATGCCGGTTCAGGTGATGTGTGGTTGGATATTAGGCAACGTTTTATTTACAATTAAATTTCTGTGCAAGCTACTTTTACAGGGGGTATCCATTGTTTCTCGAGACTCTACATGGGTCTACATTATTTCGATACTTTAGATAGTTTTATGTAAATGTTGTCCTACTTGGTTGGCTTGTGTGTTTTAGTAACACATTTGACTTTCTTTTTTTTTTACAAGAAGAATCTTAGCCATTGAACTTGTGTATGCATTCATTCATGAATGTAAATCAATTCAGATATATGTGCATTTATGCATTCAATATTGTATACAGAACAAACAGATCATGCACGTTTACAACGATAAGAATTTACAAAATATATGAGAACTTCGACGATAAATAGTTTTTTTTTAATTTCAAACATGTAAGGCTTTGCTGTGATCTTATGTAAGTAGTTATTCGAATAATTGTAAAACTCTCATTTCTTTATTTAACGATAACATTTACATAGCTCGGGATAAGTTGTGTACTTCATCACCTTCTACTTCTTCTCATTGTTCTTCTTCTACTTAATCTTCTTCTTCTTCTTCTTCTTCTTCTTCTTCTAAAAAGTAAAATAAGCATCAACTTTCTGGCTATTTAGTGGACGCACAACACAATTTTCATGTCAATAATTATGAGTTATCAAAATATTGTGTCAACCAAGCTAATATTTTTATTTTATTTATTTTGGGGGGAGAGGGGCCGTACAATATAATAGAGTGTATTTCTTTTTTGCCCCCCCCCCCCCATTTTCTGTGTGTGGATTGTGGGTTGGGTAGGTTTTATTTTGTTAGTGTCAAGAAATTAGCAGTCGTGCCGTAAGAAGATCTGACATTCCGGAGAATGTTTAAACTTCCACTACAAACCAAACAAAACCGACTTCAGAAACGGAAACAAAAACTTAGTTTATAGTAAGGTTATGGTTAGTTTTGGTATGTTTCGTGGTAAGGTTAAGGTTAGGGTTAGGGTTATTTTAGGGTTATTGTACAGTTAAGTTCTTGTTAGGGGAAACATTAGAAATACATTAGAAAAACAGTTTAGCTTGTAGTGTGTAAATTCTGCGTTATATAATCGGTGAATGTTTATCAACGTAAATTCTATTACGAATAATAATAAACTTTGGATGTATTTTCGTTATTATAAAATTCTAATAGTTGTCTTCGAATGAAATTATAATATTCCGATATTCCTTTAGTCATCTAATACAGTGATAACGACTGATAAAACGACATTTTAATTGATGAAGTGTATGTTCTGTATATGAACACTTTATTATATTTTTAATATGAAGAATAATATTATTAGTTAAGAGTAATATGTTTGTAAAAATGTAATCATAGTAGAAAAAATAGATTTCTAATAGAAGGCTATCCACAGAATTAAGGGATAGGAGATGCCATATTTTAATTACAATTTTCTTTACTTTATTGCTCGGCAATAATTCTCAATTATTCCAAAACAGGATTGTAGCCAGCAAATCTAATCGCCGTAAAAGTGAGAAGGGGGTCCTTTTTTTTAGGGAAGATATAATGTGTTAAACTGCTTAAAAAATAGTACAATGATTGGTGGAGCTGGAATATTTAACTTATAAAGAAGTTCAGGATAGTGGTAGTGGTAGCAGACTTTTGCGTCTCAGTAAAAGTTACTTTGACTTTACCTATGCATGACATGTTTGAGAGAGTTGCATATGCCGGAATTAATGTAGGGAAGTATAAAATCGAATGAAACTGCCTGATAATTTCCCGAAGCGCCCATCAAATATTTGCATAAAGGGTGACCATATAGAATTCCTATACAGCGATTTAGTTTAATTACCTATAATTATTGTAGTTGCTCGAGTTTAAAATCGAGTTTATTTCATTAATACATCGATTACTAATAGAAAGTTGGCATATGTCTGTCTAAACCCGAAACTGCTCTATGACTTCTATTACTCGTGCTATTGTATAATGTTTTAATACTCAATCTAGTTTACTATACTATACCAGACTTATATTTCAATGCGCAGAGCAAGTGGGGTAGTTTAGTATTTGTTCTGCTTTCATTTGATCACCCTTTCAGTCAATACCACCACTGTTTATCGCTAGTAGAAGGTAGAATCCGTAAGATGTTAATTCGGTAATGGTTAAAATGTTGAAGTCTTTTAGGAAAATATCAGCGGACACGCATTAAAAATAAGAAGATACGGTGGTCTTCCATTAAGAAGCACTGAATATTTAAATGTAAATGCATTGTTAGGCTTTCACTCGCTTTTTTACATTTAAGTAGTCAAGGCTTTCTTAAGGAAGACCACCATATATTCTTATCTTTAATGTGTGCCCGTGAATGTGTTCATTCAGTAATAGTTCAAATGTCAAAGTATTTTAAGACTTTGACATTTTAACTATTACTGTATTATCACCTTACGGATATTACTATCTACTAATAGTAAACATGTGACTATGAAAAAATGTCTAGCACTCCCGACGAGAACGTATTACATCGAAAATGTGGGACTACTTTTAAATAAATTGATATTTGTTTACAAAAAATGCATTGTTAGGCTTCAACCCGCTTTCTTACATTTAAATATTAATGCTTTCTAATGGGATACCACCATATATTATTTTCTTTAATGCGTGTCCGCGCATATTTCCCTAAAAGACCTTGACATTTGAACTATTACCGAATCAGAATCTTACAGATTTTCCTTTCTATTAGCGATAAACATTCCGCTATGAAAAAAATGTATTTCACCCCCGACAAGGACGTATTGCGTCAAGAATGTTGGACTATTTTAAATAAATTAATATTATTCAAAAAATACATTGTTAGTATTCAAACCGCTTCTATTTATCTTCCTCCCACAAGGTAAGATGTGACATAATGTCGGAAAAGTGGGAAAGAACCAGCGCTCGAGAATTTGAGCACTCTGGCTTTTTAATAATTGCCTGGGCAGCCCCGTCGGCATTCCCCGGTAGGGGCGCCTCAGGCAGTAAGCAATAAACTTACTCCTTCCAAAAGAGGGGAGGCAAAGCATGGGAGGGTGCACCTCCTAGAACTGCACAGGACGGAAAACCGATGGACCGGCGTAAATTCAGACCTGAATTCAAACCGCTTTCTGACAGACATATATATATATATATATATATATATATATATATATATATATATATATATATATATATATATATAGTAGACAATATTCTTAAGCTTAATTGTGCAACTAGTCTAAGGTAAGACGACTCTAACATCGCATCAGTTTATTTATATTTACTCCTACCTTATCCAGTAGTCCTGGGCATTTTCTTTGAATTGGGCTAAAAAAATCTTGGTTAAGCAGACGATCAGTTTTGATAGTTCAACTGTTTGTCTCTTTATTTATTTTCTTTGCTGTGGCATATCTTCCTGTAACAAATGCTTAAATCTAACTGTAATACATGCTCAACCGTGCTACTCACACCAACAAATTACAGAGGGGAATATATCCTCAATTATTTAAAGAGACAAGAAAACTTATATTAAGTACACACTTTTAAAGTTAGTTTTGTTTTAGTACGACATTAACAACTTTATGTTTGACCAAACTAACTGTGTTGAGTAAATGCACTGTGGGTGCATTTTCGGTAGCTTTTTACCACTTCCTTTTTTCTACTGTATCCCCCGGTCGTTAGTTTCCATGAGAGCTGTTTTTCACAAAGTAGGAACGAAATGTTGTTTCCTTGGTCGGTGGGGGTTTAGAATGAGTGGTCTTTCGAAGTGACTTTACTAATTTTTTCTCTTATTTTTTGTTCCCATGTCAATAATAATGATGCTAGAGATAAACAATTTTCCTTGCCAGATGTTATCCGTCTGATTGTCTAAATAGATGAACATTGGAGTAAGTACCAAATATGTTGTTCTATCAGCAAGTGCGAAATACGAAGGCTGATATATTGTTATTTCGTTAACGGAGTCTGGAAACTTTTCAGCGGGGCTACTAAGTGTCATCTTGGCCTTTTGGCTAAGATCAAAGTGTAGTATCTGTTCCGATGGATACTGCACCCCATACTGGTGTTGTCTTGGCCTTCGTGTCTTGATTTACGCCAGTCAATGGGTATGTCCTGTGCAGTTCTGGGAGGTCCACCTTCCCAGGTTGTGCCTCCCCTCTTTGGGGAGGAGTAAGTTTATTGCTTACTGTCTGAGGCGCCTCTACCGGGGAATGCCGACGGGGCTGCCCAGGCAATTTTTAAACCCCACTTTCCCGACCCGACCTTGGGTCACATCCTACTTGTGGGAGTAAGATAAAAACTGGCCGTTTGCCTAACTCCTGGAGAGGAGTAAATCAATACTCAGTGTCATATTAGTCGAAACTGCTATGGCCTTTCCGCCCTCATATAGTTTACAAAGATAATCTTTTCTTAATAATTTTCTCTGTGTTCTAGTATTAACCCCGTTTCTGAACTCTTTCACACGTCTTCCAATCAAAACATTATAAAACAAACCACGAGCGTTAACTAATAATTTCAACTTTTAAGACAGATCCCTACAATCAGTTAATTTTTCCAACATGAAAGATTAACGTGTTAACCTTCTAGAAAATGAAAGCCATTCATAAGAGACCAGAGGAAAACTTCAGTGTGTGTGTGCAACTGGCATTGACCTGTCAGTTTTTATAGATGACATGTTACTAAACATGACGTCAAACACGACTCCCAGGATCGTCATGCCCATAGAATATACGCCTACGTGTATGACGCTTTTCCATATGGTATGGACACTTCTAATAGAGAATCAAATTCGCCCTGTATGTGTTTCCGTGTCGCACCTGTTCACTGCACCGCCTTCATCGTTGTCCTCTATCGTCTTCTCAACGATAGAACTACTGTTATCGCCGACATCTCTGACAGAATTGACAATATCGTCTTAGTTAACCTTCTTAATAGTATTCATGACTGTGGTAACTTTAATGTTCAGAAGGTTGAGATGCTTCTTCACTAAAGGACGAGAGATGATGAAGGTAGTTTTGTCACTACTTTTCCCCGCATACAAGCTCACTCAAATTGTTAACAAGCAAACATGCGTACCCGATGCTGATAGATATTTTGCAAGTCTTCTTAATCTTTTTCTACCAATCGTCCCTGAGCAGTGCACATCTACTTTCTTGTTTTTCCTGGGATCTTCTGATCACTCAGTTTTCTAAATTAAGAATCAAAACAAAGTTTAGCAAGTCTCATGATTTCCTATTCTATTGTGGTGTTTATCGATATTTAAGCGCTGATTGGAACAAATTAAGATTATTTTATTCTTAAATTCTTCTGAAATAAATTTTCAGACGAAGTGTGCCCTACACGCATCCGATATATCTGAGTAGTAAATTGTTAGTATTTAAAGATTTATCTGCTCAAAAAGAGACGAAACAGTACACCAGGGTACACTATTTAATGTGCCGGAGCTATTAACAGAAGACACGACTATTTCAATTGCTTTCAACGAAATAGCTGCTCTGAAACAAACGTCTCTTGTACAACTGAACAAGAGATATAAAAACGCCTCAGTGATGTATCTGAACTCTCTATTATCTAGAGTGGCCGATAATAGGATTTGCTCAAATGGGTTTTGAATACTAAAAATAAGGGGCACAACAATATTTAAGAGTTATATTACACCCATCATAAATAGACCAGCTATGATATTATAAACATCTGTTTAAATCAAAACGTTGCAAAAAAAGCTTTGCAGCTATTTCTACCCTTTGCGAGTAATGACATCTACCCACATAATACCCCGTAATAATGTATAAAATTCTGAGCGACATCCGAATAACAGTCCAGTGACAATGGATGAACTATATGCTTTCCAGACATTTGTTTTAATTAATTGCATTTGTTCAAGCTTATTTCTTACACATAATTCAAGATCATGGATCAAAATCCGACGTATAAACATTAGACTCATATCTTCTCCTTTGAAAGAGAAACATAAGCAATTCTATCAGATAAGATTGTACTTCCCAAATTAGCAATGATCACATATATACTCATCCCTTAAGATGTGTGTATTGCAATTGCATATGAAAGTAGAAATGGAAACAGTTTTCTCGTAATAAATATGTTATGAGAAAATTCAAAACTAACAGTTGATTCAATATCAGTTCGGCTTCCAATTATTTCAGTTAATATTTTAATGAGACAATTGCAATAACCGTCTTTCGACATCCACATTTCTTTTTAACTTAACTTGATCCCCAATGACAATTATGAATAACGTTTTTAATCAAACAGATTCGAAAATTTTAACTTAATTTTTATCAATTAAAACATTCATTCAAGTCATGAGTTAACTCCATCTTTATTATTTTGTGTTTTTATTTTCCTACGTCTAGTTTCACGCGTCTAATAATAAGCAATATCTATTTAAAACTAGAGAGAGGGGAGCCCAGTCAGCCAAAACGTAGAGAAATCTATTTTGCTTGATTGAAAACAATACATACTTATTTGACAAATAATATTTTAATCACTTAAATTACTTGCAGTTAAATTGGTTCTTTTCTGATTTTCATTTTATTTTAGAATTAATACTCTAAGTGAAAACAAGTTGGTTTCTAAGAATTATTTTGTTGTTTACATATGTATAATAATTGTTTACAAACTTTTTTACAAGTTTAACATCCCCACCCCCAACTAAAAAATCAGATTCTACTTACTTTGGTCGATTAGATGTAAACAGCCTGAAAAAATATCCGCAAAGGAGGAATTAAAACAATTATTTAAACATTTTTTTTATTATAGAGTGAGGATCATTTTCATATATACATTTAACGTAAAATGAGAACGCACTTCTTAGCCAGTTAGCAGTACACTCATTTTTTTAATTTTGTTTGATTTCAAACAATACTTATGTAACAAATCCTATTTTAATCACCTAAATTACTTACAGTTAAATAGGTTCTTATTTGCTTTGTTTTCAGAATTAATAATCTTATACTTATAATTTTAAATGAAATTATTATTTTACATTTCTCCCAGATGGGTGCATGTATAGTGTTAAGTAAATGCCGCCTGCCTGTATATACATATATATTATTTGGATTTAGTAATTTAGTTGGATGTAGACAAATATAATTAAAAATGTTAAATATTCTATTTCAACATAAGGAGTTAACTTAATTTTTAACTAATAGTCGTTTTACTAATGCATCTGTTTTATACTCTTGGTAAAAACTGTTATATGTTGTTCATGTTTACAGTGAATCAATGTGTGCAGCGTCGAGCGTAGCAGCAATGGGTATATAGCTGCCCGGTCATACTTTCAAATTGTATATCTTCTAACCTCGTATTTGTTTTGTAAAGAAAAAACAGTCTTAATTGATCGTCTGTGAAAAATGTATGGGACTTCGGCGTAGAATTAAAAAAATATTTGCCATCAAAGCATTCTTTCACATGTGCAAAATCGACCAAATCACAACCCGCGTGTTGCGAAAAATATTCCCTAAACACAGACACACCAAAATAAGTTATATCCAATAATTTTTTTTAAATGGCAAGCATAAGAAAATTTTAAAATGTATACATGTCCTTAAAAACTGTCTCAATTCAATAGTGGGCAATCAGTTTCCGCTAAATTCACGTGCGAAAATGAAATCTTTTTTCGTTTTATTTTTTGTAATCGCCTAAAACGTAGAATCCCATTTTTGTTTTTTTTATAGTGAATTAGCATAAATGGTTCGGTTGTGATAATACACAGAAAATGATAAAATACACCCTAAAAGATTTCTCCGAAATTGACCAAACATAATATGAGACTAGGAAAATCATCTAATTATTTAAAAGCGAACAGGTCATTTAATTCGCTGAAAGTTAAATTAACATTGTAAACAAATTTTTTTCTTCTATAAAGTATTTAAAGAGAATCGTGTTTTTGAAATATACATTTTTTTACCGCCTTACATAAATCAATGATTTTTATTAATTAACTCGGATCAAAGTATGTCTTTTGTCTAAGAGGATAGTGAAGTATCTGTCTGACACTATACTTTATGTGTTTTCTTGTCCTCAGTTTAAAGTGGAAAAGCGTTCTTTATAAGGTCAATTTTTATTTTCCCTGATTCAGGTTTCCCGTTTTAGGGGAGCTTCATAGCGCTACATGAAAACAACCTTGTGTCTAACTTTGCCTTCGTGGAGAGGAAAGTAGATAGAGATTCAGGTCAATATAGCTTTTATTTAAGCTGCAATCAGGTTTTAAATAGAATACTGAAAGAATAAAAACTCAGTTTCGCTGGAACCTTCTGGAAGTGTACGTAACCCCTCGGAAAATACCTGAATGCTTAGCCAATCAGATTACAGCAGACGTAAATTATCAATAGCGAATTGAATATAGTGTAAAATTCCATAAGTTAAGAAAATTGATTAAAGCGATCATGAATCTCATCGAGGTATGCAGACGCTTCCGTTTTCGGTAATAATTATTGAATGTTGTCACAGAAGTAAACTTATAGGTCAAGAAATAAGTTGCAGAACATGTTCTATTTCACTCTTACCCTACAAAAAACAATTTATCACTAAGCCCAACTTTACCCTAACCTGTGATTTTGAGATCACAAAGTTTTCGTTCGGCTTTAGCTGACTGTTTACGTAAACTGTTGGAAGATAACGAAAAAAAAACGCCGGTTTAAACATGGGTCGTTAATTGCAAAATATATATATATAGTGTGTGTAGATTTCAATTTTGTGTTGAGAATCTGAATAACAGAGCTCAATGTAATTTAAACAGAGCAAAACTGAATTATAAAAAGAAAAAAACTATACACACATTAAGGTTGTACACATTATAACTTATTTCGACCCCTTAATTAGGTCTCCTCAGATGTATAAACAACCACGTTAAAAAACCAAAAAATAATTCTATATATATATATATATATATATATATATATATAAAGAACATGAAAATAAAGATATATTGCATAACTTTAAAGTAGAAGCCATCATAAAGGAGTTGATGTTCGATATACGATATAGAGCAATTATATAACAAGTAAAAGATGAAAATAAAGATTGTAAAAATGCAATATCTATTACGTGATCACTTGCTAAAAACAAGGTGCTTAAAAAACAATACCTATTCATTCTTTCAAAAGCTATGCCTTAAGGAAAGGTAAATACATTTCTTTTGTTTCAAAAATATTAGTTTGAGGAACTGGTGACATAATAAATATTGTATTTTTACAATATTTAACCTCATCTATCACTTGTCTTTTTCTTTCTCTCTATAGGTATATATAACAAAGTTTCGTTGTAGCGTTGAACACTATCAACAACATTAAGCTGCCCCCGTCTCTCAGGTAAGTGTACATTAATTTCAATTACTGTATGTGAAGATTTCTCGCGTCAGTGTGGACTTGGGTGTTAGGCTCCTGGTTCTAGGCTGAATCTACGAACTGCGTTCGAGCCTATGCGACCGCTTGCATACGCCATCCTGCTTTGATGAGGATAGACACCCAAAACGACGTCGTTTGTGAGTATAAAACACTTTAAAATGAAAAAAATATATATTTATTGTCAATGCGCCTTTAAGATTAAAGATTTTAATAGTAGAACACTGTTTTAAGTTACAAATCATTGTCATCCTACGACTAAGGAAACTTCCGCTCGAGCGTTGACCACTATCGACAACATGACGCGCGTATCGAGTTCCGCTCGAGCGTTGACCGCTATCGAAAACATGACGCTAGCCCCTGTCTCTCGAGTAAGTATGCATTAATTTCAATAACTGTATGAGATAATTTCTCGAGTCGGTGTGGGCTTGGGCGTTAGGCTTGTGATTCTAGGTGTAATCTACGGACTGCGTCCGATCCCATGCGACCTCTTGCAACCGGCAATCCTGCACTGATGAGGATAAAAAACCAGAAACGACGTCGTCTGTATGTACACTGTAATATATATATATATATATATATATATATATATATATATATATATATATATATATATATATATATATATATACATATATACATATATATATATATATATATATATATATATATATATATATATATACATATATACATATATATATATATATATATATATATATATATATATATATATATATATATATATATATATATATATATACGATGTTTAACGCCAATACTATTTATCCTGTGACGTTAATTATAACAACCTCGGAGTTTAAATTGTAAACGTACTTCTGTGACTGCATAACTTTTTGTGTTTAGTAGCATCTTTTATTGATTATGAAATGAATATATATAGAAACAAATACATAAACGGACAAATTTAAAATAACAAATAGCAGTAATTCATGATTTAAAATAAATACCGTTCGCTTCACAAAACAAAAGTAAAGGCTGAGAAATCAGTCAGTTCATCCTGAGGAAGTCTTACAATAAAGACGAAACGTTGATGAATATACAAAAATATATTTTGGTTTTTCTTTTTTCATTTCCCATTACGTCGGATTACTGTCATTTTTCCTTTCTCATATATATATATATATATATATATATATATATATATATATATATATATATGGTGATTCATAAGTCACTTAGCTATTTATTTTTGAAATTTTAAGTTTAAAAATTCGGTAACACAAAACAGAAAGTTTATTCGACAAATTCATTGATGGGAGTTTCGAATTACAGCACATTTTCAAAATTTCCACATTCGTTCTGCATGCATAGATCCATTCTTTTTTGCAAGAAATTTACGACTCTTTGTAGCATATTTGATTGATTATGAAATAAATATATATAGAAAAAAATACATAAACGGACAAATGTAAAATAACAAATAGCAGTAATTAGAGAGTAAGATAACAATTATCAAAAGTTCATAGTATGTTTGTGCTTCATATGGTAATCATTTTAAATAGCTAGTGAAGTGACTTATGAATCACCCTGTATATATATATATACATGCGTAGTACCTTCTATTTCTTCTCGCACACACACTGCCACTCCTTCAGACTCTTATGTTCATACTTTTTATACAATTCGTAAGAGCAACAGTGAATAATATATTTGTATTAAATACCAAACGTTTGCGTTTGATTTTTGAAAGTTATACATGTTATAAATATTGGCAGCAAAATGTTGAAATCCAAAACAATTATCCTGTTTTACAATGAACTTGTATCGGTACAGAACAACTAGAAGCTGTACAAAACAAACTAGAAATAAAACCCGATGAATTTATTTGATCCACTCCAGCATCGCATATTTATGTATGCCTCATTACCTCACCTTTTACATACAATATGTTATTACATGATCCGCTGTGATCCCTATTATGTTTCTATTCAAATTAAAACGGAAATAATCATTTCTAATGTCGAAAGTTTCTATCGATCTCATGAATATGTAAGAAATTAGTCATAACACATCATAGTTATACATAGCTTGAATGGGATGAAAACAATATTTCACCCCCTCACAAAATATGAGTGTATTGGCATGACAACCCGAGCTAATCGGTACAATATATAAATATCGACCCAAACAAAAACATGACGTCAGGCACACATAAACCTCTTATCTTCCGCAAATATCAAGACGTGCATAATGTTTTCATAATTCTTACATAAAATGTATCATGCTTGTATAATGTTGCATAGTTTATGCAAAATTATACATTTGATGCTGAATAATTGGTTAGCATTTCCTTTACTATAATCCTCCGTGTTGTTTTTTTTTAGTAATAATCGAAGATAAAATTTAAAGAGATTCTCAGTTGAACGATGATCGCCATAACTAGTTGACCGGAAACAATGCATGAAATGGGCAGAAGATTACTTAAGTAGAATTGCTTATACAAAAGGACGGCTCAACAAGTATTTGTTAGCATTAGACTTTAATACTCCTATGCTGTAGTCGGTTGGGAAGCATATTCTTGGAATCCTGTTTCACAAATGGGTCGTTCTAGGAAAGAAGGGGTGTTATGGATGTGTTGCTTCGTTTTTGGTATAGTGCGAGAGAATGTACAGTTCCTTGCTGTGGTTGTAGAGATCCGAGTACTGGATGTGAAGGTCTTACAGCAGAGGCCAGGGATTGTCGTTCAGTCGAGCACGTACCATTAACATAAAGATACTGTTGAGAGGTGCTAGCAAAATATGGGCTGCGTAGTAAAAGATGTATGAACTTTATGAGATCACCGCCTACTAGATGCCGCATTCGATTTTTATACCCCTGCCGGGAGAGGAAATGCTGCGCTGAGTGGCACATGTACAGATATGTCAGCCGTACTTCAGCTTAGGACGCATTTGGCTCTCCTAAATGTTGAAGATTGCGCTGAGAGTGAGGTAGTTCCTGGTGTATTAGAAGTATCCCACCATGTTTCTAGTAACCTTAGCAACCAGGGGTATATAGGTGTGTGGGGTGTCAACCCTAGAAGCTTATATACGGAAAATTCCCTGAGGAGAGACCATGAATTTTGACCGGGGAGAAGTGATGATCCGAGCGTTAGTGGTGAAAAGAGAGAAGCTTTGTGTGATTGCGCAAAGAGACTACATATTTCTATGTACTGAGATCATACATTGTTATCGTCCATCGTCTTCTACGATCTCTGAATTGTCTTTTTGGTGTTTTTAAACGACAGTATGCGTTTTAAATTCAGTTTTAACAATTTAGTATCAAATGAAATAAATATAATTTCTATAGTAATTCTTATTATCGGCATTGTCACCATAAGTCTTGTTTGGTTACACTAATAGAATATTTTTTTAAAAACCAGCAGGAGCCCGTGGAAATTCCACGCTGCTTTCAACATTCATTCATATCGTATGGATCACATGATTCTCTTGTTGGCATTGGATTCCCCGATATTTTTCTAGTCAGAATTATTTCTAGAAAGAAATCGACAACTTATAGGAGTGGCCACATGCACGTTGCCAACATTCTAAGTGAAACTTTATTTCCGTAGAAACGAACTTCATTCGAATTTGGAACACCCAGCTAATCAGTCCGTGTCGTTAACTACTTAGCCACGGTCACCTCTCCTTTCTACATAAATATCTATAATTTTATCTTAATAATAAGTATTAGTTTTAAAGAATAAATGTCTGCCAGCCTAAAAATCATCAAGACAAAGCAAAATTTTCTTCTTCTCTAAGAATCATGTAAATTGTTAAGATAAATAAAACAAATATATCTGATTTTCAAAATAAATATGTCTGTTTTTTCAAAATTACATTTTGTTCTTCTCTAATAATCATGTATATGGTTAAGATAAATAAAACAAATATATCTGATTTTCAAAATAAATATATCTGTTTTTTCAAAATTACATTTTGTTCTTCTCTAATAATCATGTATATGGTTAAGATAAATAAAACAAATATATCTGATTTTCAAAATAAATATATCTGTTTTTTCAAAATTACATTTTGTTCTTCACTAAGAATCATGTAAATTGTTAAGATAAATAAAACAAATATATCTGATTTTCAAAATAAATATATCTGTTTTTTCAAAATTACATTTTGTTCTTCACTAAGAATCATGTATATGGTTAAGATAAATAAAACAAATATATCTGGTTTTTAAAATACATATATCTGTTTTTTCAAAATTACATTTTGTTCTTCTCTTATAATCATGTATATGGTTAAGATTAATGAATGAAATATATCTGATTTTCAAAATAAATATATCTGTTTTTTCAAAATTACATTTTGTTCTTCACTAAGAATCATGTAAATTGTTAAGATAAATAAAACAAATATATCTGATTTTCAAAATAAATATATCTGTTTTTTCAAAATTACATTTTGTTTTTCTCTAAAAATCATATATATGGTTAAGATAAATAAAACAAATATATCTGATTTTCAAAATAAATATATCTGTTTTTTCAAAATTACATTTTGTTCTTCACTAAGAATCATGTAAATTGTTAAGATAAATAAAACAAATATATCTGATTTTCAAAATAAATATATCTGTTTTTTCAAAATTACATTTTGTTCTTCACTAAGAATCATGTAAATTGTTAAGATAAATAAAACAAATATATCTGATTTTCAAAATAAATATATCTGTTTTTTCAAAATTACATTTTGTTCTTCTCTAAGAATCATATATATGGTTAAGATAAATAAAACAAATATATCTGATTTTCAAAATAAATATATCTGTTTTTCAAAATTACATTTTGTTCTTCACTAAGAATCATGTAAATTGTTAAGATAAATAAAACAAATATATCTGATTTTCAAAATAAATATGTCTGTTTTTTGAAAATTACATTTTGTTCTTCTCTAAGAATCATATAAATGGTTACGGTTAATAAACAAATGTATTAGTTTTTTTTCTTTATTTATTTAAAATTGTAGCGATTTACTTTCTAAAAAATGCACCGTTTTCTAACCGTAAAATTTATTCTAACTAGAATATTCTTCAGATGAGAAAAACGAATGTCACTTTTTATTAAATAGATTCATTTAAAAGTGCACTGTTTTAGTCAACGAGACGAGATAATTTCATTCTGGATCAATTTATTCTGAAATAGATATTTTCTAATTGACATACTTTACGCAGGCTTTAACTAAAACCAACATAAATTCGATATATTTTAAAGCAATTACTTACCAAAATACTAGACGACCTATTCGGGATAATGAAGCACTAGTTATAACTATAATGTAATGAGAATTCCGCTTAGTACGGATATATGTGCAGAAATCGAAAAAAATATTTAAATAACAAGATCATATGTAATATATAATTAAAATTATTATTTTTATGAACTTTTTAATGCAGAGTTTAAACAAGTCGACGCTTACAGCATGCACGCTATTAAATGTGATTTTGTTTGTATTGGAGAACGAAAGTGCAAGAAAAATATGCGTTTAAATGTGAGGCCAGAGATACTTAAGAATAACATGTATTCATTGAAAAAATAGTATATTTATATTTTATTATTAATGACCATACTTATTTAATTCCTGTTGTATTTTGTGGTATAGCTGAATAATGGTGTCTCTTATAATATTCCGTAGGGAGAATAACATATTTGTTTGCAAAATGTGGCTGTAATATAAAAAACATAGTTCTTAGTTGATTTTTCCACGGTGTATATGAGTAAAGTGAGAGTACTTAGGACACACGGAGTTAATACCTTGACAAATTCCATTATTGATTGGGATTAAATATATAAATAAGACAAATCGAACCAATTTATTTTAAAGAGTTTTATGTAGCATGCATATATAAGCAAAAACCTTAAAATACACACAAATGGTTTAACAGATATACACAGAGTTGTTATGGTATTAAACAAGATTGAAACTAAACAGCCGAGAGATTAAAAATAGGAAATTAACGACGTTGCAAATATCAGTTCTCACCACACTGATCACATTTTTAATGTTAAATACATGTAGCGAGAAATGTTGTTAGATTACTCCAGCATCCCTCACAACGGCAAAGTTCTTTCTGAATCGCACTTTGTTTCTATCAACCTTATTTATAGTGAATTCATAACTCACAAAGACGTGATATTAAATTTGAGTGAATATGTGTAATATTATTATGTGAATTATTTGAACTTTTATTGTAACTTTGCATGTTATAGTTACAACGTCTCGGCCGATCTCACCTTCGACCGTATCGATGTGTATTTTTTCGAACTCGAAAATCTTCATGTGGAATTCGGGAATTCATTGAGAATTTCGAATGGAACCCTAAATTTAACAGACGATGCAAGTTTGTTCTCGTTCCGTCAGTCATGGCCGGATTGAAGTTATAAGTATTATTTTATTTTATTATTACTTATCATACCCTGTTGTAAGGACTGAGCTTTTAAAATCCAGAAACGTGTAATTTAAAACGGATTGTACATCGACGCCTTTATCCTGTGCGTCATTAGTCGGAGTTCTACATCTATATATCAGTCTTCGAAAAGATGCACTCAAAGAATGTCGGAAGTTACATCATTCGATTTTTTTTTAATAACCTCCACTATTATAATAGTAATCCGTACAATCAAAGTAATATAAATTATCAATCATCATTTAAAGAAATTCTTCAACATGTTTAACATTAGTTTCAATAAATGTATGTACTGGATTATTTGTCTTCTATTTGTTTTTTATTAAATATTTTCCGTGGAAAATTATATATATTTTAAACAGTTGCGTTTTATGAAAGTAAGAGTATTTGAAATTAAATGTTAACTATATGTTCTGTTATTTACCAATGCTATGACTTAAGTGTAGTGTTTACACTCATAATCTATCTCGAAACAAGCATTTATCATTGAGAACGGATCGTCTAAACAGGTGTTATAATTGAACGTCACAGTGTCATTCGTAACATCTAATGCCACACCGCGAATTAAGATATATCTAGTAACCAATTTCGTACTCAGGTGAAAAACAGCTACATAAAAGTGTATGGCAATTTTGCACGATACTACATCGAAAACAGCATAGTATATTAAGAATATCGACTGACGTGTAAATGTATTTGATGAAATAGTCTAATATGTAGTCAGCAAATATGTTAGAATTCTGTTCTACTCAATACATTTTATACCTATATATATATATATATATATATTATATTATATATGTAGGAATGTATTTGTTATTGTTTATTATCTATGTACGTATACGTTTCGTCCTTTTTCAATCGGGACTCATCAGCATAGAGATATGACTATTCACTACCGGTCATGCGATTCGAAACCCTGGATTACAAGTATTTTTCAACTCAGATTCGATATCTTTAACCACTGGGCCAATTGTAAACAGTGAATAAACGATGATAATGTTTACACGTTATCGGCGGGCTTAACAACCAGAGTGTTCTATTTTTTTAAGGGAACGAACGATGCATTATAAAACTAGTGACGTATATATATATATATATATATATATATATATATATATATATATATATATATATATGATAATTTTATTTTCACAGACATGTACAAAATCTGCGACACTTGCATGTCGATGTTATCAATCAACAGTTACTATAAACTGAGATCTCATCAGGCAGAGTTAGAATCCGATCTTAACCTCAGATCATATTTGGAGAGAATGAAATGGAGGGATAGAGACAATATAAATCCAGAATTGGCGACACATTTGATCACCGTCCCACCACCACACCAATTACACGTGTCTGATCGGTTTGCCCGCACGCACGCATACACACATATACACAATATTATAGTTCACTTGAAAATTACATTTATAAACTCGGCTTGAAACATAACTGGTTTTTTTTTACACTTGATTCGTGCATGTCTACCTCCCCCTTCCTATTTCATATTTCCTATCTCTTCTCTCTCGATCTGAATAAACAGACGTTATTTTCTTCTCCTTCTTTTCCTTCATGTGTCTACCTTCTTATCACTTCTCCCTTCATTATATGCCCCTCTTTCCACCTTATATTTTTTATTTATTTATTTATTTATTTATTTGCCCTGTTTGTTTCAGATTTTAGATTTTAGATTTTTTTGTTTTTTGTTTTTAGATTTTTTAGATTTTTAATTTTTAATTTTTGAACGGCCTCAATTTTTGAAATGTTAAATTTCTTTTCTTCTTCTTCTCTTTCTCTATCCCTCCATTTCATTCTCTCCAAATATGATCTGAGGTTAAGATCGGATTCTTACTCTACCTGATAAGATCTCAGTTTATAGTAACTGTTGATCGATAACATCGACATGCCAGTGTCGCAGATTTTGTACATGTCTGTGTAAATAAAATTATCATATGTAAAGCTCTATTTTGATATTGATCACTTTTTATAAACCCGGTTAAAATTCTCTGGATTACCACCCTGTGGATTTTTTTTACCTGGATTATTACCATTATATATATATATATATATATATATATATATATATATATATATATATATATATATATATATATATAGTAATCCAGGTAGGGTAAAAATCCACAGGGTAGAAATCCAAAGGGAATTAAACCGGGCTTATAAAAGAGTGCTCAATAAAAATATAGAGCTGTATTGTGAATGCTTTTTATTTAAACATGTACAAAGTATGCTACACTGGCATGTCGTATATATATATATATATATATATATATATATATATAGAGAGAGAGAGAGAGAGAGAGAGAGAGAGAGAGGGAGAGAGAGATGTGTGTGTGTGTGTTTTATTAATCGATCCTGTGAACATTTAATGTGACAGACCTGAATGGATCTAGTGGTGGGCACAGTATTTCTTTACCTTATCGCCCCGAATAACAGCATGGGTGTACTTAATGTGTATGCACCAATATGAGAAATAACAAGTATACGTTGGAACGAGAGTATTTATACGTTTAAACTACGTAGGGGCGACGTGCTTTGCCATCCGTAAAAGATGAGTCTAATGGAAGTTGACAGCATCGAATAATTATTGTTCAATGAGGATTTGTATTGAACATTTTTCATCGAAAGTGACACGTTACGCTGCTACATTAAATACGGTATTGTCGGAAAAGGTTCACTCCAAGATTAAGATCAAAATGGGACATACCTTTGTTACATTGAATACGGTGTTGTCGAAAAAAAAGTTTACTCTGTGATACAGATCACGTTATAAACATGCGTTGGCATTGAATACAGTGTCACTGGAGAAAAGTATACCACGTAAGAAAATCCCAGTGTCGAGCAAGCCGTTTTCTACAACAGATACCTTCTTTCTCTCTTTTTTCTTCTTTTTTTCTTACTTAATCGCCTAAAAAGTAGGATGTTATATGTGGGGCTTGAGAGCGTAAATCAACAATAATACGCAAACATTTAACATTTGTTACGCCTTATAAACGAGGTATTTAATTAGCCATTTTGAAGTAAGTTATTTATTTAATTTTCAGAGGAAATCTAAACAAATCACTTGCTTATAATTAAAATAAAAAGGATGTATTGTTAAAAAAATGAGATTAAATAAATAAATATAGGTAAATTTATCGATTAACAGACGCCGCTAAATCTCCTTCCCTCAAAATGAAATTCAGCTTTTTAGGCGATTACGTGTGAAGAGTGAACACTGTGGAAAACGGAAAGACGAAAAATAAACAATTATTTTAGAATTTAGATTGGGCAATCAGTTTCATATATATTTAACGTAAAATGATGGCCCATCCGAGCCATTCTAACCATTTGGGGAAATTAATAAAATATTTTAACCGCTAACCTTAAGTCTGACTGGCAAGGTCATAAGACCACACGTAAAATAGACCTATCCTTTCCTCCCAAAAACGCAACCGATTTAGCTCTCATGGCGAAAAACAATTTAGGAGAATTAACCGAAGTTAATAGCAACTTTTTAATCTTTGCAAACGTATTGAAAAAGAAACGCAGACGGATTTGTGTATCAGTGCTCCTACATAACATATGACAGGGTTAAAGAAGAAACAACCCTAGTAAGAGAAAGGGTATCACTGATAATTGTGATGAATATGTCAGTATCATATATTAGTCAATGTAAAACTAAAAAAAAAATAAACAAATATCAAGTACAGATAATGTAAATAAGAATATTGCCCAATTTATCATAGAGTTATGTGTGGTAAACTAAGTTTCTTTCATATAAAAGGGGTAGAAATAATTATTTGCAAGCAATTAGATCTTTACTATATGATACATTAATTCATAGAATAAAAGGATCATATAATAACAACTAATTTGTAAACCGTCTATTGTGATGTTACAATTCAAAGATTAAACCTAATTGAAACACGCAGACTTTATAGGAATCTAATTGAAAATCTAAAAAAATTAAAGAGCATGTGTTATAGATTGTGAAAATTAAAAAAAATATTAATCATCATCATCATCATGACTACCATCATTATCATTATTATTGAGGTGTTATTCACTCCTAGAGAAGGACCTCCCATGGTTTCCTACCACCTTGTTTTGTCCCTGTCTCTGCGTGGTCACGTAGGACCACTTGGGCTATCAAAGTATTTTATCTACTGGGTTGATGTCGTCCTCTTGTTTTTTTTCCATTGTTAATGGGTCGATTCCGTCGCTCTAGATGTCTACCTGTTGTCTGTAGATCTCGACAGTTTTACTGCCCATCTATGTTTAGCCGTACGTGCCGTGGTGACGACGTCGTTTATTCAAGTTTGCTGATTTATCCAAGTGTTTCTTTTTCTTTAACATAGACTGACACTCTGCCATTTTTAGCTTTACTATCGCTGCATTATTGAGTACGCATGGTTCGCTACCATATGCCATAACAGACATAGTGTACATATTGAACACTTTCCGCTTAATGTTCATAGTGGACGTTCTACTCTTCATGGTCTTGTCTATTTTTTTAAAAAGCTGTCTATCCATACGCAATCCGTCGTTTGATTTAAGGCATTTTATCAGCGTCGCTTCTCAGCATCTTATCTAAGTAGATATTATCATCCTCATCGTTGACTATAACTTGGGTTTTTATAACATATTTAAATTCTATGAAGTATACTTATACGAAATTAAGATAATGGGCAATGATTTGAAATCTAAGAGAATAAAATCAAGTTTGGAATATGAAAGTGGAAATAATAATATTGATAATCGAACCACAAGTAACTATACATACCTTATGTAACACACGTTCATGGTAAGGATCCAAGAAATAACAAGGAAATAACAATACCAGTTGTATTGCATATTGCTAAAAGATAAGAAGAGTTATTCAGTTTTAAACGAGCTTACCATATTATGATGTTGAGAAAACAGTGTTTAGTTCGATTGAGAATCAGATTAAATATGTAAACGCTTCACACACACCTAGAAGCGATTGCAATAATTCAGGATGAAGTGCAAAAGTATTACTGGGGAAGAACAAACATTAAGAATACTTAACACTAGATAATTAAACGAGAGAAAACGTTTGTGCATCGTTTGTGCATCGTATTAAAACTATATATTTTGCTAAAACTTATTAAAAACAAATATTACTCGGAATCAACATTATCTAGTCATGGTAATCCTGCTCTATCTTTTATCACACTTAATAAGTATATTGCGAGTCCTCTGTTAGTTGTTAGAGGTTCGTGACGTCCGCAAAAAAGTTATCGGTGTAGATTTCAACCAATCCCTGCAAGAGTGAACAGCAAATATGATTATTGCCTTACTGATTAGGGTAAGATCAGTGAAAGATGTCAGACGGGTTGCTATGTAATGGTGTGTTGTCTCCACGGGATCCTAAGAGCAGTTATTTACAATAGAGTACACGGCGCCAATTCCTTTCTCCTAATCCTTTGGTAAAATAACAAGTTCTACTTCTATAGACGAGAACTTCTGTAACAATAACTTCCAAAAAGTAAAGTTTCATCTAGTTAGGAATATATGAATTCTATATTGCGTTAGCCATACCCTAACTAACCCAGATATTGCTGATTCGCACATTTAGTTCACTCTGTGAGCAATTTTTCTTTGCAACATTACTGCATAGTTTGGAGAACTCATCAACATTTTAGGCAGTTATCATTCAGGTAAGAGATATTCCATGTTGGTTCCAAAAATGTGTCCAATTTTGCTCGTGTTAACAAAACTGGCAAATGCAATGTTCTATTTCCTTTCAGAGTATATCTAGGCTTCTATGTCTTTGTGTGTCAGCAAACATTAGAAGATCATCTGCATAGACTGAGTCAGTAATCTCCTCTACGGGATAGTTTCTGATTCTTTCAGGAACCAATACCAACCAATTTCATTTACACTTGTTGACTGACATAGAGAGGATATAGTCAAGACGGATTATGATGACGTCACATTATAAATTGTGACGTCATCATTTGCACAGTCAACAGAAATTTGTTTCACATCTGTTCAATAATCCCTTTTAATAACTAGATAAATATATTTTCATTACTTACATTAATAAATGTAAATCTTAGAAAAACTAATTGAATTTAAAGTACGATTTAAATTGCCAAAATCCTCATATATATATTGATAAGAAAAGTTATTGTCCCTCGACGTTCATAAGCAATAAATATAAGTTTGTTTTGGATTCAAAGGGTTTTATTCTTATTTCTTTACGGTCTATGGTCCGTGACCCTTTCCTAAATTGTTATGATTACAAAAAATAAATAATGTGGGCACGTTAGCAACCCTGCGTCCTAGAGCATATTTCATAATTCATAATGATTAATCAAGTAGTTTAAGATGTAACCTTATTATATTATTGACGGTCATACGAGCACACTGAATCTTTTTTTAAATGTAGTATTTATATAACTAAAATCTAATGTTGAACAAATATTTTCTGTAAATGTTTTTTATCTAACTTATTTTTGAAGTTTTTTTTTTGGGGGGGGGGGATTTCAGTTATATTAGAGAGCACTCCTCAATTGTAAAATTTTCAAATAACTTAGGTGCTTATGTAACTCAGCGGTTGGCCGAGAATATAAATATTGTAAATTCATAAAAATCGCTTCACGAAAAGGACGTTAAATATTTGTTTACATATATACATACGCAAAAAATGTATATGTAATTTAATAAAAATGTGCCAATGTTACTTAACGTAGAATATATTTAAAAATGTATTATGATCCGTTAATTAGTTCAGAAGATTTGGGAAACAGGGGCAGATTTAGGTGGTCAGAGCTTCTAAATGGTAAAGTCTACAAATAAAATAATGCGCCGATGCTACTCATTGGTTTACCGAGAATACATAGTCTGATATTCACAATGATCACTTTATTTTTTTAAATTATATATATATATATATATATATATATATATATATATATGTACAACCAAAGTAGTGACCTGTAAAAATAAATGTGCCCATGTTTTGAATAATATTCTTGAATATATATTGTAACGTTCATAATGATGATTGCCTTAGTTTAGGCGGTATTCTGTGCATATATATGCATATATATATATATATATATATATATATATATATATATATAGAGAGAGAGAGAGAGAGAAAGAGAGAGAGTGAGAAATAGAGAAGAGAGAGAGTAAGATAATACTTTAAATGTATGAATATTATCTTTAACCAGTAGACTATCAGGATCAAAAACAAAGATCAATATAGTGTATAGAGCAATAAAGTTAATTGAATGACATAATAAAATAAGAAATTAATCAGAATTTATTAAAGTTCAATATATATATATATATATTTATATATATGTATATATATATTAATTCATTTTCATATATGTATATATATATATATAGACTTGGAGGTTTCTCAACCATTAAAACTATATATATGAAAAACAAAATTTAAAAAACTTTTAATCCCAAGTCGTTCAGTGGAAAATCACTCATGTAAGTCAATTTATTTTTTACAGTTATTATATTAGTTTGCTTCTAACATTATTTAAGGGATCATCAGTTGTTTATCATGAAAAACTGTTTCGGGAATTTAATATATATATATATATATATATATATATATATATATATATATATATATATATATATATATATGTTCGTTCATATATGTACTTACGTTTGATAGTGACCTTGTGAGAGATGGACGCATCTGTGGAAGTCGGGTTTGAATTGTGCGATTTGTGGCTGTGTCACCTTGTGCAACTTGGTGGATGTATTCCCACGATTTGCGGAGACAGTGACGTAACCTCGAGGTCAGAGATCGGGTCACATGTGCGTGTTGATCACGAGATTCGTGACGTCAGTTTTCCGCTGTGGGAAAGTTAAATTGAGATTTAATCAGTTTCTCATTTGGAAGCGACGAGAGAACAACGCACAATCATGTTGTTATTATAAAGAAGAGATTTCGAATCCCAAAATAAGCAAGTAGGGCCAAACGAAATCCCTCTCCTTTTCCTTCCTTGCAAGTTATTACGTGATTAACTTGGGGGTTTTAACTAGTGTGGCCTCTCTCTCTATCTCTCTCTTTTCCAACGATCCTCTCCATTATCGGATAATTAGTTAGTAAATTAAAAAGTGCTGTAATGTAAACAGCAACATACTTTTTAAAATCTATTGAAGAAAGTTTGATTTCAGAGCGAAGATAGCAGTCCCAACACGAAGGAAGCAATTAGTAGTTCACACGACAGCGAGCGAAAAGAATGATGGCGGTGGCGACGGAGCCACTAGCGATAGCAGCGGCGAGCAGGCTACAGAGATATCAAGCTGCAGGCGACAAGCTTAGTACGAATAGTCGCGACGCAAAGCGAGGCGAAATGAAGCACAACAAGGCAGTACGAATAGTTCCCGGGCTGTTGGAATTTACCGAATTAAGAAACGACATATCGGCCCATAGGTGACAATGCCGTCCGTTTCGGAATAACAGACGAAGAGTTTTACGAGGCGAAGAGATTTCGACACAACGTATATATCAAGATTATTAAGAACTTATTATAAGCCAATAATGTAACATTTGTTATCTATTAATTTGTGCACACGTGTGTATTTTATATAAAGATACGATATTTATGATTTAATATGTTTGTGAATAGATTAAAACGTTGAAGTGTTATATAGAGAAAAAAGAATCCAGGCTAGGTAGGTGATAAAACATAGACATAGGAAAGAATTAGAAGGCAGGCAATAAAAATGATAAAAAAGATAGAAACTAATTGAAAGAGTTAACAAGTAAAGAATGTAACCCGATACTAAATTATAAAAAATATCTGATCCTCAAAAAAGTTATTCAAAGGGAAAGTTTTCCGAATTCATCTCACTTCTCTGTCTTCTTTGGTCTGAAGAGGTTGACTCTCTGTGAAGAGTACAACCGAAACATGTATGCACATATGCAACTAATGATGTTTGTATGAATAAAATGTATATATATATATATATATATACATATATATATATGTATATATATATACATATACATGTACATATATATACATGTGTATACATATTTATATATACACATATATACACACATACACACATATATGTATGTATATATATATATATATATATATATATATATATATATATATGTGTGTGTGTGTGTATATGTGTACGTGTGTCATATAATCACAGTTTAAAAGATTTCCTTAACAGCTAAACCAATCGCAGACATGGACTTATATGGGATCAGTAACTTTGATGCGATGTCTGTATTGCTTTCAGAAGTTGTTAGACATTTTTTTTGACACAAACATTTAAAATTTAAAATATGTGACTATAACATTAAAAACGAATGTGCAGACCTTTCAGCATTTCATCTTCTCCGACGGAAAAACTACGTAAAATAATTTTCAATATTGAGCACTCTGAAGATAAAATATCCATCCTTTTATTAACAACCGTTATAAGATATGTAATTAATGCTCACTAATATGTTTTAACTTGAATAAGATTTTTAAAATTTAATATTTATGTGTTTATATGTTTCTCTTTACTTTAGTCAACTGAACTAGTGTAGGTCTATATTGAGAGGAAATTATTTAGTATGATTAATAAAATGTTTTTAGGTAAATCTATGGAAACTTAAGCAAAGGTGACGCTTGCAGTTCCAATATCTTATTGCACCGTGGTTTCAAATCTCACACGATAGATTTATTTGGCTATCGTATTCCAGTTCGACGATATTTATCATAATCCTTTATATGAATATCTTTTATATATATATAATTGACGCAAAACTATTTAATAGATGTTGTTAACTTCCAATCGTGTCTTTTGAATTACACAACAGTTG
Source organism: Sepiola atlantica (assembly GCA_963556195.1). Classification (NCBI taxonomy): domain Eukaryota; kingdom Metazoa; phylum Mollusca; class Cephalopoda; order Sepiida; family Sepiolidae; genus Sepiola; species Sepiola atlantica. Next base: position 80,151,082 of record OY744532.1, on the reverse strand, counting down.
AGAAAACCAACTTTAACATATCCTTTAGCCAGTGTTTAAACCTCAACCATAACCCTAACCCTTATCTCAACACTACCCCAAACCATAACTCTAGCCCTTACCCTAACCCTTAACCTAACCCTTACCCTAACCCCCTATTTTAATGCAGTCTCGCAAAAGTTATAAATAATATTTCGGAAATATTGACTTGAACTTTCCTTAAAAAACACATAAACTCTTGTGTAAACTGTTTAATAAAAGAAAGGTTCTTATTGAAGATATACCCATAAAAACTAAAGTAAAATTTATATTGAGAAAATGTAAAATCCGGTGAAGTATAGTTGAAAATAAAATAGTATTATTCAAATCATAAATAACTTTCTTTCACTTCTTGAGGGGGGGGTATATAAACCATAATCTGACATTTATTCCCAGAGAGTAATTAAATATACACACAAATTGGAATTGGTATCGAGAGTTAAAAAAATAAACACACGTTCGCCAATGGATCGATAGCAAACGCCCAGAAATAAAAACATATCGATAGATAAATCAATCCACCAAATTGAGACACTGCTATTATTTATTGACATGGGGATAAATATGTAATTTGGGAATAATCCAATGTGTGTGTGAAAATTAATTGAAATCTAAAAAAGGCGGTTCGAAGAGCAAATAAATGGAATACATAGAAAATAAAAGTTATTGTTCTGCGTTTTCCTTCGAGAGTCGAACTAATGGTATTCGTTCGGATTTGATTAAATCGATGGTAAATGTTTATTCATGAAATAGCGGCCATGTTCTCTGATGTAGTGTTGTTAGTATTCAGGATATCAGGGAAGCAAATCGACTTGCTGGAAATAGGAAGAGGAAATATATATATATATATATATATATATATATATATATATATATATATATATATATATATATATATATATATATATAAGAAATGAAACAAAGGAAAAAGTAAGGAAGAACTACAAACAACCAAGAGAATTGCAGGAAACTGGATGTATGTCATGAGAATGTGAGAATGTGAATACATGACAAAGGACAATAATATATGAATAGAAGAAAAAAGAACTAGGCAATAAAATGGACAGAAAGAAAAGGAACAGTTGGTAATAAAGAAGGAAACCACTCAAGAATGAAATAAAACACAAAGAAATAGACATAATGAAAGAGAGATAAGAGGTATTAAAAAATAAAGAACAGATAAAGTTAAGAGAAAAATATGTCGAAAGTAAAAAAACAAGGAGAGAATAATGAAGTACAAAATAAAGGAAACAATACGAAAAGGGGTTAGAAAAGCTGAAAAGACGAGGAATGTGATGAAAGAAACACAAGAACAATAATATGTTATATTAAAATCAGTAGAAGGAAATAAGAAGAGTAGAGAAAAATAAAATGGAATTAAAAAACTCAAAAGAAAGAAGTAACATAAACATAAATAAAAAAGTGAAAAGACGAGAAAAGTAGAAAAGGAAACAAAAAAGAAGATATAAAATGAACAAAAAAGTGTTACATGCAGAGAGAATGAATAAAGAGAAGAGTTAAATAAGATGGGACGAGAGAAAACTAAAAAAAGAAGTAAAATGAATAGAGATAAATAGGGGAAAGGAAGAGAGAAGTGGAGAAAAAAGGTATCACAGTAAAATAAGAAGAAATAAGTATAACAACCGATTGTCATGGCAAATAACACGCTATCTGAAAGTCCAACAATCAAACTCCTCGATCTACAATTCACAGGTCACATGGATTGGAATAAATACTTTGAAGACATTGTCAAGGTTGCTGCGAAGAAAGTGGGCTCTCTCTTCCGTGCTAGTTAACTTATCACACCTGGAATTACCCTTTATCTTTACAAAGCCACCATCTGTCCATTTATTGTTGCAACAACTGGGCTGGTGCGTCATCCACTAGTCTCTTCCTCCTATACAAGGTCTAAGAAAGAGACGCCAACTTAATAGGTCCCTCATTATCTACGAAGCTCTCGCTACTGTCCTACTGCGGCAATTTTGGAAAGGTTAAACGAAAAGAAAGTAGACAATAGAATAGATAATAAAGAAAGTAAAGTAAGTAGGAAAAATCAAAGATAAAGGAAAAAGTCTGAAGAAACCCAAAAAGTAAACAGAAAGGGAAGAAAGAAAGAAAGAAAGAAAGGTAAGGGGGAAATTAAGAAATAAAGAACGACGGAAATGTATAAAAAAAAGAAAGAAGTGGATAAAAGAAAAAGAGAAGAATGAAAGAATGTAAGCAGGAAATAAAGAAATAAAGAACAGAGGAAATGTAAAAAAAGAAAAGAAAGAAGTGGATAAAAGAAAAAGAGTAGGATGAAAGAATGTAAGTGGGAAATAAAGAAATAAAGAACGGAGGAAATGTAAAAAGGAAAAGAAAGAAGTAGATAAAAAAGGAAGAAAGAAAGAATGTAAGTGGGAAATAAAGAAATAAAGAACGGAGGAAATGTAAAAAAGAAAAGAAAGTAGATAAAAGAAAAAGAGAAGAATGAAAGAATGTAAGTGGGAAATAAATAAATAAGCACGATAGAAATGTAAAAAAGAAAATAAAGAAGTAGATAAAAAAGGAAGAAAGAAAAAATGTAAGTGGGAAATAATGAAAGAAAAACTCAAATAAAAACAAAGTAAAAAACACCGAAAGAAAGATAAAAGAAGATAAAAGATTAAAAATGAACAAGGAATGTAAGAAGGAAAATTGACAAAATGATCGAAAAAAGAACCGACCGAAAAGAAAAAAGATGAAATGAAAGAGGAAGCGCTAGAAAAGATGAAAATAAGAAACGTATGAACAAATAACGCGATGACGAAACATATCTAGATATAAATAGATAGGACAAATAATAAAATAGAGAAGCGTTAAGAAAGGCGTTATTTAAATTACAGAAATATAAATATAACGTAGTAATATAAAAACATACTATAAAAAACTATGATATAAAACGAAGCTGTCTGCTTGTGCGTGTCTACCTGAAGTCAAAAACTACAGAGGACATAGTCTGAGAACTGATGCATTCAGCATAACCGTCGTCGGAAGGAATATCCATTCTTTTAATATTCATTCATTTAGGGATTAAGCGTGACAGAATTTGTAAGACATTTTATTTTTAATTTAAAAAATCAATTAAAAAAATACATGCATGTATATTTATTGAGAGAGCGGTAGTGGTGTAGACTTAGGTTATAATTTCTGTTTTAAATACTCAAAAGGAAATATTGTATAAGGTCGGGTACGTTTGCTAGTAATATATAAAACACTAAGAACAAGATAATATAACGATGTAAATAATTGAAAGGAGAAAGAAAAATATTTAAAAAACACTGCAAGGAAAGAGAAAGTATAGTAAAGAAAGAAAAAAGAAACAACTAGAAGCAATCAAATATAAACAAGCCGCGCCTGCGTGCCCCCCCCCCTCTGTAGGTGACTCGATGTGGCGAATGAAAAATGCAATAAATTTGGGCAATTTGGGGAATTTTTGACCCCCCTTTGACCCCCTGGGGGCGCGAACCATAATTTTTCTAAGGTCAATGATGCTCATTTTATATCCAGAACAATTGCCTCTACATGTTGGCAAAGTCTCCGAAAAATTGAATGGATAGATCAAACGTTATGGGAGAAAAGGGTCATTTTTGCTATTTTGGGGGCTTTTGAGCCCCTGGGGGCGCAAACCAGATTATTTCCACGATCAGCGATACTTATTTTCTATTAGGAACAATTGCCTCCACATTTTGGCCAAGTTTAAGAGAAATTGAATTGATAGATAAAAAGTTATAGGGCAAAAAATGTCATTTTTTGCCATTTCGGGGCATTTTGACCACCTGGGAGGCTAACCAGATGTTTTTTTCAGAAATCGGAGAATGTCACCTTCTACCCTGACCAAAATTATAACTTCATGCAAAATTTCAGAGAAATTAAATGGATGGTTGCGGAGAAAAATCCGGACGGACGGACATGCCTCAAAACATAAGTCCCCGATTTCAAAAATCGGGGGACCAATAAAGTAAGAAAAGTAGAAATTGGGAATGAAAAGTAGAAAAAGACCCGGAAGTGCATCTACGTTCTAAAAACAATGATCACAATAATATCGTAAAGGAGAATGGATAAAAACGTGGTTCTGCATGTAATATATGCATGTTCTGTTGCAGATTTACAATATTACATAGAATAATAGATTTTTATTTTAAAATGAATCCGTGACAAATAATCAATATTTACCAGGAAATCCGGAAAACAGAATGGCTGGAATAAAGCAGACGAATTCCACTTAGAATTATATTTTTGCTCTTAAGAAAGCAAATGTGGGAACATGTATGTTAACTGTGAAGAGAGTTAGTCCGAAATAGTAAACAAAAAAAGTGCGGGGTTTATCTGCTCTACAATTTCGACAGGATGAAAATGACTGTTCTCAATACCGGTGAAACAACTTTTTAAATCAGTCTAATTCATATACAACAGTAGATTAAAACACGTAGAAAAATGAAACTTACTTAACATTTGAAAGATATGGCTAACAGCGTTGTTAACTATGTAAAAACATCAATGATATATATACATTTACTTTCTGTTATGACAAGGAAGGGTGTGAATAATTCAGTAAGCTTCAAATGAAGAATGCGTAAAAGTTTGTAGTAAATGATCCGTAAAGTATTCGTACAAATGACTAATTGTGTGAGGAGATTTTTCCGTCACTGATATGACGTAATATAGTAATCAATGCAAAGGACTACGTTGATATCTGAGAGTAATGGCTTCTGCCAATTATTCCGGAGGTGTGAATATCACAAATATATATTTCGACGGAGCAATGCTCCTGCATATACGGCTAAGATAATTAAAAATGGTTGCCTAGTTATTCACTTGAGGTAATGTGTTGACCCGATTAAAACGTTCATTTTTATTATATTGAAAATATTTAAGTAATTATTTCTCGTTAATTCCGAGGAAAACTTTTACCGAGTCAAGAACAGTTGTGGGAAGTAGTTCAGTAGGAGGTTAATAACATCTCCCAGAAGTTGAAGTTTCTAGAAAGTATGGCTAAAACAAGTAATTTAATGCATTATTTTTTAAGAAATTCGCTCACTAATTATCTGTTGAATTATATATTTTGTTTTACAGTGTGGACTATAGCATCAGTTGGTTTGTTTATATTTAATAATAAATCCATATAATGCTAAATTTCGTTCAATAATAGATTAAAGAAAGTCTGGCCTATTTTGAGTAGAGCTTTTAGGTTTGGCTGGAATACATAACACATTATCAGATATTATACATATGTATATAATATTAATTTTAACTAGTAAATATCTGTGCTCAGAGAATGAATATATTAGCTAGTATTAATGAAATAAATCAATAAAAATAGTTGCATACTTTACTAACGAAACGAAACGAAACAAAACGTGTAAGATAATGATAAAATATTACAACTGTTTATGTGCGAATCGTGCATTGATTTCTAGAACAAATAATGAACAAAAATGAGATAGGAGTTTTGCGTAAAGCAAATAATCGGCTAAGCGCCAGACGACTTTTTAACCGCAACGACAATGCGAAAAGGGGTAGAAAAGCATGATGGACACATAACTGTCTAATTGACAATAGGTATAGTTGTTGACCGGCATTGCAGGAACGTGGTTGTAGATTTTACTGCTCGACTAATATTTGCAATGATGTTTTTGATATCGAATTGCAGTCGGTGGACAGCTAAGCTCTCTCTTCTCCTATGATGAAAATCGTTTGTTAAAACGCAAACAAAAGAAGAGTTAGTGGGGCTGACATGAATGTTGCCCTGAAACGGACAGAGTGTGTCTTAAAGAGGGCACAGAGATTGCAAGTCATGTAATTTGTGAATTCTCCTGAAAAGGATATTGTTATAACTGTGAATGACTGTATAAATGGATACCCTATGTCGGTTAATCGGTACGGTTTAGGGCTTCTACAAGATGATTACTAGGATACAGATGTCGAGTTATCTGACGTCTGGACTGGTTTATTGATCGAGTGTAATAAAGAAGTCAGTCAAGCTTCCTAACAAAATGGCCGCAACATATATGTGAGCAGCTGACCCTATCAAGAGCTGGACTAGATAAGTTTGTCAAACAGCCAAACGAAGTCGCGGTCATTATAATACCTGTACTCGTTAATGCTCGCTTAAGGAAGGATCAATGCTGTTTGACTATGTTGGCGAGAAATCCGACTGGAATAATTATTTTTAGCTCCATAAAAAACATCCTCTGCATATACGTATTTCAACTTTAAGTATATGTACTGTAGACTTGTGAAGTTTGTAAAACTTTTATAAGCATCTTATTAACAGATAGAAAAATGAATTGGGCCAGTAATTTAATACGGTTCAGTAACAAGACGATCAGATACGAGCCGATATCTGAATAAGATTCGACTGGAACTCTGGGAATGAAAACAGATTCTACATTTTGATTTTGTTGATCAGTGCCATGTAGTCGACCTGTGTCGTTTTACTCTTCGCTGGTTGTTTATTTTGCGTTTACGAGGCTGACCACATCAATGGACCAAACTAAATGGGACATCCGTTTTTTTCCGCTGCAAGGGTTGGTGTATCAAACTAGTATTTTTTGGTTTGTAACAATAAAAGTGCCAGTTTTTCGCAATATAATAATAATAATGTTAAAAAAAGAAGAAAAAGAAGAAGTAGAAGAAGAAGAAGAAAAAGAAGTAGAAGAAGGATGAGAGGAAGAGTATTCATAGTTTATCACTGATTATGTATCAGTCTGTATGAAGGCGAATGCACTTGTTAATGCTTAATTTATGGAGGATCAATAATATTTGACTATGTGGGCGTGAAATTCGAATGGAATACTTATTAATTAGTTCCATATAAAAAAAACATCCTCTTAATATACGTATTTCAAATCTAAGTATGCGTGTTCGCGTGATGATTATATTTGTGAGTTTTTATAACTAATGTAAAAATAGGGAGACAATGTGATGAAAAATTGAACAAAAATAGAGACAGAGAGAAAGTGTTGCAATATGAGCATTGCTAAACAAACTCTTTACTTAAGACAACAAGGATACATAGTATCAGTAAAGACGGAATGAATAAAAATAATATTGGAAATTGTCGGATTTCTGTATTAATTTACATCTCCAAACATCGAACGAAAAATAAATTCCTATGATTAAATGTTATAAGAAATATAAGATTTCATTACGACTATATAATAGTTGTGATAAAAAAGTTTATATATTTTCAATAATTGATAAACAACAAAAAAATTAAGAATAACAATTTGAAATGTGAAATGATCTAGCGAAAATAAAAGGGCGGGTAACAAAAGCCTATCCGCGAGAAAAAATAAACACAATAACAATATACTGCTAAATTATAAGAGAAACCTAATATAAACACACATTTACAAATATATTAGACGACCCGTGACCCGTTTGATAACAGCAACGCCCACTATTTATGTCTGTTTGATTAAATTAAAAATATGTGACACATTTGTGAAGGTATTTTATGGAATTACTAAAAAATACCATTTTCATTATAATCACTTTTTAAAATGTATTATCATAATTAGTTAAAATATGTTTTCTGTCAAGGGTGAAAAGACTTATTACTGAGTCATCTAATTTGCATACGTGTATGTGGTGGGAGCCTACAAACATATGTAAAGCAATTTACTACGGTCAAACAACAGCAACACCCGTTCTCTAAATGCTCACATAGATATGAAGAAATATGCGACACTTTTTAAATCATAATTGCGTTTTTAAAAAGGCAAAGAAAATAGATAGATAGCTAAAAGAAATAGGTTACATGTTCAGTTAATTATAACAGTTACCTAAAATATTTAAACTAAGCTATATTTTAGCATGCATGTAATCAAAGTATATAGGAATCAAGCTATATACATGCATATATATATATATATATATATATATATATATATATATATACATATATATTAGAAACCTTATATATAAAAACCATAAAAACAATAATTAATTAATAGAATTAAATTTACTATCAGTAATAATATACTAAAATGTCTATCATTGTAAGTATAGTCTCGTACTTATTACATAATCCCCGCTGTAACCATCTATAATACTAACATATGGTCAGTACCTGATTATCCTCATTCCCCTGAAGATGGACCCGGATGTGTCTGAATGTACTTGCGACACAAATTAAAACTATGGCAAATTCATCAGCCAATTCCCCTCCGAAACTAAAATCCTGATTCGGACTATTGAAAGGATCTTCCAAAGGATATCAAGACATAAGTTGTCTCTTATATTCAACAATACTTGCCTGCAAGAGATGATGCTGCCTATATATATATATATATATATATATATATATATATATATATATATATATATATATATATATATCAATAAACGTCTATCGCATCACATTTCTATGTACATAAAGTTAGGTATCTGTGTATGGTAATATATTGTACATAATCGTGGTAAAATTGAACTATAATTACTTCAATTTGTTTTAATGCAAATGGGACAAAAGGAGTTGGAAGCGCTTTTTGAAAATATAGTCACCGACTACTGTGAACTTTTAACAACAGGTATTAGGCATGAATTTATTAATATACTTAAAATGTCAGTTTCTTTAGAGTATTTTAAAGGGCGAAAGTTATTGAAACAAGCTCCAATTTATAATTCAAATATTTTAGATGTGCATTGAACATAGTAATTAGACAAGAATCAAGCCAGATTCCATGAATATAAATTTACTTTTTATAGCCTCTTTATATTTAGCATTCAATTGTTGACTCATTTAATAGATTTTTAAAAAATAAATTAAATAAGGATCATAGACACAACGATTAGTATTATTATATATTAATGTTAATCTTCGTAAAAGGGCATCGAAGTGGTGCAAACAAGTTTATGTTTGATGAATTCATGGTATCAGGCTTGAGATGTGTATTCTTCTAGTTTAATATAATAATAGATTGAGAGATAAAGAACGGGAAAATAATGAAGGAAAGGCAGAGCGCCCTTTACCGCTAACTAAAGATATCAATATACAGACATTTAGAAGTTGTTCTTAGAATGAATCCCAACAGCCGAATAAAAGAAAAGAAAAAAATCAGAATGAGAGATTTCCATCGACGCAATGTTTGCATATGAACACTTCATATTCTATAACTGCTAAATGTGTTTGCTTTTTCTTCCTGTTACCGCGACAAGTTCTTTAGTGGCGATCGCAATGTTTGCTTCTTCTATTGCAAGTTAAACAAGCGTCGAGGTAAGGAGTCATTGAATCCAGAAAGATATGAATTCTTCATTAAAATTCGAATTGAGCCGTACAGTAAACACTAATTATATAAATGATATCCGAGACAAAATGGCTGGCATTTTAGTTTAGAAGAACGAAAGCGGTTTATTTACATTAATTGAAGCCATTTTCGTTTGAAAGCGATAAATAAACGCGTTTTAGCAATGTTAGCTAACTCACACGCGCTCATACACACGAACATACATATCGAATATCAGAGATAATGCTCCTGTTTGGCTAGCCAAATTTAGTAGCTGTGAAACGAAACAGCTGTATGCAGATGACTGGAGTATATATATATATATATAAGTATTTCTATAATAAATATGCCATCCTTTTATTAAAACTTTGAATTATATATATATATATATATATATATATATCTAAGCAAGCGTTGTTGAACATCACGGAACTTTTGCGTTTGTATATTTTCCTCGTGAGGTTCTCAAACCGTCGAGCCATCTTTATGGTTTCAGATGGCAATCCGTATAGTACTTCGCCGATAGTTTTTAATTCGGCCATTTTCTCGAGCGCTTTCGACTTTCGTAGTCGTCTTCAGGATTAGGGTTTTGTTTGTTTTTTTTTGTTTTTTAATTTTAATAAGAAGACTGGAGTTAGTGTTTTATAGTTATCGCTACGGCCGAATGAAAGGGAGAAGAGGGTGTGTGGTTGAGTTCATTTTATTCTATCGTTTGTGTGTTTGGTTTTATTGTTTACTTATTTATTTAGTTAGTTCTTATTTTTGCTATTATTTATGTATGTATTATTATTTATTCCTATTACTATTATTACTGTTATTTATTTATTTATCAATTTATTTATTTATTTATCAATTTATTTATTTTGTTTTTACTTAATTTCCATTTAATTATGGAATACTTTTAATATGTTGGTCCATGTGTTGAAAGCTATTTTGTTAATGTTAGGCTGTTTAGTTTTAATGAATATTGCTTCTAGTATTTTAAGTCTGTTTGTGCAGTTATTTTTGTGTATTATTTTCGTGTTAGATATTAATATTTTCCGTATATCGGCCGACTGTAGTCTTTAGTTATGTGTAGTAATGTGACGTTGGATGGCGCTGGTATCGGATAAATGGTAAGTTAGGCGTCGAGAGAGAGTTGTTGTAGTGTGGCCAATATAGGTGTTATGTATTTGTTCTGTTTGGGTTGTAGGGAGACATTCCTTAAAAGGGCATGAGAACATGTATATAACGTTAATTTTGCTGAGAGTTGTATTGACAGTGTTATTTTTAATAATTATGTTATTTGTTTTAAATTTTGTATAGTAAATTATTAGTTTGATCTTTTTTTGCTGGTCGTTAGGTTTAGTGTATCGTTTTATAATGTGAAGTATTGCTTTTTCGTCAAGTTTGTAGTTAAGGTGCGTCTGGTTTGTATAATAGAGGTTGATCATGTCATTTTTGTTATGGGTTTTATTTTTGCTTTTGTCGTGTATGGAGTTTATATATGATTTTATTTGTTCGTCGACTATTTTATTGGGGAATATATATATATATATATATATATATAGGTGTGTGTGTATGTGGGTGTGGGTGTGGGTGTGTGCGTGTGTGCGTGAAAAAAAAGACAAACAGAAAACAGGTTCAAATGCAGGAGAAAAACAAAATCAAGGGATTTGACTGGTTTCGTTCGTATTAATTAACGTATTCAGAAAAAGTGAAGATATCGAAATAATTTCATTTTGAAGGCACACACATGGGAGAGGGAAAATATTATCCGATTGGACCATATGAGAAGACTTTTAGCGAATTTTCATGACTTATATATATATATATATATATATATATATATATATATATATATATATATACAATTAAATCATTATTTCTTATATCCCAAGGCCAACGCCAATTAAAGCACCGAGACACGGGTCTTTCTTGTAAAAAGTAGTTTATTTCTGAACAGACATAATATATGTTTCGTATTAATAAGTCAAATTAGTAAGGTTAAATAAGGCTAACCACCAGTCGCTGGGTTCTAACGCCAGAATTCCATCCAACGTCTTTGCCATCTCACCAACTGATATAACCTTACTAAATCAAAAGGTAAGTACCTAGTTAAGATTCTATACAGTGTTTATATTTTCTGCTAAGAAGAGCGAACGACGCAATATTTCTTAAATTCAGGATATTTTCATGTTTTTATTACAGAGTCCTATATCTTCGAAAGAAGTAATTAAATATGTTTATAATGAATGTTGTTTTATTTATTCGCATACATGTCGTAATAAGGCTCACCAGTGCGGCTGGATAAATTATTTCATCTGGTCGCTGGTCTTGAAGCCGGACTAACGTCACCCTTGACTTCCATCCAACGTCTTTTCAACCTCGACCACTAGTAAAAACTACTTACTCTCTCTCTCTCTCTCTCTCTCTCTCTCTCTCTCTCTCTATATATATATATATATATATATATATATATATATATATATATATACATATATATATATATATATATATATATATATATATATATATACACTTTTATTTCAAAATAATATAATTTCTAATTCATTTATATTTTTTTATGGAAATCGCTCCAGTGATCAGTGTGGTTGAGAGCAGTGTAGAGGAGGCTGGGGTCACTGAAACGGTCTAAAGTCATTAGTTTCACTGTTGTGAGCAGGTACTTAATGAGGAGGCCACGAAAAGGATGATTTTATTTCCTCCGAAATCGCTCCAGACAAGGCATGACGCCACTTGATGTAAAGAGCCAATAAGAACAAAATATGATTTTCGCAGAGACAGAATATACCTGTTGACCTTAGTCTAGGAAATACTAAGGCTATAGATAGGAGGAAAACAATCAGCAAGAAGAGACTTCAACAAGCCTGCAGTTTTTGTTTTGACCGAAGCTACTGGAATAGAAAGCTGTGTTAAAATGATGTATCAAGACAGGGATTTTATGGAGACTACAAGCCCAATCGAATACAAACGAGCTGGAACTAAAGAAGCACGGAATAGATCACAAATTCTGAAGAACAATTGCTATAATAGTATTTCTAGAAAAGATTGAGACTAGCAACATCACGTATGTGAGAGAAAGGTTTCAGAGAAGAGAAAATCGTGTGGTCAATCAAATGACAGATACGTTTTTGCATCTTTTCAAGAACAGTCTACTGCAACAGAGATTCACCAGCGCAAATATGACAACATATCCGGGTGTTTTACTCTCTAGAAAATTCTTCTGTCATAAGAAAAGCTGAAAATAGACTTATGCAAATGTTATCCTGAAGATATACAACGATAATTATCACATTAAAAAGTAAGGTTTAAGAACGTTATCTATGTAACGTACACATAGAAAATATGTTTAACAATTAGCAGTCAAAAAACATTCAAGAGAAAAATGTACACAAAACTGTGGCATGTCCAAAAGGTAAATAAAAAAGAACTAATGATTATCGTCCGAAAATAACTAGAACACACTAATAAACGGGCTAATGGCCTCAATACAAGACATAGAACTCATAATTGTTGAAGTATATTTATTCAGAGCGGACACTCTTTACTTTAATTTGTGCAAGTAAAAATCATTATTAAAATACTAGCAAATATATGCTCCCTCCGGTCGCATATTTTGGCTAGGCTGCCGCTTCAGAAATGAATGCTCACCCGTAAACCGATGGAGCCCCAGTCATATTTCTTGGGTGGTTAGACATTGATTTTCTTTGTTTCCGACCAAGAATATTTTTAGTTAAAAATAAATTTTTAAAAAATTTCGACACCACCCCAATTTTTTTACCCTCCTTCATAAATAGAAATATTTTCAATTAAAAAAAAAATTGCCTTCCCCCAATTTGTTTTACCCTCCCCCATACATAGAAATATTTTTAGTTAAGAAAACAAAAAAACTACAAAAAATTTTTTTTAACGGCCCCCCATTTTTTTTACCCTCCCTCACACATAGTGATATTTTCAGTTAAAAAAAAAGTTACCCCCCCCCCCATATTTTAAACCTTCCACATACATAGTATTGTTTTCAGTTAAAAAAATAAAAAATAAACTAAAAATGTTTACCCCCCACAAAAAAATGTTACCCTCCCCCATACATAAGAATATTTCTAGTTAAAAAATTTTTTCCTCCCCCTTAAAAAAATTGTTTTACCCTCCCCCATACATAGTTAAATAAAAATTAGGAGTCGCCTTGGTCATATAAACACATCATGTTTAAATATGCTATTAAATGCGCTTACATCATTTAAAATAACCAGTTTTGTTATTCTTCCTAAAATGGTTATCCATTTAGCAATGGCCGAGATATTTCTTGCTTAACTTCAATTTACAATAAAACACCCTGTCTTAAAAACCTAATGAAAATAAAGAATGATAATGTGAAAAAATCCTCTCACATTGACGTCACTTCCGGAAGGATGAGTCAGCCATTAATTCGTCTAAAATGGTCACCCATTTAGTAATGGCCGGGGTATGTATTGCTTCACTTTGATTTACAACAAAACCCCCTATCTAAACAACGTAATGAATATAAAGAATGATAATCTTAAAAAAATCGTCTCACTCATACCTCTTTAGGGAGATTTCTTCTGGATCTAATTCGAGATCCAGCTCATAACTATTAGCCCATTTTCTATTGGGTCCGCCCGCTTTCAGGACGAGCGGCTACATCGTGATGCCCACACTCTCAGCTCCCAAAGCGTACTGTCTCAAAATCTCTCGTTTCTCACGAAGAAAAAGTGACGTCACAGGTCCACACGTGCGACAGTCATGGAAAAGCATTTCTTTCACCGATGTTTTCTGACCTTTTCTGACCCGACATTTCCTGTGTCGGCGTCGAATTTGTAACTTTGTTATTGTCTTTAAACAACATGATTGACTCATAACGGTCCCCTTCGGTGCATGTCAGCTCGACCCGCACTCATTATCTCAATTTGATCCCAGCCATAATCTACACTACCTCACTTAATCGTATCTAACGATATAGGGCCCTATCTATAATATAATACATATACACATACCTAACTTGATATAAATAGTAGCATATGTCTGGTGTGTGTCCAGGACTATGTAATCAGCTATTCATAGATTAAACCCTAGCGGAGTCATGCTCTATACTTACGCAATAATACATAAGCTAATTTTATCAACTCACACTTCCAGCGGTTAGGGTTGGGGTTAAGGTTATGGGTTATGGGTTAGGTTAAAGGTAGGTTCAAGGTTAGCGGTTATGAGTAAAATAATAACCTCTATTCAATTAACCGTGTGCTTCACTCGTTCGAAGAAATAACTGTTGTGTTTCGGCCGTATTGTATATATATATATATATATATATATATATATATATATATATATATATATATATATATATATATATATATACCTTACTTCATATAAATAGTAGCATATGTTTGTTGTGTGTCCAGGACCATGTAATCAGCTATTTCTAGATTAAACCATAGTGGAGTCATGATCTGTACATACGCAATGATACAGAAGCTAATCTTATCAACTGACACTTCCAGCGGTTAGGGTGAGGGTTAGGGTGAGGGTCAGGGTTAGGGTTATGGGTTAGGGTTATGGGTTAGGGTTAGGGTTAGTGTTAGCGGTTATGAGTAAAGTAATAACCTCTATTCAATTAACCGAGTGCTTCAATCGATCTAAGAAATAACTATTGTGCTTCGGCCGTGATTAACCATAAAATTATGACATGCCGTTTAAATAAAAAAAAATGTTCCTATATTACGAAAGTTAAACTAATGTAATCCAAAGTCTTGAGTATGACATGTGTGTATCGTGTTTCAGATCTTTAAGATGAAAGTGCATGCAAAAAATTATTCCAATAAATCGGATTACATACTGTTCTTCATTTGGATGTTTTTCACACAACGTTTCAGGCCATCTAACACTTTACTTCTTTCAGGTCGGTGTTGTCAATCTGTCACCTTTATGCTTAACTTAGGAATCTGTTATAAACTTCGACGGGATAACTTTATTTAATCAACATGGGTAGCTTGTTTTCGTTCTGTAAGCCATGACGGAGTAGAATTCATGAGTAATTCGTAATTGTAGCCTTGCTATCGTCCTTACTGATTATTGCATATTCAACCGTTAGATTATTGTTAATTAGAACTGATTTCACTTCAAACCTTACTTTTAGGGGCTATGAGTTCTTGCAATTACCTATGCGTATCCATATGTATATTTTGCGTATGTTAAATAAAAACCAAAACATGTTTTCTGGATGACACTAATTCAAGAGACATGAAGATATGTCTTTAAGACGAAAATTCATGGAATATGACAAGTAATTATTTAAGAAAAATATAAATATATCCAGAAATATATATTTTCGTAAATTACTACACAGATGGATTGTCGCCATTGTTGAAGCAAGCGGAGAGACCCGCCTAGGTTTGAGGGTAAAATAATAGTGGGATGATGGATTGACTAACCGGAAAATTAACGACAATAACAATGCGTGAATGCTTTACACACCAGCGACGATAGTGACATTCAAAAATACAAAATAAATAATTGAAGCGATGGAAGACTTGTCAACAATAAAAAGGTGTGTTCAGAAAATGTTAAATGCTATTGGCAGAAAAGGAACCGAACACAATCTGACTCGGTGTTATCATGACACATTTACCGATACAGTTTTTTCTTCTGTTTTGTTGCTATGCTACATTGTTACGACGTCATTATAACATTACACATTGTAAAATATGCCCACTCATTCTTAACAGTATTAATAATAATAATAATAATAAAATAAAAATAAATAAATAAATAAATAAATAAATAATAATAATTATTATTATTATTATTATTATTATTATTATTATTATTATTATTATTATTATTATTATAATAATAATAATAATAATAATTATTATTATTATTTATTTTTTTATTTTTATTTTTTTATTTTATTTTTTAAATGCTGCTGGCCTATGGTGACACTAGACAACATATTTGTAGAGGGTCGAGGAGGATGAGAAGACCGAGGAGGGACAGCAGAAACCAGACCTCCACTAGAAAAGTTCAGGGAATGCTTGGACCCTGGGGAGGCTAATTGCCACCCAAATCCCAGAGAAGACCAATTGTCCTTACCAGCGAAAAATCAATGGTAAGAGGCTGTTGCGATACCGCATCGTTATCGAAAACAGGTGAAGAATACTAGAAATCTGTGGAGGCTTGTTGTCACTCAGACTCCAGGAAATACCACTGGTTGTTGTCGGTGAGCAATCACTGACGACGATCTGTATGAGAACTCCTAGTGAGTACAAACAATAATAATAATAATAATAATAATAATAATAACAACAACAACAACAATAATAATAATAATAATAATAATAATAATAATAATAATAATAATAATAATAATAATAATAAAGTCAATATAATATCAATAGTCGTAGGAGCTCTAGAAACAATCCCAAATAAACTTAAGATAAGACTGAGAAAAATTGGAATTAAAAGGATCACTGATACCATACAAACGACGGTAATAATCGAAGCAATTTCAATCTTACGGAAAATACTCGAATGCGGAAACCAACCCAGATAAGCTACGAATGGTAAACAGTCACATGGAAGCTACAACACAAAGAAAACAAAACCACAGGAAGAACACCACCGCATGAACCAACGAAGAGAAACTGGAGAAACATCACCAGCTTCCCCCTTTAAAAATAAATAAGAAAAATAAAATAGCACCGACCTCGGCTGACACCACACACAATAGTCATAGAGAGTTCAGGAGTATGGAAGACCGAGGAGGGAGAGCACTAACCAGACTTCCACTGGAAGAGTGCGGACGGACTGGGACGTTGAGAAGGTTTATTGTCACCAAAACCCCATGGGAAACCAATAGTTGTTGTCAGCTAGTAATCAATGGTACTCGGCTGTTGCGATACCGCGACGTAATTTGCGCTAGTGATCGGAAATACATAGAGAATACTGGAACTCTAGTGAGGCTTTTTGTGACTCAGCCTCCAGGGAACACCACTGGTTTTTGTCGGTAAGCCATCATTGAGGATAACGTGTGTGAGTATTCCTAGTGAGAACACATAATAATAACCAGAGAATGTTTAACTAGATGACACATCGTAGGGAGACTAACCAGAGATAGTATTAAAAATAGTACTTTCTCCGAGCACGAAATCTCATGGAACACTGAGATGCTAACATACAAACTCCTCCAACAAAGGACACAAGCTGTCGTAATAGCCAACAAGAAGGAATAAAAACCTGCTAAATTTTAGATATCGCCGTTCTAGTATGTCAGAAATTTAGACATCTCAACATTTTACAAAGCGAGAATTAAAGAGACCATAGAACAGAGCAAACAGATGAAACTTGCCAGATAACTAAAATGCATATGGAACATCATTATAATACAGATATTTCAGGGAACACGAGGAACAGAAAAAAAAACTAAGCGAAATTCATATAAAAGGAAAGATTAAGACCGTACAGAAGACGGTAATAATAAACACAGCCGAAATATAAAGAAAAATCTTCGAATGCGGAAACCAACCTACATAAAAAACAAACGGTAACCAGCAATATATAAGTTTAAATAAAGATTTTAAAAACATAGGGAGATCATAAGACGCGTACAGGGAGATGAAACTACCAGAAATCCTACATCAAATTAAAACTAAATAAAACACATATGGTGACTTACATTGTGTTCGAAGGGTAAAAAAGAATGGAAAGTGCTAACTAAACCTCCACTGGAATCGTGCGGAGAATATTAGTCATTGTTGTGGCGTATTGCCAACAAAACTTTAGTGAAGACCAATCGTCGTTGACAGGGATTAGTTCTTAGCTTATATCGAAAGAAGCAGATAATACTGAAAACATGAAAAGACTCAGTGGAACAACCCTGGTAATTGTCAGTGATCACTCACAGATAAGTATCTGTGTGGAAACATCGATGGAACGAATGAATGAATGATTAATATTTATTAATAAAATTATAGTTGTAAAGCTACGAAAATAGGACATTAACTGAAAAATAAAATGTCTACTGAAAAGAACAATAGTGGTATAACTTTCGATTGGCGCCACATAAAATAGTACTGAATGGTCAAAGAAGGTGGAGAGACTGAGAAAATAGAGCACCGTCCGAACCTCAAATAGAAGGACACATGGAGTACTGAAATCTTAGAGAAGCTAATTTTTATTATTTTCTCTTTTTTTCTTTTTCTATTTCATCTTATATAAAGTTTTCCCCATATTATTAATTATTCATTTTGTAGTGTGGCACCATTTTGTCTCTTCATATATATATATATATATATATATATATTCATCGCGGCCGCGTGGTCCCTGACGTGTCTCGTGATTCTAGTCTCACTCTACGAACAATATTCGAGCCGATGCAACCGCGTGTAACCACCTGCAACCGCAACTCCTACAGTGATGAGGGTACGAGAGTCGTCTGTAAGTGTAACAAATCCTTTAATATTAAAATAAATCTCATATAGATATACATATACATATATATATATATATGTATATATATATATATATATATATGTATATACCAAAGAGTTAGAAAATATATCTATCGAAAGTAAGCTGAACAGAGGTCTTTGTTTTAGTCCGGGAAGAACCCCTCTCCGTATCTCATTTATATATATTTGCATAATACTACTAAGATCTACTCACGTAGACAGTACTGTTTACATTATACTCAATATATTATAGCATGTAATATTCTTATGCGTGTATATACATGATATAATCAAAAACATACATATTTTCATACCACTCTCTCTATATATATATACATATTATGTATGACACTAAATATAGGATGTATACTTTTAGAAATTTAAACCTATCGTTAAATGATAGAGCAATTATATAGATGAATGAAAAAAGAGAAATAAAAAATTTAAGAATGGCAAATCTATTTCATCTTCAGTTGTTCAATTAAGGTGTATTCAATAAAAGAGTGTTTAATTTTTTTTATTTTACTTTAGTCAGGTTTTTCAAAGATTGGAATCTTATCATCAGAGGCGTTATATAGACATATACGTTGTCAGGGAGGTGGCCAAAATTCAAACTTCGAGAAATATGTGAACATAATAAAAAGTAGACTTAAGTGTGTGAGAATGGTGTCAAAATGCAAAATATATCTATTTTTGCAACTTTCAAACACACTAACATCTACTTTTTATTATCTTCTCATATTTTTAAAATTTTTAATTTTGGCCATTTCCTTGCCAACTATGTAGCTCCTCTGATGATAAGATTCCGATATTTAGAAAATCTATGCTTAAGGAAATAAATAAATAAACGATCTTTTCTTGAATACACCTTATATGTAAACTCTTAAGATGAAATAGATGTGTCATTCTTACATTTTATTTCTCTTTTTCATGTATATATATATATATATATACATATATATATATATACATTGAAATAGGTTTCTTAAAAAAAAATGAAGTATATCTCACAACACTCGATAGCAGCATTCTTTCTATCTAATATATTTACTTTAAAAGAGATTATACTGTTTCTAAATCATCCCTGAAAATCTAATCCTACTTTGCTCATTA
>OY744532.1:79968733-80126233 GCA_963556195.1 Sepiola atlantica | reverse complement strand
GAAAATAAATGTAAAATTCTACTGGCTTAAACTAATTGCATGTAAACAACCTGAAAAATACTTACAAAACAACAATTAAAAAATAACAATAAGACTATATAGTAGAGAATCACATTCTTATTAAAATTTATTGCAGATGTTAACTCCTTGCTAGACCAGCAAGCGTTAATGACTGTCCACTTCCAGACTATACGAAGTAGAAGAGACAGTAACCATTTGCAGATAAGTAAAATCATGCCCAAACATAGTTTTCAATGATGCAGGAAAAGGCTGTAATATTAGCTATTTTAAAAAAATCCTCATTTTATTTAACAATAATCTGGTCGTGGGTTCGAGAAGAAATTGATACTTTAAATCTTGTTTTCTTTTTATGTATACAGAAATGGAGGTCGAGACGACTTATTAGTGAGGAATTACTAACTATAAAATACCCATGTAATATTAAAATATATTCATATTCCTATCTATTAAACTATCGTTATAGTGCTTTCTATAAAATACATTCATATACCAATCTCTGGAAATGTATGCATATTTCTACCTATTAAAATATATTAACACTAGTAGGATCCATACTCCGACGTTGCCCGGTGAAAATCAAATTTAATCACATTTCTAATATGAAGATAAATTATATTTGTTGTGATAAAATATTTTGTGAATAAATAAGTAAACGCGATTTGTTGAAGTTTTAAGCAGGGGTTAGGCTCCCTAGCTTAATGTTTTAAATAGTAGCACCCCCCGTACCAGCAAGTTAAAGTAAAAGAATGATTTAACTTTAAAATGATATTATGGAATTAATTCTAAATAAAACAAAAATATAACATATCTGTATGTAAGTAATGTAGGTCATTAAAATAAGAATAAGCCAAGTTTTGTATATGAAGATAAAAATCTTTTTTGTAAAATATTATTTGTAAATTAGTAAATGATAGAAAGTTACCGAAGTTTAAAGCGGAGGCAAGACTCTCACGCAAAATGTTTCGAATAATGGCCCCCACGCCACAATGTCAAAGAAAACATGGTAAAATGTGCTTTCAATTAAACCAAAATAAATTACTCTACGTTTAATTTAATATTGTATATTTTCTCAACATCTGCTAAAATAATAGACACAGTTTAATTAGTACTTATAGTTTTTAATCGTACAAAATAGCACAAATAATAAGAAAATATTAATCTTATTTCAAAAAAATGTGTCAGATACGATTTTACTACTACTACTACTACTACTACAGCTGCTATTACTACTAATAATAAAAAATAATAAGCACAACATGAAAATAGTAAATGGGATAAATAAATATTTGTGAAGCTTCCCCTACCGTAAACATGTGTCATATGTTAAGAAAAAATCAATAAACACACTGGAACCTATTTCAACTAATAACAAAAGAAGCGAAAGTTCAAAATAAAGTATCATGTATTTTTAAGCCACTTAATTCATCCAAAAATAACCCACCTTAACTTCGCTTTGTCGTAAACGTTTACGTAGTAACGTGTGGCCTATTTCCGTTTATAAGAACATGTTTAATGGATTAAATCTTACGAAATGAATGAATGCTTTTAGCTTAACTTGTCTAAACGTTTTTATTTCTCTCACGATCTAACGGATTGATGAAAAAACAGTGTAGTATGTGTTCTGAAAACGGTATAATTTATTAGTATTTTGCGTACGTGAATGCCGCAAGCAAAAGCTGACATATTGAAATGTCTCGAAAAGTATGCGGTAAGCTGATCGTTAATTAGTATATTCTACTATTTTGCAATTTGAGAAAATGAATACAAAATAGGCAGATGAACGACCGACAGCATGTCGTGTTCAAATCTGAATAAATAGTGAATGTTGTTTGGTTCACACGTAGAATATGAGAAGAAAAATGTTATAGAGCAATGAAATAAGAAGGCATTGTTCTTAAGTTTCGGGCAGTTGGTAGCAACCCGAAATAAAAATAAATTCCTCTTTCTCTCCTTCTTCTTCTCTTCGTTCTCTCTCTCTTCTTCCTTCTATCACTTTAGACGACGGCACTACGTGTTTCTCAGGCAACTGCCCCGCCGCTCTTTCCCAAACATTGATTGCTCTTATAGTGCAGCCTCCTTCCCACAATCCGTCTCCGCCGGAGGCACTTCCGTTTTCGACGGAAGTACTTCCTTCTCATAAAAACGCATTGCTCCTTCTCTTTCTTTTCTTTCGTTGTGCCCAGCTCCCCACACGAGGTAAGTTGTACGTTTGTCGTCGTCTTATTCAAATATACAACATGCATAAATAGTCGAAGGGGGGTCATGGTAACTACAACTAATGTTCCGTGTATTTTACATCGAATCCGATAATTCTCTATTCCTCGAACACAGGTATAACGCTTTGAAAAATAAAACTGAAATTGAAGCAGTGTTCGTTATTTATATTTCAAACCAAGTGTACTCTATAGGCGATAGTATATATTAAAAATAATGAAATAATTACGGTGATTTACGTAAAAGTATCTATATTAAAAAAATCCAAAGTGAAGGCGATAGAAGTGCGAGTAGATATGTGTAGAGGGGTAAAAATGTATGCCACCTTATTTGTGTAAATACTAGTAGAATGAAACATGTAATCTGGAATACATGTAAAAAACTTTGAAATAATAGGAAATGTACACGTATTTTCTGGGAACACTCATTAGGAAGTGAGGAATATTGTTAATGGAATAAATTAGCATATAAATATTTTGTTTAAAAATCTATAATAGCTAAAGCGACAGGAGGTAATCTACTTTACTTCATTATATAGTGTATAATCGATTAGGATATTTTCACATTGCTATCTATTAAAACATATTAATATTGTAATCTATTATATTTTCATACTTCTATATATTTACATATATGATAGTCCTTTTCATTAGAATAGTTTTTATTATATCATCTATTAAAATATATTTATAGTTATATTTATTAAAATATATTTATATCATGTTCGATTAAAATATCTTTATATTGAGATCTATTAAAATATACCCATATTATAATCGATTAAAATATATTTATATTACTTTCTATCAAAATATATTTATATTCATAAACCTTTCTATTAAAATATATTCATATTAATATAAATAATTCTGATAAAATGCATTCATATCACTATCCTATGAAATATATACATATAACTACTTATTAAAACATTCTGGAAATGGAAATAAATTTTCTAAGTGAGTATGTTGTCAATTGGGCTCTTAAGTTAATATTTCTGGGAAGTGTTAAATATGTTGTTATTTAAGTTTAAAGAAACGTAAAATTACCATATAATTGAATACAAACTTCGAAAATTTCGAAAATAATTGCATTGTTAACGCCTCTTTATATTTTAATTATTTCAAATTAAGTAATGTCCGTAAAATTAACAACTTTTTAATTCTATTATTCAAATAGTTATTGAAAGACGATAACAGTATTTATAGCAGAGAGAATACAATTCATGCTTTACTCATTGAGGTAGTACTGATCACAAGGGAAAATAACTCATGACCTATTCATCTAATTAATGATGATATATAGGGAGACGAGACCGGGGATAAATAGAAATAGATGAGACAGAGAGGAGATTTACAGAATAATATAACAAACACATTTTAATTTTTCTGTTTTGTCTTCCCTGACAACACCGGGTGCCGTGCTAGTAATTTTGTAATTTAAAATTCAGCAATGTTTCTTAAACTGAAAAACAGCTTTCGGCAAGCCGTCGTTATGTTAAAATCATCAGGGATGGATGTAAGACCAGAAGAGCTTAGTATGAATAAAAGACCAGAAGAGCTTAGTATGACTAAACTGTTGAGTACAATAGCCGAAAAAGATGCACTGAATAACAATGTGTCTATCTAGAGTTATTCATTCCGCGAATTTGGAATAAAAATAAAAATGCTTTGTAAACGGGCTTTCATTCTTTAATAATTACATTTAATTCTTAAATTTACCAGATAACTTTTTAGAAGGTGGTTCATTATTCAATGTAAATACAGTTCAAAACGACGTTGTTAAGATCTGAATTATTTAAATAATAACAGTGTGTTAAACACATATGCTTAGAATTTTAAAAAATATCATAGAAATATTGTTATAGTTAACAAATTGGGTGGCTAATACATAATAACTATATTCTTACTTAAACAAAAATATAACATGTGTGTGGGAAGGGGGGATACATGTTTATGTTTTGAAAAGATCCACATGTGTTCATTAGTAAACAACCTATATGACGAAAAAATAAAATACAATATAAAGATTTTAGTTTAACACAAACAGATTTTAAGGAAAACTCAAATTGACAGAAATAAACCTAACAGTCATTTTTATCCAAAACATGTACCATTTTCTATCAAACATAAGTTGTATTTTTGTTGTTCCAAGTTAGTGTTTGTTATAATATTTGTCATAATAAGTTTTATTATATGTTTTATAATTTGTATATTAAATATTAAATGAAATCATTTTAGTAAATACGTATTAAAATTTAGATAACATTTTTAAAATTATTATATAAAACTCATCGAAGAAATATCATATTTGTTTTTGTTTATGCTTGTTTTAACTTGTGTTTAGGTTATATATGTTGCGGGCAAGAGCAAAGAAATGAATCACATTTTCTATGATATTAATCATTTATTGTGTAACTAAAACAGTATTAATATTAACAAAAAATATAACATATGCCATTATTAAAAATGTATTATATAAACTTTCTGTAGAAAGCGGCCGTTTTATTCACTTTATTTGTTTATCAAATGTAATTACTTAAACAATTCAACTAAATAATAATGTAGATAATACAATAAAAGTCACATTTCGCAAATTCATGTAAATATTTATTCGCGTTATTATGTTATTATGTGTAGAAAAATATATAAATTAGTTATTATGATTAAACAACGTAATATATATATATATACATTGTTATATATATATATACATTGTTAAAATAACAGAATTCGTCTGTTTAATTATAACTTTTTAATTTTTTACATTTTTGTGATGGTCTTTTTCCTATTAAATTCAAAAGCTTTATAAATATTCCATAGGTTTTACAATTTTCAGCTTAAAATAATACATGTCAAAACAAATTTAAAAAACAAAAATATAGGAAGCTATCTACATAAAAGCACAACGACCTAAAATGAAGAACACTACATATGAAACCAGTGGTAACATTTTGGAATTCTTGATGTAAGTCGAGGTTGTTCTGTGATGCCCTCCAGCGTTGCTAAATTTAAATCTTCAACGACTTCCTATAACAATGAAAGAAAAATCTCTGCGCGTTTCTTCGCTGTCATTTTAAAATTATTTTTCTCTCCATCTTTTTTTTTTAGTTGCTTTTTCCCCATGAGGATGATTCGACGAAGAATCAAAAACGTTCGTGAAGCATGTCAACCCTATGGAGGATTTAATATTTTTCATTTTGATACAAAAAAATTTAAAAAAGTTATAATTAAACAGATATATATATATATAAATATATATATAGAGAGAGAGAGAGAAAGGGTATGTAGACATATTTTAAACCATAGTTTCGTAATAGTATTTTTTTTAAACATAAAAATGTGTAGTGAAAAATTAAATTGTATTTATTTTAACTTTAAAATAAATTTTATTTATTTTCACACTACATTTTGTTATTTTTTTTTCAAAAAAAGAATAATATATATATAATAAATATTTGTTATTGTCTATGTACATATACCTTTCGTCCTTAAATAATCGGGACTTATCAGCGTAGAAATATGTCTATTCATTACCGGTCATGCGATTCGAAACCGCGGATTACGAGTATTTTACAACTGAAACCCGACGCCTTAACCACACGGCCAATTTTAAATAGCGAATAAATTGTGATAATTTTAACATTTTATCGGCGGCTTAACGTCAGAGCGTTCTACTATTTTAAGGAAGGAACGATGCATTTAAAGCTAGTGACGTAATGCTGTGTTTATACTACACTTACAGTGCTCTACTTTTTCGAGAAAGGAACAAATAATATATATATATATATATATATATATATATATATATATATATATATATATACAGGGTGGCGCAAAAGTGACGCATTAGTTTGAATCAGTAATAACTCTTACATTTAATCAAATTTTCTCATTTTTCAGAATATTAAAGATATAGACATTGATAATTTATCATGGAAAAATATAGCACTGAACAACGAACGAAAATTATTGAACTTTACTTCGGAAACCATCGTTCAATAACCTTAACCCAAAATGCCTATCGTCGGCATTATAATGTCAGACAATCTCCCAGTCAGATCACAATTGATCGTCTTGTTGCCCGATTTCGGCAGCAGGGTTCAGTCAGTGATCTTCCACGATTGGCAGACCACGTTCAGTACGGACAGCGGAAAATGTAGCACTCGTTGAGGATAGCATTGCTGAACATCCAGACACCTTAACCCGAAGACGAGCCACTCAGATTGGAATGAACAGAAGGTCACTTAAAAGAATTTTGCGTGAATTGCATCTGTTTCCATACACAATTCAATTGGTACAGGCATTACAACCCACAGATTTGCAATCACGCGTTGCTTATGCTGTTCACATTCAGCAATTAGTCAGAGAACAAAATGAGTTCATCCATAAGCTGATAATGAACGAGGAAGCCCATTTTCATCTGAATGGGTTCGTAAATAAGCAAAACTGCAGAATATGGGCCATTGAAAATCCAAGAACCGTTCAGCAGCGTGAATTAGATCCACTAAAATGTACCGTATGGTGTGGTGTTACCTCGGAAAGAGTGATCGGTCCATATATCTTTGACGACGAAAAAGGTGTCGCGTTGATGATAACTGCACAGCGATATCAACAAATGATTCAACATTTTTAAGGGCAGCTGTTCAAGACAACCCAGAAATGTGGTTCCAACAAGTTGGAGCTACTGCCCACACTGCCCGACAAAGTATGGCGCTCTTAAGGGGATTGTTTGGCAAGCGCGTAATTAGCAGATTTTCTGATTTTAACTGGCCTTCACGTTCACCGGATTTAACAGCCCCTGACTTTTTTCTTTGGGGTTATCTTAAGGAAAGGGTATATGTGAACAAGCCTACAACGATTCAAGCAGCTTAAAAACAATATCAGACATGAAATCCAAGAACTAGAGCCAGTTATTCTTAGGACTGTAATGGAAAATGCCCTAACTAGAGCCCGTCTTTGTGAGGCCGAAAATGGTGCCCATTTAAAGGATATTATTTTAAAAACCTACTGCAACAAAATTACCAAGTAAATGTATTATTTATCAGAAAAGCCTAGTAAATTACTTGAAATGTTGTAGTTTCTATCACCTAAACAAACCAATGCGTGACTTTTGCACCTCCCTGTATATATATATATATATATATATATATATATATACATATACATTAAATTGATCAAGTTCAAAGGTGTTAATAAAGTTAACATAAAACCAAGTTTTAAAGAGTGCTCATAACAAAGTAGAGCTTATATATATATATATATATATATATATATATATATATATAATAATGGTAATAATCCAGGTGAAAAATATCCACAGGGTGGTAATCCAGAGAATTTTAACCGGGTTTATAAATTATTATCATATATATATATATATATATATATATATATATATATATATATATATATATATATAGGGACAAAGTAAGGAACGAAAGTATATAAAAATGTACTGCATACCTTAACAATAGAACTTATGAAAATTAGTTGATGTTCAATATACTAGATATAGCATGTATATAAGAAAGTTAAAGATGTAGAATTAAAGTTGTAAACATACAAAATCTATTACATCATTATGTGTTCAAAGCAAATTATGTATTATTCTTTTCATTAGCTTTTTCGAATTTATCTGTTTCTGTTGAATCCAAAAACTTGTTATCAATCTATTTTTAGATCATATGCCTGTTCGTATTTAAGAATGCCTGTTCGTATCTAATCAACCCAATTTTATGTCTCTTTACTTTAATAATTTAACCCCTCAAACCTCTCTCTGTATGTTTAACATCCACTCTTCTTACTTAGCGAGCCTAACTTTGGAATATTGACGTTTATAACTGATTTTGTATCTTTTTTGTCGCCGATTTTGTATCTTTTTTGTTTGATTTTGAGAACTACTTCTTTTCGTTTTTGTTTTACATTTAGATTTGTTAAACTGTTTTTTGAGTACTCAGGGAAGTTTAAAATGACCTCGAATTCACAAATTACTCTATAAGATTTCTGACACGCAACCTTCAAACAACTGGATTTTTGGTTTAATTGATTAAATATTTATTTCTTCTTAAGACCTTTTAAGTTTACGCTTACCATTTCTAAAGTCAAAATAAAGCAATAGACTTTGATAAAATTAGAATTAAATTCTAGAATGAGTTATAATACTATTTCAAACAACATATTATACTCGTCCAGTAAAATATATAGACCATATATACCATCACACACACGATAACACGCATATTCAAACACACACACACACACACACACACATATATATATATATATATATATAAGCATGTATATATATCTATCTATCTCTCTCTCTCTCTCTCTCTCTCTCTCTCTCTATATATATATATATATATATATATATATATATATATATATGTGTGTTTTTTGTACGAGAGAGACTCATTTTATATTATTTGGGGTTTCCTTAGGCTTTGCCAGAAAATTCTTACTTGTTTCTCTTTCATTTGAATTTTAAAAAAGCAGTAACTAAAGTTGGAGGAATATTAAAGTCAGTGGACGGCTAAGCGGTGTGACACTTCTATACATATTGGCGGTACTTATGTAATATCAAAGGTGGATTTGCGGAAACCCTTACGATGGGTTATATTGGAGAATTCCCGTTGTGTTCTATAGCGTTGAGCTGCTTGAAGGAGCTAATGAGATATTTTATATCCAGCTGGTGTCAGGACTGATGCTAAATAACGGATACCGACTTGAAGAGGTCTATGGGGATTTCTTCACATAATAAAAATGTCAATTATCCCACTTGTTTTCATAGTGTGGTTATGGTGTTAATAGAAATGTATAGATTCGTTTTTGTGGGTTTTTTTGCGGTGCACTTTGAATGATAGTTTGTTGTTGTATTTTATTATGAGTGTTTCTAAAAAGGTATCGAGTTAATTTTCTCTGTTTCATATGTCAATTGTATGGAGGGTTAAACTATTTCATTTGTTTTTGATGTTTTCAATTTTTGTGTCTTCGGGAAGGAAAATTATAATGTCATCATGAGGGTTCCCCATAGGGAGTCCGAATTTTTACTTATAGAAATTATTGTCAAATTGAAAATATATCATGTCAGTAATAAGCATGATTATCTCTATTAGGATGTTGGGGGGAGACGGTAAGCTGATGGTTTTCTTCGTGCTCTCAGGATATGTAGTCCTCAATATATAGATGAATAAAATCAAATACATCACACATCTTGTATGAACACTGCAGTTCCTCACACATTTCATATTAAATGCAAAGAAAAATGCCTTATAAATATTCTGGAAAAACAATAAATAAAAATCTCAAACACCAAACATTTATTTCATAAATATACATCTTCTATTACTCACTCATTTAAATAACACAATAAGTTGCGACACGCTAAAAACTAAGAATTCCGACAATACAAACCACATCACAAACTATAATAAAAAACTGGAAACAACAAGACAATTCCGAAAACATCCACAGCTAACGCTGGTATATACACTGCCCCATGTAATAATTGTCATCAAATATATTTAGGAAAGACTCAACGGGAACAGAAAAAGATGATTGCTGAACACAAAATATACATAAAAAATAGCAACTCTTTAAACGCGCTTTTCTCCCACCAAGTACAACACGATCATTCTTTTAATTTTGAACACGCTAAAAGTATTGAATTCATTTCAAATAAAGTAGCACTCATTATAAACTCTAACACTATCAAACAACGTAATGGTTTCTATAATTTATCTTTTTTACTCAGTAAACTTATTGTATCCGACAAAAACTGAATTCAGATCTCGGCTAGCTACACTCTACAACACTCTCTACATGTATCGCGCATAATGTCTACATATACATTATATTAATTCAATAAATTATTTCCATGTGTGTTTGTTGATATTTATTCATATATATGTTCATACACATGCCTGAATAAATAAATGAACAATAAATAAATACACTGAAATACTTTAATAAACAAAATCAATACACCCTTCTCTTCTGTCTTTCTTAATACGTAACGTTTTTCAGTTCTCACATATTAGTTTTAAGAAATTATATCATTCACATATGTGTATACATGTATCTGTATATGCATGTATGTATATTGCATGTATATGTGCGTATGTATTTATGAATAATTTAACAATAAAATAATTAATACATAAAGAATAAATAATTGAATAAATAATAAATAAATACATCAACACATGAAGTAATAAATAAGTAAATACATCAGTTTCCTATTTTCGTAAACTCTTTACTCACTTTATAAACCAACAATGAGGGTTTATTGTAAAATAATGGACAAAACCACACTTTTATATCCTTAGGACTCCTTATTACAAAACATTCCCCCAAGCACGTCAGAACAGAAATAATATTTTATTTCTCCCTTTTTAATTTTAGCTTTCCACACATTGGGTACGAGTTTCCTTGGTAATTTATGTATGTGTATGTGCATATATATATGTGTGTGTCCAAATTAGTATATGCTTGTATTCTCATACATATATATGTAGGTGTCCAATATGGACACCTTCTCCCACTTGACGATATTATTGTTCTACCTTTGTTTAAACTGAAACATACATGAAGTATTCTACTTAATTGTGTGTCTAGAATATATCTGCTAATGAGGGTCTATCTTCCAAAATCATGAAAGAGTTTGCGGCATAATTAACTTTTATGGAGTTCTGGCGCGAAAATAGACAAAGCGATCTTATTGTACCATCTTTGGACAGAACAGGTACTACATTATGATCCTAGTCCGCCGGCCATGCAATTGTATTTTAGTGCGAGTGTTACGCTGGGTAAAACAGCGACATCCGATGAAATTATAACGATCGTGTTATCCGATCTATAAGAATGTGAGTGACGATGATAACGTACCTACGAACATGAATTGTCTTAACACTAAAAAAAGAAATACTTATATTTTCATACGCATCTATAAAACTATTACCCATGTGTGTCTGGGGGACGCATATGTTTGCATGTATATTTTATTGATTCCTTAAAAAAAGATTACAATACAATTTTAGCTCGCAGCTTGCCAGGTGTCTAATTGATATATCTTATTTTAAAATCTCATCGTAATCGATTGTTTGTGTATGTCTGCATATTATATCTATATAATAAGACGACTAAGACATTCCATCTTCGTACGTATGTTATAATCTGTCACAAAAATTACGAAATGTAATCGTCTGATTAATTTGATGCGCTGGGGTAAGCAATTCTAACTTAAGCTATTATTCTCAAATCAAACGTAATCGTTATTTAAAACATCATAATCAGAAAGTGAATTTGTTTTATGGATTTGTAGCCTATTTCGTTTATAATTATGTTATAGTAAGAGAAATATACGTTTTATTAATTTAAAGAATATTTTAAAAATTATATGTCAGTCTCATTAACCCCAAACTAAGCACATTGCCACTTGGACGTAAGGAACACTCTATGTAGAGAGATGAGCAACGAGATGTATTTTCGCATTACATTTAAATTTCTGCATGTTAATATAGTCATAGTGGCAGGTAACAGTGAAAGAATTAAAAAGTCAAGCAGTCTGAGAAAAGAAACTATTAGAGTAAAAACCTTCCCGGCATCTAGGGACCTCTACAATAAATGGGGTGGGATTTTGCTGCTTGTCGAGATAGTCGGGGGTGTTTACGTCGAGGGGGGGGGGGTCACGTGCCACGAGTTCGCCAGAGCACATTTCATTAAAGTACTTGTACACCGAGCACAGAGATTCAACATTGCGGCGATGTGACAGGAGTTGGAGCTTAGTTGACAGTGCGGGACCTATTAGATTGTAAACACTATTTTCGACCCTGTTCCATAAAGCGAGACTAGTGGTTGATGCACAAGCTCAGTTACAATCACAATTATTTTTATGGAAGAAGAAAGAGTAATATTATCTTATTATTGACGCCGAAAAAAAATTATTTCAAAGGCAATATTATTATTAACACTAAAGTGTATAGTGAATTTGTTCGGTGTAACGCTAGTCTACATTATAATAAGCTAAAGCATTTCACATTTTTTTAAATACATGTCACCTCCGTTCAAAGCCCAAAGGCCACTCGAATATAAGGGTTAAAGATTTTGACTGATGGATCACCGACACGATTGTTGTAGCGGAGCAGAAATTGATTATTTACGGGTACGGTTCAACAATAACTTGTTTACATTGGACTTGAAGACGACCATATTGTAGTCGGCTGGAACGCAAACTCGCGGCACTGTCTTCCACAGACGGGTAGTTCTAGAAACCAAACGCTGCCCATGGAAGTGTTGTTTCGTCTTGCGCATGCAGTGAGAGCAAGGGGGATTATTGACAGTGGTAGTGGCTAGACGGATTCTAGTTGTAAATGTTTTCTAATAGGGGGCCATTCATTTGCACTCAGTCGAGCACCTGCTATGAAAATAACGGTAGAGCAACGAAAGACTAGCAACATCTCTTCTATGAGAGAGTGACTGTAGGGAAGTGAAGTGGACATTTTCCACTAGATTCCGAAGTCGGTTTTGGACTCTGTCAAAGCAGGAACAGGTGCTCTGAGCGGCACCTCCCCATATGTGGCATCAGTACTCGATCTTAGGGCGTATTTGACTTTTGTATATATAGACAATGGCGTCGGGCGTAATATACTTTCTGAAGAGTTAGAACGATCTAACCATTTTCCTATGTGGATATAAGTTATAACATTTACCTACATTAGAAAAATAAGATCGTCTATTGACTGGTTATTTATCGGATGAAGTTATGTTAAACAATTTCAGTAAACCGTTTTATAATAAAGTGTTCCAAAATAAAAGTATTCCATCGCGTCTACTAAACACTACACTTTTACATAAATAACCTATAGACTGTGACATTCGTTTTTTTGTATTCGTAGAATATTAAACTTAAGAATTATGTTTACGGTAATGAGACAGGGACTATTTATTGTTGTAAAACTAATTGAATCAATACAATATTAAATAAATAAAAGACATTTTCGTTTTATTTAACTATAGGATATAAAGCGGGCAATAACAATTATTTATACGAGCAAATATATGTTCCCTCCGGTCGCATATTTTTTCTACGCTGCCGCGTCAGAAATGAACACTCACCCGTAAACCGATGGAGCCTCCGTCATATTTCTTAGGGTGGTTGGACATTGATTTTCTTAGTTTCCGACCAAGAATATTTGTATTTAAAACTATAGGAAAAACATTCGAGCCCACCCCAATTTTATTTACCTTCCCCCATTAATAGAAATATTTTAAGTTTAAAAAAAAACAACAAAAGATTTTTTGCTCCCTTACAATTTTTTTTTGCCCTCCCCCATACATAGTAATATTTTCAGTTAAAAGAAGAAAACAAAAAATGTTTACCCCCCAATTTGTTTACCCTTACCCATACATAGTAGTATTTTTAGTTAAAAATAGAATATATATATATATATATATATATATATATATATAGACATTAAAAAACCCTAATTTCTGTTACCTTCCCTATACATAAGAATATTTATAGTTAAAAAAAATGTGGCGCCCCCCTTTAAAAAAAATTACCCTCATCAATACATAGTTAAAAATAGAAAACAAATTAAGAGGCGCCTCGATCAAATCAAAGAACTAATGTTTAAATATGCTATTGAAGGCACCCACGTCATATCAAAGAACCAGTTGCTTTATTATTCCAAAATAGTTACCAATTTAGTAATGCCCGAGATATTTGTTGCTTAACTTCAATTTACAACAAAACACCTTGTCTTAACAACGTAATGAAAATAAAGAATGATGATGTGAACAAGATCCTCTCACAATGATGTCACTTCCGGAAGGAGCGGAAGGATGAGTCAGCGATTTATTTTTTCAAAATGGTCACCCATTTACATTAGTAATATGCCTTGCTTAACTTCAATTTACAACAACACACCTTGTCTTAACAACGAAAAGAAAGATAATTATTTATAATGTGAAAAAATCCTCTCAAAATGACGTCACTTCCGACATGATGCCTTTGCAATTTTAACAGTGCTTGCCATTCAAAGTATGGTTTTAAAAAACACGCTGGTTTCTTAATGTAATGCGTTTAATTAATTGTATGAATATGTTTTTATTGATATCAGCTTATCGGAAAATATTGTAAATACATATGTAAATTTGATAATAGCAGTTATAAGTGTATATTTGTAAATATGAATTTAATTGAAGTTTAAAAGGAATGTAATATGTAAATGATCAAACCCGTCTAGTGTCTGAGCTTGTTTTTGTAACAGTATATAACGAAGTTGAAACAGTATTAGTTAAGTAAAATTCTTGACACGTTTTCCGTTCTAATCGCAGTCTCGACTTGAAATTTTTTTCTACTTTATTTATATGTTTACGGCGGTGTTTGTAGTACTATATATAGAAGCTGGCCGACAACGTAAATAGTAATATTACTCTGATGGGGTTTAGGCTTCAGACAGACGGACAGACAGACGGATACATAATCTCCATTATTAATAGATTGAAGAAGAAAGGGTAATTTATTCTTAATAGTATTCACCCTGCCAGAATTTTTTTTAAATTTCGAAATGAATATTATTTTTAACAGTAAATTATACAGATTGATGTAAAAAAACACCGTGGCATTTCCAAGGATTCCTGGTAGTTGGTTTATTTGCTGACGACACCACGCTTTACTCTCGCCATGTTGGCAAAACCGACGCGATCATATCCGAGGCAATGGCTGAATCTTTAGAAAATTACCTCCAGGTTGTAGTGGATGGGGGTCATAAATGGTTGGTAATTTTTAATGCCGCAACGACAAAGCTGCTTTCCTTCAACAACTACAAAGAACCTCTCCAACCACCGATTGTCATGGCAAATAACACACTACCTAAGAGTTCATCATTCAAACTGCTCGGCCTAACCTTCACAGGTAACATGAATTAGAACAAATACATTGAAGACATTGCCAAGGCTGCCGCAAAGAAGGTTGGCTCCCTCTACCGTGCTAGTAAACTCTTCACACCTGGCATTATCCTGTATCTCTACAACGCCACCATCCGCCCACGCATGGAGTATTGTTGCCACATCTGGGCTGCTGAATCATCTACTATATCATCTACATTATGCTCCGATGAATTGGCAAATAGCTTCATTCCTCGTGCTGCTGGCCTATGGAACTCCCTTTCTGTCCCTGTTTCCCCGACAGTACTGACATGCAGAGATTTACAATTAATGTACACAGAGATCTCGCTGCGCAGATCCCAACTTAGGTTGCCCCCCCCAACCTTCTCCCCTTTTCTTTTTTCTCAGTAGCCCCTTACGTCTACAGTGACGGCCTGCCTTGTTTGGGGTTAACTATGTTAAAACTAATTTTTTTAAGTCAACAAATAACCGGTGTCAGTCTATAGTTCGGCTGAGCGACAAACTAGTATCCCTTAGGAATAAATTCTATCTACGTTAAACATTAAAAAAATTTTTTACGTGTTTCATAGGTAATATTATGAATTTTGGGTTATTCTGCATTTCGCCATCAACTCATCGCGTTTGTTTAAAAGATTATTGCGGTCGTATTTTAGGATTCTTATTTTTAATAAATGTAAATTTAAAATTACCAATATCTAATAATCCGATAGACCTCTAGATTTGTAACGGTGAAGATACCAAATAGATCATTTACGGTAAACCCCCATAAATATTTACAATAATATCTGTTATGGACATGTAATTACTGACTTGGTGATATTCGTTATAGTTGTTTTTCGGATGTATGCATATCCGATTGTACTTTAAGATATTCGTTTATTCAGATTATTTACTTGAAATAAGATAGCCTTATATTTGCTTATGTGTATGCAGGCGCGTGCGGATGCGCGTGCATGCAGTTATTGGTGTATGGGTATGTATAGGAAAGTGTATGTGCGTATATATGCGTACATGTGTTTTTGTATGTATATATATGTGTACGTAGATGCATGTGTTTTTGTATGTGCAGGCATGTATGTGTGTGTGTGTGTATATATTGCACATTTACTTTGTCAATATATGTTTATATTTAATTTAACTTTTACCCCGGTTATTTAAAACGGACAAATGGTTTAGCTTTTGAATATCCAGGCCGTATATATTATATTATATATGTGTATATGTGTATATGTTTATATGTGTATACATGTGTGCGGGTGTATGTGTGCATGTATGGGCATGTGCGCGTGTATGCGTATAGGTATGTGTGTACGTATGCGTATGACTGTGTATGTTTATATGTATGCATGCATGTGCGCATTTGTGTATGTCTATGTATACATGTATGTGTGTCTCCATTTTGCACATTTGTGTCTATGTGCGCATGTGCGTATATATGGGTGTATGTATATGTGTATATGTGTGTGTATGTGCATACGTATGAATATATGTGGGTGTGTGTGTGTGTGTGTATGTATACATTTAATAATGATATTTTTTTAATGAATACTTAAAGACGAAACACATTTATCCTCGATGTCTTAAAAAATATAAATTCAAGGTAGTAGGTATGGTTGTGCATGCATATGTGTGTATATATATATATATATATATATATATATATATATATATATATATATATATATATATATGTATATATATATATATATATATATATATATATATGTATGTGTGTATGTATATGTGTGTATGTATGGGGATGTATGCATATGTATTTTTTCAACTGATAATACACTAATCATTGAATTAAATTAAATTAAGTATAATGTCTAATATTATCACTAGACATCATTAGATTGGAATTAGGCTATAATTATAGGCTTCCATAGATTATAAAACTAATGTAAGATGACTTTTTGTGAAACTCAGAGTATTAAAATATTACATTTGGAATATAATCTTAAATAATTTTTATTTTGCAAATAGATCCTATCATTCGGATCTAGACAGAATGAAAGCACGACAAGTGTCAATCGGCCGATGACACGCTAACGTGTGTTAGTGTCTTCTCCCTCTTCCTCTTTTCGGGCCGTAAACAGAATTTTAGCTAGCCAAAAATTGTGTGGCGTGTGTGTGATGTTAAGAATAGGTATATGTGTGCGTGTGTATGGAGGCGTATGAACGTTCAATGTCACCAAGTCGTAAATGTAGAAATATTATTTTAATAAAAACAAACAAAAAAAACAATAAGATCCCTTTCGATTGCCTTAGTTAAATATAAGATGTTAATTCCTACTCGCTCTGTAATGGGTGTTCAGATTGGCTGCGACCACCACTCTCTCTGGTTGTATTTGAATTGTCGAGGGTGAATTCAGTTTTCTGTCAGTCTCAAAAATGTAATTGTCTAATTTGATGCTTGAATAAAACCACAAGGTTGAAATAAATTATTGCATCGACAATCATGTAATTTCGTGTTATTATATTTTACGTTATATATATATATATATATATATATATATATATATATATATATATATATATGTGTGTGTGTGTGTGTGTGTGTATAAGGTGTATTTTATATTCCAATAACAATGTTTTAATTTTTCACATTTCCATAAAACATACCCTGTGAGATCTATTTTAAGGTCAAATTCATTTGTCGTGAGGCTAACAACAATTTAATGTCAATATCGTTTCTGCAACACTACAAAATCATCAGAAAAATTCACAAAGAATAAAAAGTTATTGGATTAAAATGTCTTGAAGCCAATCTACACTATACAGTGGTTCATTTTGGGGCGAAACAACAAAAAAAGAAGAGCAAACCTCACATTCAGGGAAACTCACTAATACCCCATTTTGAATTTTTCAGTTTAGAGGAAGTACATCCAAAATGTTGTGTGGACAGTAACA
The DNA here is from genome assembly GCA_963556195.1 of Sepiola atlantica. Classification (NCBI taxonomy): domain Eukaryota; kingdom Metazoa; phylum Mollusca; class Cephalopoda; order Sepiida; family Sepiolidae; genus Sepiola; species Sepiola atlantica. The sequence continues at coordinate 80,108,171 of OY744532.1, read as the reverse complement.
CATTTTAGTTCAGTTATATTTCTTAAAATAGTTTATAAATTCTATAATTTATTCACAAAAATTCGAATTTACTTGAGACTATTTTTTTTCTTTTCTAAACTTACATCAATTATCCTGCAAATGTCTATTTATGTCATTTGGATACAAAGCTAACTGCTAAGCTGATCATTGTTAAGTTCACCGGTTGAGAGCTAGCTATATATATTAAGCGATCCATTCAAGAACTAATAAGATTGTTATATTTCGGTGTTTTGGTGGAAGATGTTTAGTATTTATTTATAAACCGTTTACATTAACACTAATATACGATAAATAAACAAAATAATAAAATAAAACATGGTTATTGGAATACAAAATTAACCTGACTTAATTATGCTCTGTTGTCACTGATTGACAATCATCGAGCTGAATCATTTAAAGAGACTGCATATATATATATATATATATATATATATATATATATATATATATATATATATATATATATATATATTAATTTAATTTGGTACAGTCTTTCCGTGCTTGAAACCGACGGTACGAATGTTGTACTCATTTTTCTGTACCATATTAAATAAATATTATGCTCCTGATCTTTAACTTCAATGCTTAATTAATCGAGCACTCTGCTGGGATTTTGCCTGCTATATTACAAAGAAGGTATATATATATATATATATATATATATATATATATATATATATAGAGAGAGAGAGAGAGAGAGAGAGAGAGAGAGAGACTGCACTTGATATTGATGAAAGCCAATGTTTACTAGTATGTGTTATTGATTTTATTTTAAGTTTTTCATATGACCTTGTACGGCAGTTTGTCAGGTGTGTAATTGCTGTACCTGAACGACATTAAAATAGACGACACGACGTCGATCTCTGGTTGCACTTTAAATGTGATCTGTGTAAAAGTAGGTGTCTCTGTGGCAGGGCCCCGCAGCTATTAACGCAAGTGCAATTACTGAATAGGCCAATGTGAACCCCATTCACGCAACCGCGAGTAAAGTCACCATTGAAGACGGTGTACTACTATTGCAACCACTACGACTGCGATGCGGTAATGGCGTAATGAACAATGTCTCCAACTATGGAATCTGCAATCTTAAGTTTAAATGCTATATGATCTATTGCTTACAATTACAGACAAACAACTTTTGGAAATGTAAGGGCCAAGAAATATCTCCTACTAATCGACCAATCTAAACTCATGTTGAATACATCATATACGCCGTGTTGTTTAAAATGGTATTTTATTTTGGCATTAAAAACAGCAAACCATTAGAATTGCAACGTGGGGATTGGTCAAAGTTTTTTCTTAGCCATACTCTTCTATATTGTATGAAATATTTTCAAAGTGTTTCCAAGGAAAAGTTTATAACTTCGAAACTACATATCTGATCAGGTTGCGTGGAAGCTGATATCATCAAAAAGCATCTGATTTATACATCAAATGCGTCAACGTTCAAAGTCAAGGTCAACGGTCAAAATCGACAATAAAGAGAACCTAAATTATCGCCAAATGTTTGACGTTTTCTATGAGTGTTTACCTTGCTATCTGACAATTAGATTAGTCTTAAGTTAGACCATTACCGAAATATTAACCAAGTTTTGGGATGATAGGTTACGTGTTGTGGACGTGTATCTGTAAACAACCAAAAATAGTAAAATCTCGACCTAAAGCACAACCTGAAAAAGGCGAAATACCGTTAAGCAGACAAATCGTAAGGTGGCCGATGTCAAAGGGATATCGGCACTTTTTAACGAAATCCCGTGCTCAATTTCTGTCGGATCCAGTACACATCTCATTTCAATTTGGGTTGTTGGAAACCTCTACTTTGTCCCTCTTCTGAGAATACACGCCTGTATCGCAGAGAAATCTTAGAAAAAAAACATAATCAAGCGTTTCAATAAAGACTAATCGGATGAATATATAACCTCAACTACGGTTAGTATTGATGTTACTAATAATTACACAACTACAAGGAAACTGATAAGTAAACTACGACGACCATAGCATCATCTACTCATAGAGAATATAAAGTAGACCTTGGGTTGGCTTTCGGTAGCTTTGTAACGCTTGCTTCCCTTATTTTGTCTGCAGGTGCTCACATTCCATGTAATATGTTTCTGACAAAGAGGGAAGGATTGCTGTTTTGTATGTCGGAATCTATGCATCTAACACTTAGCGTTCACTAGGTTTTGATCCTGAAGTAGTATATTGATTTAGTTCCTTACAACAAGTGACTTCATGCCTTGTCTGGTGGGATTTCCATAAAAAAAATAGAATATAACTATACTTTAGCAGAAAAACGTGTTACTGAGTGTTCTTGTTTTCCAGAGATAGACATATATGTTTGTTTTCAAATACTATTTTATACATAGATTGAATCATTTTCAATGCAAATATTTATTCATTTCGACAAACTTTCCGGAACTGGATAGAATAATTCACATTACATTTAACTTTTGATAATTTTCTCCGTACTTCTTTGAGTAAAGTGCATTGGATCTTAAATGATTGTTGAGATCACTTTTTCTTTCATCAGAAAACGAAATAAAAAGAACTACGGTCTGGTTAACGAGGAGATTATTCTACACACGCCGAGACTAGATAATAAGCGAACATTCTTTTAATTTTGAAAATTCACTTGATTAAATGAAAGATATACAATGATTGAATGAGGCCAGATTTTACAGATATTGTAAAAATGGGTTCTTCCTTATATACAAATGAAAGTAGCTCGAATTTTCGTATTTACTAATTATTTCAGATCCAGTGCGTCATGCACATTATTATATTATCAATATTGATTAATAAAAAAACATTACTTTTAAAGAAAATGTTCGAGTCCAATGATTTGCAACAATGATTTGGACAAATATTAACCGCCAGATTTTAATTTACCAAGCAATCCTGAAAATCTTAGACAAGCAGGATTGGAGCCTGGTTTCGGCATCTATCTCTTTTAGACTACGTGAGCTGCAACGAATCTGCAAGCATTTTTTGGCAGTGCTGTGTCTTGCAGTTTCTACTTTTCGTCGTTTGATTGCTCCCACATCATTATTTCACAGTTTGAGCTTGTGTTCAATATTTTGAGAGAAGAGATAACACCCAGCTGATATACACAGGTATATACCTCGTCACAAAAACTTAAACCCAGCTGATTGACATCGCCACCAATTCAGCTGAGCATAAGTATCCAGTGAGATGTTCCAGATCCACCTGCGGAATAATCAAATGGATGCCGCAACGTATTGTAAAGGGTCATTGCTACATTGAGTATACCGGCAATATTCCTCAATAAGCGTTGCAATTGTGAATGTGTCGATGTCCAAAAATGAGTTATTAACTGACCCAAATGTAGATCGAATAAATGGTTCTTGTTAGCGAATTCAATAAATCAACCGTCGTCAATTCCCGTGCCATGTTCTTTTTTTAATTCTACCTGGGCGTTACAAATGAGCAATATCATTTTCATTGTTATTTCAATCAATCTTTCAAGTGTGGACTTCTTCATTATTTAAAAACACGTAAAACACGTGACACACACACACACACACACACACACAGGCATTCAAATTTCAACTGTAATACCATGACAAATTCTGATCTTGGCTGCGACAATATGTCTCGATTAAAAAAGATGTTTAAAAAAGTAATCGACAAAAAACGAATTAAATGGCAATACTTTTGATAAGGACTCATAACACTTATGGATTTCAAGTTTTTATGATAAATATATAAATTATTAAAAAAAACAAAAAAAGTAGGGTGTTCTGTTTTGCAAAAAATATTCTACTTGATGTTATTCTATCAACGTTTCAAGTGTGGACTGTTTTATTATATAGCATTATCTGTTTATAGAGCATTATTTGTTTATACATACACCTTTGTTCCTCCTATCTAATTCACCAATATAAAACGCTGTGATCTCATGTTTATTGAATAAAACTGCGTTTCTCGTAATCTCTGCTGATATCTAATCACACACTAGGCGAGAGAAAAGATATCCTCTCGGCGATACAACCACCAACTGCGGGGTTCTACCCAGGGTTTTGATATCTTCGTCCATGGAATGCACACACCATGTGCAATTTATTTAGCTTTAAAATTTTACAGAAATACAGCCAATATTCTTTATAAATATATATTGTGGCACAAGCCCCATAATTGAGGGAATGGGACGGGGGTCGGCTCTTGTCCTCTGGGTCTATCCTCTAAACAAGTTTCAGTTATCAAAATACCACATTCACTGTATAGATCAATTCTACTTAACATTATCACCAAATAGTTTGACGTGTTTTATTTACAAAAAAATATGTATGTACAAATTAATCTCTGACGTGGGTAGGGGTTTTAACATAACGGAGATTGCTAGAAAATTAAATGCTAAGGCTAGTGGTTAGTAGAACCCTTGTGAATGTATCTAGTAATGAGCTGCCCAGTGTTTTCCGTGTTGTTACTAGAGCCGAACACAATGAACAACAATTTCTAAGCTGAAAAAAGTGGGTAGCACTCATTTTACCACTAGCTAAAATACTCTGCTAAGTAGTAAGGGTCTGATAAGACCTCAGATCGGCGTGCACCATGCAGAAGCAGGAAACACGTTGCAACACCAGTTACTAACATTAAACTAATATAATGATTTATTTTATGTATAATATAATGATTTATTTTATATCAAATAGCCACCATTCGCCCATGCATGGAGTATTTTTGTCACATCTGGGCTGGTGCATCATCTACTAGTCTCTCCCTCCTTGACAAGGTCCAAAAAAGAATCGCCAACCTAATTGAATCCTCACTGTCAACCAAGCTTCAGCCTCTGTCCCATCGCCGCAATGTGGCATCCTTGTGCTTGTTTTACAAATACTTCAATGGATTATGCTCCGATGAATTGGCTACTCTGGTGCCCCCTCGACGTAAATTCCCTGAACTAACTCGACAATCAACTAAATCTCATTCATTCACTGGGGAGGTCGGCAGATGTCGGAGAGCCTTCTACTCAAATAGCTTCTCTCCTCGTACTGCTGGCCTCTGGAACTCTCTCCCTTCCCCCTGTTACCCCGACAGAACAGACATGCAGAAGTTTAAAACTAATGTAAACAGACATCTCGCTGCGCAGATCCCAAGTTAGGTTGACCCCCCTTCCTTCTCCCCTTTTCTTTTCTCAGTAGCCCCTTACGTCTACAGTGGCGGATTGCTTTGTTTGGGGTGAACTATGTTAAAAAAAAAAATTCTGTTTCAAAATCAGCACCACTTCTTTACCGCCTCCTATTTATTTATTTTTCTATATGATTGTTTTAGATAGTTTACCCGTTTTTTAATTGCTTTTATAATATTCACTGTAATCCTGACAGAATCTACAACCGCTCCCATCTTGCGCGCAGTCTATCTCTGTTATCTATTTGAAATACTGCCAACAACGTTGTTAAACTGTTTTCGATGCGCAGCGCGCATCAACAGAATGTGACAAAATGTAATTGACAAACACACTTAAGATAAAATATCAAGTAGAACCTAAAAGATTAAATAAAAAATAAACATATGAATTAAGTTATGTATAAGTATATGATTTCTGAGTTTTTTGTTGTTTTTTTTCAAGCGGAAGATCAATGAGAGATGGAAACCGTTACTTGCGGAGATGCAAATAAATAGGAAGTGTTTCCGCTTCGTCAGAGAGCAGAGATAAACCGTTCAGATGGACAGAGACAGCGTCATTATTGAATCAACACAAATATAATAAAGTTATAAGTACAAATATTAAAACTACTAACGCCCATTCTAAAGTAAATAGTTGGCTCTGAATCGTTGCTGATTTTATCGGTGTGGACTGTTACGTGTTGTTCGATTCAATTCATGGGGAGATCATTTATATAACCTGGATGGATTTTGCAGAATACTGTGTTCCTTTTTTTATTCAAGTTTCAAAGTAAAATATTATTTGAACGCACACTGTGACATTGTCAAAGCGGAAAAAGCAATAGTACTAATCAACATAACAGGCACAAAAACGATTAAGAATATTCTATAATATCTATTATTACAAAGATGTATCCAGTTAGAAAACTGAATGAAATATCTTATCAAAAAAAGTATATCGTGTCAATGCATTTCAATATAAAGAACTAGATCAATGAAACACAAAATCAGAATCAGGTGATAATAAAATGACTCACGGAACAACTATATTTCCTGAAAGTTCGAAAGAAATCAGAATATAAATATATCGATTGCAATTGTAATGCTAACATGGCAAACAGAAAATATGAAAAGAGTTGTCCAACGAAAAAAATAAAAGGAAATAATTCAAAATTTAAATCTAATTTAAATAGAATATAAAATATATGAAAGAAAAAATCCTAATTCAATCGAATCCTAGAATTATTTGCACTCTATGGATTACAACTCAATGCTCAAAGTGTATTCTATCTGATCCATGGACACATTATATTTTCACCCCTGATTTTATTTTTTTGCCCACAACTTTTACTATTTACAAATCTATGATGAACAGTAATGCCATTTTTGGGGATATCCACTCTCATTAAAATAGCTTATTTTTTAAAATTCATGGATTAACGGGAATAGAAAAGTGTTATTTTATAAGATGTGATGAATTTATAAATATTGCATTTCATACAAATATTGTTTACATCATTCATTTTCTCATAATATTTCTCTATCTATTATATCCAGCATTGATTATCACGATAGGGTCTTATTTAGATATATAATGTATATATATATATATATATATATATATATATATATATATATGGGTGTGTGTGTGGGTGTGTATATATATATATATATATATATATATATATATATATATATATATATATATAGTCTAGCCGCACTGCATATTTGTTAAACAGCGAAACTTTCTTGATGTAGATGATTATATATATATATATATATATATATATATATATATATATATATATATATATTATATATAAACATTAATGATTTATTACCTACAGACATCAGTGTTTCATGTATACGCAAACTTCAGTGCAGGAAGTTTATTACGACGGTTGGCAGGCGCGAACTCCGATCACAAATCGCCAGTCAAGATCGTTACCCGTTGGCCACCACAAATTAGCTTGAAAGTTAGGCGGTATTTACAGCAAGCACCGAAAGGTGATCGACAACAACGAACCGTGCTGGAACTCGCAATGAAGCTAGTAGTACTGCTTGTTATTAAAACCCACTCAGAGTACCCGGCCTTAGTAAAGGGGGTTATATAATAATATTTATGAATAAATATAATTACCTACATACATCGATGTTTCTTTTTACGCAATCTGCAGTCCACGAACTCCGATCACAAACGCCACTGATTCATGTTACCCGTTAGCCACCACGAATTAACTTGGAAGTTAGGGGGAATTTAACTGTAAATGCCAAGTCGGCGGGTATTTACAGTGATCGGCTTGACTGTACACACACACACACACACACATATATATATATATATATACATATATGTGTGTGTGTGTGTGTATGTGGGGGGGTGTCAAGCCGCACTAAAGATGTGATAGTGCGAATCTGTATGTATGTGGATATATATATATATATATATATATATATTTCTTAATTCATTTTTTATCAGTTAATTTTTACGTACATAAAAGAAAGTCATGGGCACGTATTTCTTGCTATGAGTCGTCATTAGCATGACTACTTTGATATACATTCTATTGTCTAGCGTTTTACCACTAGACAAGAACGCTCTGTCACATTTTATGTACGAGTTTACATCGCATATTATGTTTTGCAGCTTTCTGCTTGTTATTGTTTTTTAGCGATAGACCACCGGTGTGTTTATTATTATTATTCGCTCCCTAAGCAGTTTACAACATACAGAGTGAAGTTAGAATGATGTTTTTTACACGCAAAAAGTCTAGAAGACTTTATATTTACTAAAACCTCGCGAAATACTGTTTCAGTCAACTAATTTACTTACAGTGAAATGTGGTTCTTTTCTGTTGTTGTTTTTTTGTAATATGAGAATTGCTATTCTAATATTTCTTTCTTTTCAATTCAATCATTCATTTTCTTCGGGTAACTCTGGGACACGGGTCCTGCTATTACAACAAAATGCTTATATTTGTACGAAACTCCAACAGTAACGACCGGCGACTCGACATTGATGCGTTTTTTTTTTATGACATTTTTAATGTATTTGTTTTGTTTTTTCTTTTTTCCAGATTTTGACATATCTACCAGTTGACATATGATAGTGGCAGTTTTTATTACCACCATTGTCAGCCGCTACTCGCAATAGTCCGCCGAATTGCAATCAAGGATTTGTCTCGCGTGACTCAAATTAACCAAGCAATCGCAACCATTTAAATTGAAAGAAAATCGTTATAAAAACTAAAAAATATTACTAACTTTGCAGTAATTTTTCTCTTTTTGGTTTATTTCTTTTATTTAACTTTGCAAAATAGACAAAACGTTAAAGTGTAGTATCTGTTCTTATACTCACCTTATTTTTTCTCTCCTCGATCAGGGAATAAGAACGCTTTCTAGACTTCGGCAATTTTTATTTTTGTCCGAATCCGGAGTGTCCCTATTTTGGAAGATTGATTTTCCACTACGTTAAAAACGAATTTGAGTCTAACTCTGCACTCGATTTTAATAATTGCCGAGTATATACTATTTATATTTTATTTTCGGTTTATTTTTATTTTTATATTTTTTATTTTCAAGATAGAATTTACGTTGATGGATTTTCTTCACATTACAAACCGACCGATCGTCTAAATATGCCCTTTATTTTAATATTTGCGATTGATATACGGCATTTATAGTTGTTATTATTTTGTAAATTAGTTTTTGACTATTCACTATTCTGCACTTTTGTCATTTACAAGGTTTTACCTATTTATTTGCTTCCTCACGAGGAAAAAGTTAGGCAAAATGTCGTTTCTTTATGTGGAAAAAACGTATCTCCCATAAATGGGACACTTTGGACTGGGACAAAATTAAAAATTGCTGCAGTCTAAAAGGATTTCTTCTGCGTTGACCGAAGAGAGAACAGATTACGTATTGTATCAGAACAGATACAAGACTTTAAGGTTTATAGTATTTTTTTTAAAGTAAAATATAAATAAACGATGCATCATCTTTTCTGCTTGATGTCGGTAAATGAGCAATCCTTCTATACTGAGGAAACATGTTTTAATAACAATATTTATTAATATAGATTGGATTGAAGAACTCAAAATATAAATACAAAAACAATTTTGCTAGATACACTAATATTTATTTTGTTAAAATTAAATAATTCTTTGAGCAAAAAAAGCATCTCACTCGATCATCTTGAATTCCTTTTTTGAAGTAGTCCAGCGGAAAACGATTACGGGTTAGAATCTATATGTGGTATCTCACTTCTACAGTCATGTGCAATAATTTATCTGTCAGCGCCTAGTAAAGAAACATTTCTTCGGAAATATTTTTATTGGATACGTTATTGTTATTATTTTTCAATACTTTTATTTATGTTTACCATTTTCACTAGTAGGTATTTATAATGGACGAGGAAGTATTTAAAACTCTTGTTGTGAACACAATATAAACATAATTTGATAACGTATTTTCATTAAACATTGATGATTTAAAAAAAGCATTCCATTATAGTTGCATTAACAACGATTAGATTATTTTGTTTTGAAAAAAAAACAACATACAGTATTTGATTAAGAATGATTTTCATAATTCAATAAACATATTTTATCATATTCTCATTCAAACAACAAATATTTGATTATTTATTTTTAAAAAACAAGAAACAATATTTGTTTAAAAATTATTTTCATTACACAATAAACATGTTTTATCCTATTCTTATTCAGACAGAATATTTGATTATTTATTTTTGTAAAAACAAGATACAGTATTTGTTTAGAACTTATTTTCATTGCACAATAAACATATTTTATCAGATCTTCATTCAAAATACAAATACTTTATTATTTATGTTTGTAAAAACAAGATAAAGTATGTGTTTAAGAATTATTCTCATTACACAATAAACATATTTTATAATATCTTCATTCAAAATACAAATAATTTATTATTTATGTTTGTAAAAACAAGATAAAGTATGTTTAAAAATTATTTTCATCACACAATAAACATATTTTATCAGATCTTCATTCAAAATACAAATACTTGATTATTTATGTTTGTAAAAACAAGATAAATTATGTGTTTAAAAATTATTTTCATTACACAATAAACATATATTATATCTTCATTCAAAAAACAAATATTTGATCATTTGTTTTTGTAAATAAATTATCATAAACTATGTGTTTAAAAAAGTATAAGTGAAATATAATTCTAAAATTACAATGACAAACTAGTTTTTTTTATCTTGTTATTCGTTGATCTAAAATAAACAGGTGTCGGGTTTCCATTGTACACCATCTTTCTTCCAGGTATTTTTTAGACAGGAAGACAGAATGATTGAATACAATTTCTTTTTGCCAATTCATTTCTTATTTACACCTGGCAACGCTAGTACATAGCTTCTGCTAGTTTAATATAAAATAATGATATATTAATTATAAAAGTATAATCACAGAAGGCATTTCTAAATAGCATAAATAATAATTAATGATAAATAAAATAGTTTCATATATTTATACTTTTTTTTACTCCTTTATCAATATGGAGAGGGGCAGCTACCTTTTAGTTTTTTTTTTTTTTTGGGGGGGGTCGTTTTTCCGAAATATCAAAAGAGTTTTATGATCGCGGATTTGATTAAATTTTGCGTAAGTTTTTCCATTTACTGATATTTTATGTGATAGATTAATTAAAAAATAAATACATTATTGGGAAGATTAATACCAAAAATATTATCTTCAATTATTACTCTTTGTAATATCTTCTCTTTTGCCATTCTGCTTTTCTGTATTACTTTCAACCTTAAATAATAACCGGATACGTTTTACCAGCAATGCTTCAAGCAAAATATCATTCCCTTATATATATATATATATATATATATATATATATATATATATATATATATATATATATATATATATATATATATATATATGCAAACATTTTTTTAAATAACAGAATACGTCTGTTTATTTATACCTTCTTTATTTTTTCAATGTTTATGATGGTCTTTTTACACTAAAATAAAAACAATAATACATGAACTATAAGTTTCACAGGTTTCACGAACGTTTTTGATTATTTGTCGAATCATTCTCAGGTGTCAAAAGCAAATGAACAACAAAGCTGAAGAAAGAAGAGAATGTTTTAGAGACGGTCTAGAAACGTCTCCTAGTGATGTTACCCCCAGTAACAACACTAAGCTGGATACTCCACCAGATTAGATGAATTATTTTCCTTCAATCCGGTAAAACCAAGATACGAAAAAAAGCTATACTATAACATAATCAACTGGATAATTGCGGAGAGGAAAATTAATGTTCTTAACTTCTTTACTAACTGAACGTTTGAGATCTAAAGGAGTGCTTTATTGGAATGGCCGAATACCTATGTATTTCATATTGAGATCAAGTGTTTGCTCCAGGAAGAGGGACCCTGATTTTTGATAACTCCGACTGAAGTAAAATGAGACAAAAGCAAGAGTCCTTGTGAACTGTTGGCAGGTTATTATCGTCGACTTACTTGAAACTGGTCAGACTCTGCTGTGAAGGGGAGATCGATTCCAAACAATCTGCATCTGATTTGCACGATCATAAAGAAATTAGTAGATGTCACCGAGTCGCGCTAATACACTTAGATCAATCCATAGCTTCTGAGAGGGTCGTCCAACGTTTTATGGGATCTGTTCTAGTGGCCTCCGTATTTAATTTGCACTATCGCGAATGGAACTTTTATGGAGGAATCTGCGTGAGGCCCTGAGGTTGAAAAGGTATTTCCCAATTCCGACCATTTGGTTGAAGGCCGACGTAGATCAAGGAACCAATCGCAGTTCTTCAAGTTATGGCAGGCTGCGCTGAGAACACTGTCGGGTTCCAGTATTCTTGCATGGTCTAGAAATACGCTATATCGGGAGCTAATGGCGGGAAAAGCATCAGATCCGCTTGGAGAGCGGCCGTGAAGGTCAAACAAGGAGGCCGGCTCTAAGCAGAATAAGACGCCAGTCCAGAGTCATCTCAATTTACTATGTGTTTTCTCTAACCTAGCGATTGGTCCGGGTGCGCTGCCACTTAATGACGAAATCGTCAATAATAAAGCCAGCCTAAACCATTGTTGCCTGCGCTAAAAAGGTGTTGAGGAAGAAACTGCCGAGCACGCCTTCTTCAATTGCTTCAAGCTGAATGAGTTTTTGAAAGTATATCAACGAGGTGATGGCACGCGTTAGTCCCGAGCAGTTTGAGCAATAGATGTCAAATCTGTCGTGTAAAATGTGACGAATTTGTTACCCAGGTTGATAACAATGGTGTGTCTCACGATTCTAGTCGTAGCTAGGGTTGAGTTGTAGTGTGGACCTCGCGGTTAGACATAGAAAACAGGGGTGAGTCGACTTCTGATTACGATTTGATTTCTCACTTTAAGCATAGGCTTGAAGTCAAGATCAGATTTGATAGTAAGAGAGTAAACACTTTGCTGTTTCCAAAAAGGTGCATGAACACCGGTAGTTTATGTGTGTTTGGACGAACCAAGTTTGAGTATTTGTTTCTTGCCTAGGCATGGTGCGCACTGAACTGAGGTTTTATCAGACCCAATACCAGTTAGAACATTCTCTCAGCTTGTGGTATAAATGAGCCATGTCACCTTCTCTCCACTTGAAAACGGTCTTGCTTGTTTTCGGCTCTTGAAAAAAAAACAGGAAAACAGTGAGCACCTCATACTTTGATAGATGTTGAAGTATCCTACTAACCTATGTATATATATATATATATATATATATATATATATATATATATATATATATATATATATATATATATACTTTGATATTTTGAAACGTTTCCTCAGGAAAAAGGCTACTCAGCCTGTAACACCTGCTCCATGCCTAGTCTTATTGTTTCAGTAGACGCATGCGCGGGTCGAACAATATATTGCTAACTGGACCAGTACTTGTCTAGTTTGCTTTTAAAGTCAATTGTGCCTTTTGCATGTACAACTGAATTGGGAAGCTCATTCCAGTTGTTCACTACTCGAAGTCCAAACGAATACTTCCTAGTGTTGAGTCTGTTGTGCTTCTTGAACAGTTTTAAGTTGTTTCCCCTTGTCCTGAATTGATGCAACCGATATTCAAAAATAAGGAGAATATATAATTAGTGATCGATAAGGCGTAGTTTATAATGGTATACATTAATGTCTACATTTAAATCAAATTATATTTTTGCGTTCTAGTATGCCCGTGGATTTGCGTAATTAATGACACATACACACCTACACACACACTCAAACACATGTACACACTTACACACTTACACATATATATATATATATATATATGTATATATATATATATATGTATATATATTTATGTATATATATGTATATATATATGTATATGTATATATATTTATGTATATACATGTATACATATATATATATATATATATATATATATATATATATATACATGTCATTTGTGTTTCTTTATACTTGGCATTGAGGTAAGCCAAGCACACAAATTAATTCATGTTCAACATCGTGCCTTAGAGAAATTTAAAAAAATAATTGACTTATGATCCTCCTACGCAAATACTGATCGATTTTCTGTACTTTTTTTATTATTCCGATCATCGAAAACATCTTATTTTATCTCATGCTGCAGATCATGCAATCAAATGTTCGACGTCGAGATGTGCGTGATATTTAAAGCCTGCAGTAATATTTTCTTTTGTCACTAGATGTGTTATTTTTATGTTTTTGAAGATTTTAGAAAAAAAAATCTTCATTTAGTAGGGATTTTATACGTAGTTTCTCATCTTCGTTCCCCGTTGAGATCTACCCTTTCGAAAATGTTTTTTTTTTCGAGTTTATTTTTACTATTCTTTTCTTATAATAAAATGTTAACCTTCAAAAGCATTGAAATCGCTTTCAGCGGAATTTTACTTTTGTACACTTTGAACAGTTGTTTCTTTTTAACTGTGTTGGTTATATTAAGCAACACACAAACATTCTGCATAATTTATCACTGATTCCACGATATGTTTTCTGTCGCGTTATAATCACTTCCGACTCTGTAAATGCAATGTTGAATGTATGTTTTCAATCGCCTTTCGATCTGCGAAGCAGCTATATATGTTTTCGTATTGCACAATTAATGGGTTTCTGTTGCTTGCTATGTGATCAACGTTAATTGCTTTCGTCTTCGTTGCAAGATTACACATAATACAATTCTCTGTCTAGCATGAGATAAAAGAAAGTATATATCATCCGTGCTAATTGGTAAATTGCGTCGGTAACACAGAAAAGAATTATAGATTAAGCATTTTGCTGCATTGCTAAACGAGGCGATTTGCAGTAGACACTTAGTTCTAAAGCCGGGTGATAAACAGACTGTCTGCATATAGGTATGCATTTAACACAGTTCGTGAATTAATATATAACAATTATTTTTATTATTATTATTTGTTTGTGATGCCTCTTTGGGAATCTTCTCTTAAACTATCTTCTCAATTAAACTGTTAAAAAATGAAACTCTTAATACAGTATCGATATCCAGATCAAATTCCGTTAAATATTTTATTTGATAACTCCCAAGAGTGCCCCCTTCAACGTATCCCTCCTACCACTGAATTCATCCAACCTCACCTTAAACTGCCTCACGCTATTGCTGTTCTTAATCTGATCTGGCAACTTATTCCAAAAACATATTACTCTGTGAGCAAAACAAAAAAAATAACTGATTAACAGCTCTAGTTTTTGAAAATTGCATTGACAATAACCTTTCAGGTCTACGTGAACTACTAAAAAATGCCCACCATAGTTAAAAAATACCATTTATTATCTTGAAAGTCTCAATTATATCACCTGTCATTCTTCTCTCCAGCAGAGTAGTCAATCCCAATTTGTCCAATCTCTCCCTGTAACTGCACTCCTTTACTTTACTTATTAGTTTGGTTACCCTTCTTTGTACGCCTTCCAGTTTCAATATTACATTCCAATTTCCATATCTAGTCGCTGGAGCCCAGTCCAGTCGCTGGAGCACAGGTTATATACATTTACCCGACATTGCAGGGGTAGAGACATATTCCTAGGAGAAAAGCTTATAGAAAAAAGATTATAGAGTAAGTATTCTCAAAACGAGACTATTTATTCTAGGCACTTTGTAAAAAAAAACGGGTGATACACAGCCGTTTCCGCATACACAGTGTGTGTATGTATATATAACATGCTGAATTATACGATAGAGATATGAAGCTTATTGAGAAATAATTAAAAATATATTAAAAGTATTTTTTGAAATTACATAATTGTTATAAAACTATACATAAATTCGAGAAAATTAATTCAAGTTGATTTTATTTCCTAATAAAATATTTTTAAAAATGATAATGAAACAAAAGTTTAACCTGACGGTGTTGGATTTTTTTATTTAAATAAATAGTCAATTTTAAGCAAAAAATAATGGTGTTACTTTAAAGTAATGTAGTCACAAGAAGAGACACACACTTACTTCAAAACTTGTCTGATTAATAATTATATATATATATATATATATATATCTTTTGATATGCATTCACAGGCAGCCATTTTCACTGTAACAGGGTTCTTCAGTGTAACCCCACAAACAAGTGTTTCCAGTCAGAATCGGTATTCGACCGTCTAGACGACAGTCAGCGCTTCCAATCAATCGAATGTAAGTAACATCTCAATGTAAACATTGTAATATATATAAAGATATACACATACGAAACCTTAGATATATATATATATATATAAATATATATATATATATATATATATATATATATATATATATTGTTTCAGAAATCTGTTCACAGCATAACACTATCTCCACTATCAAAATATTTAATCCATTATGTGTGCACGTGTTTCAGAGAGCAATTGCGATTAACACAGGATGAAAAACGAAAACCAAATAGAAAGTCAATAATTGAACGGTTCTTTTCCAAAATAATTTTAATCTGAACATGTCTCCTCCTCAGAATCAATGGAAATTAAAAGACACGCTGCTCCTCACAACGTGTCTTGGAACCGTCATAGTACAAACCAATGCGTCAAAGCAACAGAAGTTGGCCACAATGCATCATTCTTAGTACAGATCTTCCGGTAATTCAAAATCGTAAGCAAGTATTGTAAGATTTATATACCTTTTTTTATAATAATTCCTTATTTACTTATTTTTCAGTAACAATTAAAATATCACGTAATAATAGTGACATACACTTCTAAAAATTAAGGAGTTTGTCACCAACAAACTCACTCCCATTCATCCCCAAAGCCGAGCATTAGAAAAATACAATGTGCTTCATGCCCGATTTTTTATATCGGCTAGACGGCCAGAAATATAAAATCCAGCATTTACGAACATAAACAAAACCTCAAACACAACAATAAAACTAACGCACTACTCATACACAGGAACACTTTTACCCACAATTTCGACTTCATAAACTGCACCTTTCTCAAAACATAATCGTCTATCTCACGTCTCTCTCATCACCATGTGACATTAAAACTTAGAATGGAATCTTATTCCTTAACCAAACACCATGCAAAAATCGAGCTCAAACAAGGAAATACACCTAACTACTGCACAACAAATTAAATCCCAGTTAAAGTACAATTTACGTTTTAGTGCATTTCATCAATGTTTAACCGCGTCCCATTTTCTCAATTGAGTTTTTTTTCGCTCGCGCAATATTTTTTTTAAATAATTAAGTATGTGCCAAAAACATCTAACTTTGCTCTTATTTATACTAATGATATTCAATAACGTTATTCAATGAATTTCAAATCTTACCTATTTTCTGAAGAACGTAACCGGTAAATATCTCGTTTGATGATTTCTTCCTTATCTCCACGGCATTTCAATTCAGTATATATCGCATATGCTATCCTCATATATATATATATATATATATATATATATATATATATATATATATATATATATATATATATATATATATATATATATATATATATATATATATATATATGGGGCAAGGTACACGATCATTCATCAAAAAGAAATGTCGTGGTGGACAAAATGTGTGAAAAAAAATCACAAACGGAACAACAAGTTAAAGTGCAGGAGAAAAACAAGAACAAAATATTTTGACCGGTTTCGTTCTGTTGGAGAACGTCTTCAGAAATGAAGGTAACAAAATAGTTTTATTTTGAAGGCACATACATGGGATGAGGGGAGGATTATCTGATTGGACCATATGAGAAGACATTAGGTGACGTTGAAATATGACGGTGGGTGGAACATTCTTCTATGTTTCTTATTCTTCTGTTTATATTTCTATTTATTTTCTTTCTCTTTTTTTTAACTTCCACACCTAATGAGCTAGTTTGGAGAAGTGGTGGGAGAGGGAGAGATGCGACAAAAGACGTTGTATTTGATTTGAAAAATACTTGTAGTCCAGGGTTTCGAATCACATGGCTGGTAGTGAATTCTCTATGCTGAAGAGTCCAGATTAAAAAGGACGAAACGTATACATGAATAGATAATAAACAATAACAAATATTTATATATATATATATATATATATATATATATATATATATATATTCTTATTAAATGAAGATGTTTTAATTATCTACAGACGTTAACAATTCATCCTTGCAGAATCATCAAACTCCTCGCAAGATTTCAACCCAAGCAGAATAGTCACGTTTAGGCAATTATTTTTATATGTGATTGCAGCGTTTGTTGTTATTTAGCTTACTATTATATCGATTGTCTCACTTTCTTTAGTTATTAAGATGCAGTAAAACTGCATTATTAGTCGCCCTCAACTTATAGGACGTATTTTTTCGTAAATATATTTATTTTTCATACGTACATAAAAGTAATCCATGGACACGTGTTTCTGGCTCACAGCGGTCATCAGCATGGCTACATTACACGGAGATCGAACCTTCGATGTTGATGTCTACAGCCCAGCGTTCTCTCTCTCTCTCTCTCTCTCTCTCTCTCTCTCTCTCTCTCTATATATATATATATATATATATATATATATATATATATATATATATATATATATTATCTCAGAATTAGTTTTTAGCATAACATTTCCTGTTTATAAAAATATCCGCTGAAACTAAACAGCATTATCTTTATTCCGGAAGAACACTACTACTCGAGAATGGAATGGAAGAAAACTCTTATTTCTAATACACTTTAAAATCTACAGGATTTATATTCTTGCTATCCCTGAATCGAGTATTTCTTAAATATCTTAAATGGGACAACCCGGAGCATAATACACTTAAGAGAAAGAAAGAGGTTTAACATTCGGTATTGGCTTTCATACACAATCCACTTTTTGCTTGCTTCTCATTTTGCTTACTTGCAGGTAACCGGTGACGCATAATCTCTTTTCCTTGGTCTTTCTGTCTGCCTTTTCTTTTCCTATCACTGTTGCTCTGTGTTCCGCTGCCCATTTTTACAAAAATCAAAAGTTACATAACTGTATTCGATATATACTAAACGTAATAATTACACGAGCTTTTAACGTGATAGAATGTGTTTTCAAATAGTTCATTATAGAGAATTGATCATATGAACGGTGTTTTACGGAGACCCTCGAGGAGTATTACGTCAGGAACAAGCTAAGATAAATAATTGACTGGATGACTATATGATACTTTTCTGCAATTTATATACTAGCCGTTGAAATTGTAAAAAGTATAATTAAAATATATTTTAATCGTCTTATTTAATCTTTTTATAAGAACATATTTTAACGACAATATAGACATTTCAACGTGATTCCGCGGTCATATATCTAACAATATTGATCCCCGAAAAAAATTTGAACCATCGCACAAATATCTATCTATCTATCTATCTATCTATATATATATATATATATATATATATATATATATATATATATATGTGTGTGTATAAATGTATAAACAAATATATATATTTATATATATATAAATATATATATATATATATATATATATATAACAGAAAGCTGTTTGTAAATAAACACATAGAAAACTGTCTAGTAGCTGTCAATGTTTATATAAAAACAATGTAGATATAATTTACTAATAGCGTATGTCCCGTGGCGTAGTGGTTTTAGCTACTCACTATCAATTATATAATTGTGGGTTCGATTACTTGCGTGTGGATGGGTTCTGCTGTAGCCACAAAGAAAGCAGTGATACAGCGAAACAGCATGTATGTTGATTACTCATATATATATATATATATATATATATATATATATATATATATATATATATATATATATATATATATACTCCAAAAACAGAACTTAATATCGAATCGGAGAGGTTTTTTTAAAGAACAGGGTCAAAAATCGAGTATATTATTTGAATAGTGTGTACTGAGGCAAGTATTAGAGTAAAGTATAGAAAGAGTAATATGTAAATATACTGAAAGCGCTTTTGCCATCTTGTCCATCCCCGGAATTAATATTATGTGTAGATATGATAGTTAAAGTCTCATGCAGTGTTTGGCTGTCCAGTCGTAAAGTGGCAACTTTAATTGCGACAGCCTGTTAGGGATTGTCTGGTAATCCTCTTAACCGATGCCTCCCGAACGTCGGAAAACACTCGGTAAACTGTTAGCATTACAGTTTATATACGCTGGCTTATGTGCCCACTATGAAACCAGTGATTAGTTTACTTATTGGTTCATCCATAGGACCCGTAAATGAACAAGGGGCATAACTACACTCACGTATCTATGCGTATCTTATAAATTCCAATGCATATGGAACAAGCTATAAATAATTAGTCGTTTACAAAGAAAAAATAAGACAACTGAATCGTGTTACGCTCTTCTTCAAAATATATTAATGTAAATGAGTGTTTATTGCTATGTGGCCTTAATCGACTACACAAAAGTCTCATATGAATCAGCTGCTTGAAATGTCATATACTGAATTATTGAATTATCTCATTTAGTGTTACCCTTTATTTCTACATATATATAACAAAACAACGCGTATTATATATATATATATACATATATATATATACATATATATATATATATGATTATGTGTGTTGTTATGTGGAAAATAATTAAATAAAGTGCTCGATCGCCATAAAAGTGAGAGGTAAATACAAATAATTGCTTAAAAAACTATACGTTACATATTTAAGAGTCGTACCGATATATGTATATACATATATATATATATATATATATATATATATATATATATATATATATATATATATATATATTATCCCAAACAATATCTACTGTTTCAGACATAATAATAATAACAATGCAATAGGCAACTCTCTATCCAATTTTATAAAAAATTTTAACAGTAAAAACACTTCCTACTCCCAACATCAGGCAATATTAAAAAGGTCTAATTACTACACTCCAGGATCCGCTTTCTGCCAACTATGTACATTATAAACATTTATTATATCCACAGCAGCTAAAATAAAAAAATATCACTAACTCTAAATAAGAGCTGATCTCAAATTGCAGGTACAAGCGAAAATTTAAATACATAAATTTTATTACTCCATATGACACACCTCTTCCCAGCCAACAACCCCTCTCTAACATCAGACTAATACTTACATTTTATGATTTGTTAATTTTTAACTCTTAATTTTTCAATCCTTACAAATAACTACCAAATAACGTAGCGTACCCTGCATACCTATTAACTCTATTAACCTATACACTTAATGTAAATTGAGATCAAATATCATTCTCCTCCACCCCACTAATCCATAACCGCTTCTACTTCAACACTCAAATCCCTATCCCCCTGTTTTAAATTATTGGCCGAACCTTGCACTCATCCATTGCTTTTTTTTTTATCTCCCTTGTATTCGATACATCGACTCTGTATACGCTTCGCTCTACCGACAATGTTTTTCTCATTGATTCCATTACTTTCACCTTTAAACTACGCTCTCTGGTTACTCCTATAATGGTCCATTTCCACCCCTTTAAATCTATTTATAATTTGAACACACTAGTGCATCACTTAGGTTACAATATTCAACCGAATTCTACCCATAATCCTTATACTAGAATTCAATTGTTGCAAGCAGACTACGCTGTTCCCAATCCTAACTCAAGTTATACATTAAAGTTTCTTATTTAGTCATGCATTCAATAGTTAACTAACTGGGAATTATTTAAAGTCCTTATACATTAAACTCACAAATACTCGTTTTTTGTTCGAATTATCACATGTTAAAAACGTAAATTCTAGATTGCCATTCATCTGAACCCTAATTTCCCAATTGGAACCCTTTTAAACTTTCTGAATTATATATAAGTTTGTATAAAAATCCTTTTTAATAACGGGGACCCCCTTTCAGAACTATCTACTTACTGACTTGAATTCACTTGTTTTTAGCTTATGATAACCCCACCCCAACTCGCACCTGGTTTATTGCTTACTAGCAATGAACAGTAACCAAACAAACTCTCCCCCGTCTCCTCTCCCAGCATCAGTCATAGTTGATTTAACTAACCCTATCTCCCACCTTCCTTACTAATTTACTTTGCTTTGTTTACAGCCAGAGCTGCCATTTCTCCTTAGACTCGATTGAAGTCACTACTTAAATTCCCGACTGTCTGCGTTTAATATACACAGCTCATTCTCAACTCCTGAAAAAAACACTTTCTTTCTCGGTCCACGGAAGTATTTTAAAATATCCCCAATTCTCAAAATGACATCCGAATAAGTGCGTATTATTTACCATTGAATTTACTTCATTTTTGAACATTTTCAACGCTGCTTTCACGAAACCCTTATTTCCATCTTTAAATCTCCTTTCACCGGACACTTTATCTACGGATATTCACCAACTGGACAGATTGCATATTCTCACACGCACACTCTTACTCTCCATTACTTTAGATTTTTAAAATTTTAAATTTTGGCTTTTCCACTGCCAACTTATCTATCTATGTAATTCCTCTGATGATAAGATGTTAATCTTTGAAAAGCCTTGGCTTAAGGAAAGAAAAATAAACATGGCTTACCGAGTACACCTTGCATTGAACAATCGAAGTTGAAATAGATTTGTCATTCGTACATATTTATCTCTCTTCTTTGATGTATCTTTATATTTTATAAATATATTTATATATATGTATATATGAATATATTTATATATAATATATTTATATATATATATACAAATATATTTATATATATATAAATATATTTATATATAATATATTTATATATATATAAATATATCTATATATATATAAATATATTTATATACATAAATATATTTATATACATATATATAAATATATTTATATACATATATATAAATATATTTATATACATATATATATATTTATATACATATATATATACATATATATACATATATATATACATATATATATACATATATATATATATATATATATATATATATATATATATATATATATATCAACCTTTTAAATAGGATAAACGGTGTCATGGCAGGTCGAGGACAATATCACAAGAAAGAAAGAGAGGAAAATGGTAGTAATATATTTAATCATCGGAAGACATTCGATAAAAACTTGAACAGAATAAAAAATCGACTAAAGTTAACAAATTAAATCCTAAGGTACCTTTCAACCCACACATTTTCAAGGTAAACGTCAGCGACTATCGCTTAATAACGGGGAAAGATTAACGTAGAGAGAAAAAAACAGGGGGATTGAATATCGTCATTATAAACCGAAAAGGAATATATGGACGTAATAGGCAAAGTAGTTTTATTTATATTTTTTTAGAAGTCTTTTTAGAAACTTTGGTAGTCTCTGAAGTGTGTAACGTATTGTGTTGCAATAAAAAAATTCATATTATCATTCACATTTTTTGCGATCAAGCACTATATTCATTTCTCTTCAACATACACTGCAATGCTGTAAATCTATCAATATATATAGAGAGAATAAATAGAACCTGTTTTTTCCTGAATTATGTGATATATTCAAATAGCTGTGGAGATAGAACGAATGTCTGAAATTGTCACTATTTACACTGATAAGAGTATACGCTTGAAACGACGGCGTATGTAGGTATAAATAATTTAATATTTATTTGTAAATATAATGATTATAAAGCCCCTTTCAAAAATGAAAGTTGAGCACTGTCATAGATATTTTAAACAGACTGCCACGTAGCTATACGCCAGGTTCCGAGAACGTCTGTCGAACCATCAAGAGTGTCTGTTGTTTACCGTTCCCTGTATTTCGCCACAAATATAAGTTAATTTCTTCTTTATCACTTGATAATTTCTGATGGCCGGGAGAATGGAGCGAAAGAATGCACAGTTTTAGTTGACTCTGTGAGCCGGGTTCGAACCCTGTGACTGTTTTGAATTGTAACGTCCTACACTGATGAGAACGTAAGCTTTAAACGCCGGGGAATGTACATATAAATAATTTAATATGTATTTCTAAATACTGTATAAATATATATATATATATATATATATATATATATATATATATATACATATATATACATATATATACAAATATATATACATATATATATATATATATATATATATATATATATATATAGTATTTCAGCTAAGATAAACATCCACAGGATAAAAATACAAATATTCGCGTCGTCAGTCGTTGTGGTAGGGTAAGTTCGAAATCCCACGTCGCCAGTTGCTCTGGGATCCTTTTAAGGTTGTCAAGAAAAACCCTTAATTGTATTGTTGTGTCCTGTGTAAGTTCGAATAGCCAGTCGCTAGTTTTTGTGAACCTATAAAAATGCCGAAATGAAAACTCTAACTCGATGTTCAGAGAAAACAAGTATATAGAAGGAAATATAATACAACAGAAACACAAGAGTTGGTGTACGTCAGCCTTGAATGTTAGTATAGACTCGGGTTGATTCGGGTATTTAATTGCTTCCCATCACCCCAATATGTGACACAAGGTCGGAAAATGGAGGAAGAGCCAAACTAGCGCCCCTACAGAAGAATCACTCTGTCCTAGCAAAATAGCTTTAGCATCCACGTCGGCATCCCCTAGCCAGAGAGCCTCAGACAGTAAGCAATGAACTCACTCCACCCCAAAAAAGGGAGACAAGTCTTGAGAGGGTGCACCTCCTAAGACAACGCAGGACCGAATACCTCAGTCCGACAGAAAAAAGGCCAACTAAATCGACTAGTTCCTGTCAGACTGATGGTCAAGATCAAATCCTAGACTGGTATTACCTTACCCCATCCTGAAGGCTTTCAATCAACCGAGGTTGATGAGAGACTGAACGGGCTGGGGTTTAGTCAGGTATTTAATCCCTTCCCACTGCAGGAATATGTGACCCAAGGTCGGAAAGTGGGGGAAGAGTCAAGCCAGCCACCTTAAAGAAGGAGCATTCTAGCCTAGCAAAAATAACCTTGGCAATCCCGTCGGCATTTCCCGGCCAGGGCACCTCAGGCAGTAAGCAATAATAATTAAGAGAGGAGGCAAGGCCTGGGAAAGAGCACCCTCTAGGACAACCCAGGACACTATACCTCAGCCCGGCAGATAAAAGGCCACCGAACTGATTGTCGAGAACAAATTCTCGACTGGTATTGCTCTACCCCATCCGGGCGTCCACACTCAACCGAAGTTAAGAGACTGATCGGGCTGGGGTTGATCGTCAACACTGATAGGCAGGTGCTCCCAGTATTTATGATAAATTGAAGAGTTTAAAGTCCGTTATAGGTAAGGTACCATAACTTATTTTGATATACATACATACATATATGTATATACATTATTTTGAATGCATCAATGCAAAAGTTTTGTCTTCATATTACCATCAAAACCTTTATGCATATTTAGCTGTAATCACACGAGGAGATTTATAAATACAGGATAGTAATATTAACACTTGTTTTAAACAAATCCCAATATTACTGATGTGTATGTTTATTTTTTTAGTTTCTAATAAACTAATATTATGTAATATACATTCCGAATTTGTATTGCAATGTTTCTTCTATAAAAGCAATCGTTATGGCTATAGTGCTATCATTATAATTATAAATACAATTCATAAAAGCTATTTAATAAAAAGTGAATAGTGTTTTAAAACTTTTTTTTCGAATTTATTTTTCAAGGTAGATCCAATACATGAAATATCTAAATGTCGCTAAGATATGAAAAACAATAAACTATACAAAACAATGTTTTGTTACTATGCTTTTCAAAAACTGAAAACAATTCCATTTAATCAAAATATCTATTAATGAAGTTGGTTCTGTGGTGGTGGTGGTTTTGTTGTCATAAGACTGCCCTATCGGAAATTAACTACTCCATTTATAATGCTGGGTGAGTAGACATCTTCCCAGGTATTGCATTCTCCTTTAATGTATGATTTTTAGTTGAGGATAGGTAATATATCACCCGTTCTGTTGTTATAAGGCTACCTTCCCAGGAATTACCTCCTCCTTTTTAGTTGGGGGAGAGGCTAGTGTTCGTTCGTCATTATGGCATCCTCTCAGTCAAGGGGTAAGTGTAGTATATGGTCGTTCACTGTGATACTATCCTCTCAGGCTAGCAAGACTATGCCACCGGAGAGAGTAGTTGTTGAAGCACATTTTTTTATTTACTAGATAAAAGAGCAATTATTAAAAGCTCAAAATTGTAAATATGTAAAGTTTCATCGTAAACTTGAAACAACAAAATAAAAATTGTGTCAAACAAATGTATCCGTGATCTAAAAAAAAGTCGAGATAGCGACTTGTTAAGGAAGAACGATAACTGAAGGTTAAATATATGTTGTTGTTTTTTTAACTAGAAATGTATTTTAAAAGTGGTCGGTCTTCGTTAGCTAGCATATATCTCTGTTTAGAAAGATAACGACTATATTTTTCCCCACAATTTTCATTTCTGTGTTCCACGTGGACAATGAAACTTGTCATAACTTAGTATTTTAATGTTATCTAAATGAATAAATGCGAATAAAATGTCCACCTGTCCTAACTCTATTAACATTAAAACGGTGTATGCTTATTTGATGTTGTGTAGTATATTATTATTTATCATGATGCATTTCTCCCAGGCATTACCTCAACTGTGTCATTATATCATGCTCCCCAGTATTATCTCTTTCTTTGGGTGATAGTTTTCGTTAGTCATGACACCATCCTCTGAGTCATTACTACCCCATCCTTGGGGTCAGTGTATTTAGTGCATTCATCGCAATACCACCCTCTCAGCATAGATGACTATGCGACCGGATAGAGCATTCATTTGCTGGTATATATATATATATAGAGAGAGATATAATAGATAAAAAGCTATCTGGGACATTTTATGTATTTATTTTCATAGATAGATTGATATATTGTTTGTGACTCGAATAAAATGATAAACGCTATTGTTTTGTACTTTGTAGGAAGATATCATTAGTGTCAAACTGGGACGTAGCCATTTTAAGAGGCTGACCAGAACCTGTAATTACACAAATCCGCAGCGGCAATTCGATGACGCCGTACCGGTGTCTTTTAACCCTTTTTTGACAGATTAGAAGAATACAAGGCAAAACAATATTTTGTCTTCTACTTGCCCTATTTCTTACGGTGTCATACCAAAGAATGTCAGTAAACTAAAGTGAACGCAGTCTTCGTCTTAGTAACTAAGGGAATAAAAGACATTTCAGAAAATCCCTTAGGACTAATAGAGATTGTAGCACATTATTTCAGCAGAAAATCCCATGCAAAGCTCCGCGATGCTTCAAATCTATCAGAGCCTGATGGAATATGAAAGAATTTCAATTGGGAACAATGTACATGCAAAATAAATGTGAATACCTTGCAATGTACCTACGTACACAAAGGTTACAGGGATACACGTATGGTAATAACTTTCCGAGTTGGCGCTAGTGTTGTCCTCGACTAGTCTTCATTCATATCAGCATTATGTGACAAGCGAAATATATTCTCTCTATAGTGAATTACCGTTTGTGTGTGTCATGGAACAAAATGGTTCTCGAGGTTACCATGTGTATATATAGAAGAGCATATACATTACACTGCGGATCTATGGGGCTAACCCCCGACTTCACATCCTGCTATTCTACGTGTTGCAGTAGTTCTAGTAGCACCTATCAACAAAGTAATCTTTTGATTCTGAAAATATCACCCCTTCGTAGATGATCGGATATATTTGACAATGTGGAAGCATAACTGTTCCAATTAGTGGAGCAGCATGGACTATATTTAGGTTTGGTGTGGCGCATATACAATTAGCCTCATGATAAACATGTTTCACTATCAGGTGATATATGACCTATGAGGAAAAAAAAGAAAGAAGAAACAGAAAGCAAAAAACATTTGGAGCTACGTACCTGAGTGAACAAAAAGTGGAATCAATGTACAGATGAAACACAGGGGTAATTGGGAACAGTGTACATGTGTGAGAAAATGGATATTGGGATTAACGTACAATTGTAATCAAATATTGGGAGCAATGTACATCTATAACAAAAGTAAGAACTAGAATCCACGCACAGGAAAATTGGGATCAATTCACAGATTTAAAAAAATAGAAATAGTGATTAACGTAGAGATGCATAGAAAGAAGAAATGTTAAAGACTGGAAATTGCGAGCAGCATATAACGACATACACTGCGAAATAAGAGGATAGCGTTATTTACCCTTGTGACGGCCTAAATGAAAGTTGTACATTTTATTCCTATCCTTTGAAAAAAGTTTATCCAGAATTGGTAAAGCTCATGCTGCAAATAGGGCGTTTATGCGCCATATACAATGAGTCCAGCGTGCTATGTGGGCTTAACAATGCGGGGATGGCATGAATCGTTAGAACGTGCTTGTCACTTGAAATGCTCAAAGAATTTACGCTGTCGCCAAGGCAAGTATCATGCGTCACAGACGCTATGCCATGTCTGTTGTTATCCCGAACGTTGTCCTTTACATTATCAGTAGGGAGTGAATCATATGAGAACACGTTTGAGTGTTACGTTATTCTTTTGGATCATGGTAGCATCTTCCATAAATTCATAGCTATAATACAGTTACCTTACTTTAATAAATTATCTCCTGTTTATATACGCTGGCGTAAATGATATGGTAAATTCTGTTAACAACTGGCATCGCGTGTTCGCTGGTAATATATGATTGTTATCATTTCCTCTAAGCTTAAATGTGTACAAAAATATGTCTAAAGTTGCTGCATGAATTTTATTGGGACGGGATCTATTTCTGAATAGCATCGTTGAATCTGATTTTTGTTAAACTTAGCAATTGTCATTAGGTACAATCGATATAATAAAGTCGATTTTCTCTGTAAATCTAGCTATTATATGTTTAAACCCAAAAGCTTTATATGCTAATCTGTTTTCTCAGGGGTTAAAGTCAATTTGGCATACGTGTTTCAAAAAAGTATATCTTCACAATATTTCGTAGTTGTCTCTAAGATAGCTGTTTCTTCCAAATCAACCTTTCAAAAAGAGAGTCGCAGCCCTTTTCACTCTGATACTAATATCTACCTCAACGTCACTCACATTAACTGGGAATTTTTATAATAGAGTGAAATTATCGTGAGATAATGTATATTATTCATATTTTTCTCTTCTTAATATTGTCTAGAGTATACACTAGATTTTTCATCCTAACACTGATCGTCTCTTTTCTCGGGACAACGGTGTGACAGATTACTAATTAGCGAACATATAGTAGCTTATTTTCACTAATGCTGACATCTGCTTTTTCGGGTGAGTACACTTTTGACGTTCGTAAAAAAAAAAACGTAATTGTTCAATGGTGTTTTGAATTTGCTTCGTGTCTATAGATAACTATAATTAAGTTAATAATATCATACCGATAGAACAGGTAGAACACGTCCTCTTCCGACCGATGCAATTTCAGAGTTACAAACAAAGGTCGGTTTTTAGCTCTCCAAACAAA
This sequence comes from Sepiola atlantica, assembly GCA_963556195.1. Classification (NCBI taxonomy): domain Eukaryota; kingdom Metazoa; phylum Mollusca; class Cephalopoda; order Sepiida; family Sepiolidae; genus Sepiola; species Sepiola atlantica. Next base: position 80,079,082 of record OY744532.1, on the reverse strand, counting down.
ATCAACATTTCCTCAGTGTAGAAGTATTTCTTCAATGACCAAGGATAGACAAGATATAGATAAAAATAAGAATAAGAATTAAATGACATGAATTGTTTTTGTGTTTTTATTGTGGGTAATGTGCCGCTCTCAAAACAAATAAAAATGTCAGCAGTTTAAAAGGATTTCTTCTTCACTTAACAATACAGAACAGAAAGCAAAGGAGATGATTTATTTCCGCACATTCTTTGCTTTTCATTTTTTTAAATATAATGTCTCTTATGATTTTCTCCCGCTTAATGTTTGTTGCAATAAAAACAATTTTTCGGTGATAATTCCGTATTAGATACGTTATCACAACAATATTTTCAATATAAACTACTTAAAACGTATTTTAAACGAACAAATAATAAATTACTTCGAAACCAGAAAAAAGACATTGATAATTACACATTTACAATTTCACTTATTTTATTTTATTTCTATTCATAAAAAAATATTAGACCTTTTAAAAAAATAAAGTATTTGCTAACTATTATACATATTTGTTCGGTATGAAAAACAACAACTTAGTAAATTATAAAAACAATTTCTAATAGAAAATACTAACTGTTCATTACAAAAAGCATTTAGCTTTTCTTATCTGTTATTAATTAAAGAAAATAACATGTTCCATGAAATATAATGAGTAACTGTTTTCTAATAAACACCGTTAACCCATTTCCTAATTCATAACCGGAAGCGGGTTCAAAGAACAATCTTCTCTTTAACCAAAATAATTATTTAGCGACACTAACAGCGAAAGGTTAGGTATTCTATAATAAATACATATATCAACTCAGTAATATTTATTTGTATTATTTAGATAATAACACTGTCGGAATATAATAAAGCCGATGTAAATGTTTGCGCACTAAGAAACATTAAAAGTCGAGTTAAGGGTATGTTCTGAGTTATAAAAATAACGTATTTAACAAAATGAAATAGTTATACAAATATATTCAGATTTCTGGTATTTTTTAAAAATTGGATTTAGGGATATTTAAATTTTATTAAAGACATAAGGCGCCTGATTCAAACTTTAACATTGTTTTTTTTTTAACTTGTGCTGCAAAAACACAGTAATTATGTTTTGAAACAAATATTTTGGTAAATATTTTAATTTTAATTATTTTCGTATAGGTCAATAGAAGCATTTACTTCCCTTCATCGAACTTATTTCAAATGTTTAGCGACTAAGATCGATTCTAAAACATTTTGTCATCTAGGAAATAAACCGATTATACTACCATATTTACTCATTTTATAAGTGTTTTTTTTCCAAATTTCTAACATAATACTAAATTTAGTTTTATTCAAATACACTTAGCATTACATCATCATTAAAACAATAAATACAATTTTTAAATGGAAGATTACTTTACTTTATAAATGTAACGTAACATGACTACCCTTTCCCTAGCAAGTAAGCGGTAAATGCAGATGTGTTACCAATTTCTTATTGTCCATTTTCTTTGTAATAATAAAAATGTAAATAAATACCAATTGAAAGGTTTGCGTTTTTTTATTCTTAAGTGGTGAAAAAATTATGGTTTACTTATTTTGTGGGGGTATCAGTCTTAGATATACTGTAGGTATATCTAACCTAATCCTAATCATAAATTCTTTTGGCATAAAGTGAATTTTTCTGAAACCGGGTACAATACAGAAATTTGTTTTAAAACTATTTTTAAAAGAACAATTGAAAACAAAAAAAAACGTCTCCATTTACCACTAACTGGACACGAAGTAGGTTGTTAATTAACGCTAAATTTATATAAGAAAGTCATTCCCTGCTTAAATAAAGAAAAATAGTTTATTTTCTAATTCATTTTTTGCCGATGCTTTTTAAGGTTGTTTACATGTAATAGTCAAACTGCTCGATGAAATGCCAGGTGTAAAAAAAAACTTACAGTTCTCCAGATTCTACTCTTAATGGTGATCAGGCTATACAATACCGTACATAATTTTCGAATTAAATAATATGCTGAAACAAAAATGAAAGCTGTAAACTGTATTCCCAATCATTTTATCCAGTAATCTATGCAATGAAACGAGACTGTGTGTTGAAGGCATGCAACACAAGCTGATAATCGCTGTCATAAAACTACTGTGGAAATGGGCGAACTGACATTCATTCCTAGGAAACGAATTCTTCCGCCAGATTCTTTAATTGGATTTAAAAGGCTTCAGTTCCTAATAAGATTGTGTTTTACAATGGCAAGTAACAAGTCCCAAGACAATGCTTGGCAGTGGTTGGTCTCATCTTGCTTTAGCCATGTAAGATGTTCAAGGTTATGCTACACATGATGTCTATACATATTAGCACCAGAAGTTTAAAACAGCAAACATTGTGTATACAAGAGGTTTGTACGAATAAATGTTAACCTTTTATGTCAGCCATCTATAAGCAGTAAAGGATTGAATAGTTCATGGTTTGGCATAGCATTTCTTGAGTTCATCTAATTTTCCCTGAAACGCCGATGATGAATAATCCCCAAATTTCTATTTTTAGAGACTTTATATGTTTTTAGGGTCCATAATAAGTGCACAAAATGACATTTGGAAATATTTCAGTTTAAAAAGGTTTTGAAGGGGCATAATATTGATACAACCTTCTATTCAATAATTAAAATATATCGGATTTGCATTTATATTGATCAATATTCATTAGACACCAATTAAGCAATATTCTCTGGATTTCAATTTTTTATTAAGACCCATAACACTTGGTCCTAAAAGTTTAGATATTTTCTAGAATCATGCAATAGATGTTGATCAAAATTAAGAGAGAGAGAGAGATAATAGACAAACGGTTTAGTATAGTCATAACTTGATTTTACTCATTGGCCTTTTGGCTAAGATCAAAGTGTAGTATCTGTTCCGATGGATACTGCACCTCATAGACTGGTATTGTCTTGGCCTTCGGGGCTTGATTTACGCCAGTCTATGGGTCTGTCCTGTGCAGTTGTAGGAGGTCCACCCCCCCCCCCCAGGCTTCGCTTCCCCTCTTTGGGGAGGAGTAAGTTTATTGCTTACTGCCTGAGGCGCCCCTACCGGGGGATGCCGACGGGGCTGCCCAGGCAATTTTTAAAACCCACTTTCCCGACCTGACCTTGGGTCACATATTACTTGTGGGAGTAAGATAAAAACTGGCCTTGTGCCTAACTCCTGGAGAGGAGTAAATCAATACTAATTGGAAGACGACATAAAAATGTTCTGTTTTGGGAATTAAAGTATAACTGCCCACGGATAGATATTCTTCTTGTATAATCGGTGTCGCGCTCTGTGACCGTCTGAAATTAATACTTCCTACACTGATGAGAGCATAAGCTTGTAACGCCGGCGTATAGATGGTAAAATAATTTAATATTCATTTGCAAATATTATTATCATAAACCGCATTTAAGAAATTATGTTGAGCACTGTTCGGATATATTAAAACAAACTGCCACTTAGCTATAAGCAAGGTTCCGATGATGTTCTTTGAACACTCTAGATTGTCTGCTTTATACTGCCTGCTGTGTTTAGGAAAAATAGAACTTACTTTTTGTTGTATCACGGGATAATTCTTGATAGTATTGGGGATAGAGCGAAAGCGTGTAGAGCCTTGGTGTATTTTGTAAAGTAAGTTTTCGCCCTGTGGCCTTCTGAAATTATCGCTTCTTACACTGATGAGAGTGAAAGCCTGAAACGCCGGAGTATGTAGGTAAAAAATAATTTAATATTTATTTTTAAATATTGTCATAAAGCTTCTTTAAGGCATTAAATTAGGGTACTGTTCGCTGATATTAAAATAAACTGTCACTTAGTAATAGAACAAATAGAAATTAATTTCTCATTATCACGTAGAAATTCCTGATGGCCTTGGGGATAGAGCGAAATCGTGCGGAGTCTTAGTGGACTATGAACCGAATTACCGTCCTGTGACAGTCTAAGACTTTCACTTCCTACACTGATGAGAGCGAAAGCTGGAAACTCCGGCGTATGTAAGTAAAAATAATTTAATAATGATTCATAAATAGTGTAATAGAACGCTTTAAAAAAATAATGTTGAGAACTAATTCGGATATATTAAAAATAAACTGTTACTTTGAGCAAGGTTGCAATAACTTTTGTTGAACCCTCTAGATTGTATGTTGTATTTAAGCACTAATACAACTAAATTTATCCTGTATCACATGATAATTCCTGAGAACCTTGGGGATAGAGCGAAATCGTGCGGAGTCTTAGTTGAATTTGTGAACCGAATTCACGTCATGTGACTGTCTAAAACTTTCACTTCCTACACTGATGAGAGCGAAAGCTGGAAACGCCGGCGTATTTAAGTAAATATTATTTAATATTTATTCATAAATATTGTAATGAAACGCTTTAAAAAAATAAAGTTGAGAACTATTCGGATATATTAAAAACAGACTGTTACTTTGAGCAAGGTTGCAATAACCTTTGTTGAACCCTCTAGATTGTCTGTTGTATTTAGGCACTAATATAACTTAATTTCTCCTGTATCACATGATAATTCCTGATGGCCTTGGGGATATAGCGAAATCGTGCGAAGTCTTAGTGGACTATGAACCGAATTACCGTCCTGTGACAGTCTAAGACTTTCACTTCCTACACTGATGAGAGCGAAAGCTGGAAACTCCGGCGTATGTAAGTAAACATAATTTAATAATGATTCATAAATCGTTTAATAGAACGCTTTAAAAAAATAAAGTTGAGAACTATTCGGATATATTAAAAACACTGTTACTTTGAGCAAGGTTGCAATAACCTTTGTTGAACCCTCTAGATTGTCTGTGGTATTTAGGCACTAATACAACTTAATTTATCCTGTATCACATGATAATTCCTGAGAACCTTGGGGATAGAGCGAAATCGGACGGAGTGTTAGTGGACTATGAACCGGGTTCGCGCCCTGTGACCGTCTATAATTTTCACTTTCTACACTGATGAGTACGAAAGCTTGAAACAACGGCGAATTAGGTAAAAATAATTTAACATATATGTTTCAATATTGTTATAAAGCTCTTTTATGAAATTAAAGTTGAGCACTGTTCAGAGTAATTAAAAGAAGCTAAATGCAAAGTACCGATAACGTTCGTTGAACACTCTAGATTTTCTGTTTTTTGCTGCCCACCGTATTTAGACATAATATAGAACTTAATGTATCCCGTATACAATGGCAATTCCTGATGGTTTTAAGGATAATGCGAAGGCGTTCGAAGTCGTTGTGTACTCTGTGAACAAGGTTAGCGCAATGTGATCCTCTGAAATTGTCACTCACTTCACTGAAGAAAGCGAAAGCTTAAAATGCCGGCGTATGTAAGTAAAACTAATTTACTATTTATTTACGAATATTGTTATAAATCCCCTTTAAGAAATTAAAGTTGAGCACAGTTCGGAGGTAATAAAAACAGACTGTCACTGTCATAAGAAACGTTCCGATAACCTTCGTTGACCCCACTATATTGTCTGCTATTTATTGCCAACTGTATTTATACACAAATAAAAGTTAATTTCCCTTGTATCATATGATAATTCCCGATGGCTTTTGGAATAGAGCAAACACGTACGGAGTCTTGTTGGACTCTGTAAAACAGGTTCGAGCCCTGTGATCGTCTGAAATTTGCAATTCCTACATTGATGAAAGCAAATGTTTGAAACGCGTGCGTATGTAATTTGATATATATATATATATATATATATATATATATATATATATATATATATATTATTTGACAATCATAAATTGACAACAATCGAGCTTTCAAATCGAAATAGTTGGTATACATAAAAAATAGACTTATATGTTGAAACATATATTTTCGCACCGCAATATATATATATATATATATATATATATATATATATATATATATATATATATATATATATATATATATATATATATTCCCAACTTCTTTTCTCTTTCATACACAACAAATTAGGTACTTTGTAACGTTGGGGCCCGCATTAAAAGAAACTTGGCAATTTCCGACGGTTTACGGTAAACGCCGGAAATCCGCGAAGCGAGATGAGTAAGCAGACGACATCTAAGCAGTCAAACTGAATGAAACGCTGAACGTGCAACTAGTCGAAACGCAATTTTAATTTCAAAAATGAATTTTTACATAGTAGGACTGGCAATCGATACTGCTGAAGGTACAATTAATTTATGTCAGGATTGGTTGGCAAAGAAAAAAAATGCAAAAAATGTGAATATAGATGCACGATCATTAAGCAACTACACTCACGGATAAGTACTCTTAGAGATGCCTTAACGCCAGCTGCAGAAGCTGGCTTTCGCTGAGGAGTGATACAGTTTTCGATCAGGCTATATATATATATATATATATATATATATATATATATATATATATATATATATATATATATATCGGTATACGCTGGTAAGGGCGCCGTACTTCAGTCACTGGGGTCAAACAGTTTCGAATCTCGCTATATTTAACCACGCTGATGACGTAAGAACAACGAAACACTCGTCCGTAGTTTATTATATTTCATAAATATAGACGCCTCACTTTATGAGCGCATCACACGTATGAAACTTATTACAGTTTCAATCTTAGCATTTAGGTAATGTTTCCCTGTAAAATGATATTCGAATACGTTCAATTATATATATACACACACGCATATATATATATATATATATATATATATATATATATATATATATATATATATATATATATATGAAATTCCGTTTATTGAACTATCAAGTTTAATCGCTGCAATTATGAGGTTAAGCAGACTATAAGTAAGTGAATGGTGTGTGTTGTAAGTTTTAGTTAGATTTGGAATTCAAGGCTGATCTTTTTTGGAAGGTTGTGATTTAGCCAATTTTGTTGGTAAATAGTAAATTATTTACGTAAAGATATGTTTAAAAAAAGGAATGTGTAAAAATAATTACAGGTTTTTAATAATACGATGAACTTGTTGAAAAACGGAATATTGTCTAACTTCATTTCAGAATGCGATGCCGGATTGCATTTTGCTTCTCGGGTGGACTCTGATGTGGAGCCTGCGGAATTCAGATAAATTAGTCAGGACAGTAAGAAATAAAAGATAAACGTTGTAAATATTTTTGTGTTACGAGTTTTCGTTGTGTTCTAAGTTGCTAGAGAAAATGATATTCGAAATGATTAGACGATCGATTTTCCAAAATTATCGTCTTTTTTTTTGTCATGTGGCATTTTTACTAGCTATACGCGAATCTCCTGACAACGTGATTAATTACTATATCCTGCATCATCACACATAAGTATTTGAATCAACATTACACAACGAAGAGTTTAATGTACGTCTATGATTAAAGCTTATGTAGAATCTCTTGCAAAAAGAACACTGCATCACATTACATGATGTATTCCGTGCCCATAGGTAGGAGAATGTATTAGTACAACTTATTACTAAAATCGATCTTAATACGGATAGAGAAACCTGACTTCAACCAAATCTCTAACGTAAACACATGTTATTATGATCTAATTATTGTGTGGTCGTCTAGTGACTATTTACTTGTGGAATTGTCAGGGTTTCTTCGTTCGGTTGAAGAGAAACAAATTCGTCATGCGAACTGAGATTTTATTTATTATTAATTTTTTGAAATAACTCAGGCATATTTCACTAAACCTTTTTATAGTAATTTTATTAAATCATTTACATCATGATATGTTTGTATGTATAGGGTAAGGATTCAGTACTGAAGTAATTAACTAATCATTAGAAATTTTAGAACACAGCTGCTAGAATCAATGTTGTATAGATTTACTACAATAGCAATATCTACAGTAAAGCATTGATTTACTCCTCTCCAGGAGTTAGGCACAAGGCCAGTTTTTATCTTACTCCCACAAGTAAGATGTGACCCAAGGTCGGGTCGGGAAAGTGGGGTTTAAAAATTGCCTGGGCAGCCCCGTCGGCATTCCCCGGTAGGGGCGCCTCAGGCAGTAAGCAATAAACTTACTCCTCCCCAAAGAGGAGAGGCGAAGCCTGAGAGGGTGGACCTCTTAGAAAAGAACAGGACAGACCCATAGACCGGCATAAATAGAGCCCCGAAGGCCTAGACAATACCAGTCTATGGGGTGCAGTATCCATTGGAACAGATACTACACTTTGATCTTAGCCAAAAGGCCAATGTTGTAATTTGATTCATATTTATGTAATTCTAGTTTTAAGCTGATAGGGTAATAAAAAGAACTGAAACGCTTCGTGAAAACTAAGGTACCTTTGTAAAATCGACAAAATATGTATGAGACATCAATTAGTATGTATTCCTAAAATGGCATGTTCTACCGATTATTTTAAAAAGGTTTTAGGGCGCATATTGTGGAAACAACCTCCTATTATAAATTTTAAATTTTTAATATTTGCATTAAATTTGATTCATAGTGAGTAGACACCAATTATAAAAAGTGCATGTATTTCAATTCTTTCTATACATCTCATAAAAGTTACAGCATTTTCTAACGAAAACCATGCAATCATTTTTATAAAAATGCAATAACGATTCAAAATCTAAGATTTATAAGTATAATATCTTATTTGTTATCTTCCTAAGAGGGGGCATACAGATAGTGTAAAAGTGTTATTTGTCAGGAATGTACTTTATCCGGCCTAGGACAAGGATTCGTAAAGTTTTTATTTTATGAAGTGATATCGGCTTCTGTCATATGTTATATATATATATATATATGTATATATATATATATATATATATATATATATATATATATATATGTGTGTGTGTATGTATATATATATATATATATATGTATATGTATATATATGTATATATATGTATATATAGATTTATATATATGTATATATATGTATATATATGTATATATATGTATATAGATATATATGTATATATATATGTATATATATATGTATATAGATATATATGTATATATACGTATATAGATATATATGTATATATATATATGTATATATGCATATATATATATATATGTATGTATACATATATGTGTATATGCATATAGATATATATATATATATATGTATGTATATATATGTATATATGCATATAGATATATATATGTATATACATGTATATATATATGTATATATATGTATATAGATATATATGTATATATATGCATATAGATATGTATATATGTATATATGAAGATATATATATATATATATGAATATATATATGTATATATATGTATATATATTTGCATATATACATATGTATATATATATATATATATTTGCATATATATGTGTATATATATGTATATATATATATATATATCTATATATATATATATGTATTCAAATATATATGTATATAATAATGTTAGCGCTGATAAAATCGAGATGGCTTAAGAAAAGCCGTTATGAGTGTATACTATAGTATTACCACGTTAAACCAGTGTCTTTTTAAAGTATTGTCTTTCCATAACCTTGACCAGAAACAAAAGACGACAGATGGAATTGTGTATGCTTTTATCTGGAATTCATTCACAGGGACAAAATCTCCGGAGGATTTCACTGGACAGATTTGTATCTAATCTTGCGCCACCGGGACTCCTGGGAGTCAATCCGATTGTTGAGCTAATCAAACTGAAATGAATTTAGATGTCCGTCAAGGCCGATTCTGAAGAATAAAAAGGAAAGATAGGTTCAAGTTGCGTCAGTTTCGTTAGAGCGTTTAGCAATGGAAATAGTATTTCTAAACTAAAGCTTGAAAGAAACAACAGACTGTCATGCCGTACTGTGCAGACGGATAAAAAATGCAACATCAATTAAGTCTCACCGACAAACAGACAACACCTCTTATATAGATGCGTAGACGCAATTACTATTTGAGAATTAAGCGTAACAGGTGTGTGTTACGTCCATTTTATCTGAGCGGTTAGATATGCAAAGTGTATTTCTAAATTCAAGCGTGACAGACCGACGAACTGACACTCTGATGAGAGGAGACGATTATATAGGTGTGCAGACGCATACAAAAATGCAACGTTAAACAAATGTGAGAGATCAACTAGATGATAGCCAGACACAACTGATCAATGTGAGAGATCAACTAGGTTATGACCAGACATAACTGATCAATGTGATAGATCAACTAGGTGATAGACCAGACACAACTGATCAATGTGAGAGATCAACTAGATTATGACCAGACATAACTGATCAATGTGAGAGATCAGCTAGGTGATAGACCAGACACAACTGATTAATATGAGAGATCAACTAGGTGATGACCAGACACAACTGATCAATGTGAGAGATCAGCTAGGTGATAGACCAGACACAACTGATCAATGTGAGAGATCCACTAGGTTATGACCAGACACAACTGATCAATGTGAGAGATCAACTAGGTGATGACCAGACACAACTGATCAATGTGAGAGATCAACTAGGTGATGACCAGACACAACTGATCAATGTGAGAGATCAACTAGGTGATGACCAGACACAACTGATCAATGTGAGAGATCAACTAGGTGATGACCAGACACAACTGATCAATGTGAGAGATCAACTAGGTGATGACCAGACACAACTGATCAATGTGAGAGATCAACTAGGTGATGACCAGACACAACTGATCAATGTGAGAGATCAACTAAGTGATGACCAGACACAACTGATCAATGTGAGAGATCAACTAGGTGATAGACCAGACACAACTGATCAATGTGAGAGATCAACTAGGTGATAGACCAGACACAACTGATCAATGTGAGAGATCAACTAAGTGATAGACCAGACACAACTGATTAATGTGAGAGATCAACTAGGTGATGACCAGACACAACTGATCAATGTGAGAGATCAACTAGGTGATAAACCAGACACAACTGATCAATGTGAGAGATCAACTAAGTGATAGACCAGACACAACTGATTAATGTGAGAGATACACTAGGTTATGACCAGACACAACTGATCAATGTGAGAGATCAACTAGGGGATAGACCAGACACAACTGAAGATGGTACTTCAAACTAGCAAACCAACGGAATTGCTATTTGCGATTCAAGTGTGACAGACCAATCGAGCAATTAACCGACAGACAGCAGTGCGGCATTCGAGACAAATGTTCGAAAAACAAAATATTCATACAATTATAATATGGCATGTGTGTTGGCTTTGTGAAAGCGTGTCACCTTAACTGCAGATCGAGTCATTTTTTATTTAATAAACTGACTCGATGCAAACAAAATATTTAGTTATGATTATCTGGAACCGCGCGGCCTGTTTACTGTTTTCTAATCTAACAAACCTTGGTACAATCATGTTTGAATAATTGACAGGCTAGAACGAATTGTATAATGGATACTGAAGCGGGCACTGGAATCAGTTGAACAGAGTGTGACTTCTGTCAAATATAACGTATTTAATGATATTTACGTTGCTATTTTACTCAAAGTTGTTGATTCGCAACCCATTTCATGGGATAAAGAAACGTGTAAGTTGACAATGTTGCGAAAGAAATAATGCTTCTCGGATAGGCAGGAATTAAGCAGTAGTTATTAAAGTTTCATAGTTTTCTGAATAACATTGCAGATTGTGCCTTCTGAAATACGGTGTTCTGTTGCAATCGATTTGTATGCATCTTACATGATTACTATCAACATTATGCTGTACTTGCCGAATAAATACAGATGTACTAATGTATCCAGGATACATTTTACGTTTTTATAATCGCAAAATCGAACCATCTTTAGCCGTTAAGTATTTGCGAACGTTGTAAACAAAAGAACAAGCTGCTTTTCAACATAGTTTAATTTTGAAGTAAGCTTTCATATTGAAGATCAATGTATCTCTCTTCATTTTCTCTGTAAGTATACGGAATGTCATTAATAATTATAGAAATATAAAAATATAAATTACTAATAAAAAAGAAAGGTTTTCCTAAAATACGTTATGCTTCACGTTTATATCGAAAATTGTCTACAATTTATCGACTTATGATCATCCAAATAGAGTCAACTTTCGATGATATTGTTGTTTATTAACGTCTAAGGACGTTCGCTTAAATTAAAATTTCTCATATAAATAAAATGTGACAGCAAAATATCTGATGTCATTGTACAAAAGGTAAATGATGTTTTCAAAATAATGTTTTCTTAACGGATACAGCGGGGTATGTTAAGGGTCTAACTTGTTTTTTATTCTTATCTTGTATATCATTCTCACAGAATTTCGGCCGGTGTAAAGTCTGGCGTTCTACAGGTACAACTTGTCGAATTAAGGAAGATTTATGTACGGAATGCGGAGTAACCCCTTCATTTAATCGAGACGGTTCTTGTTCAGCCAGCGATAACCAGGAGGAAGTCTTAATTAATTCTTAAAGTCGCCTGTACCGAGGATTGAACCTTCATCCTCCAGAAAACTGCCACTTAAAACTGATTATTACTTAGTAGTTTATCCGTTACGCCACATGTTTTTTGAATAATTATAGTATGAATCTTGAGAGATTTAAACCTATTTTTCCAATGTGTGATATTACTACTTATAACGTATATAACTATATATAAATATTTTTAAAAATTATTATTTGGAGCAATGTTCTCATCGTGGATGTAACTTCAGGTGAATCCTGTCGAACTCAGTAATCGATGTCAAAGTTGAGAATCTTTACGGAATTTTTAACCGAATACTTTATTTAACCAACCGTGGTTAGCTGATCTAATTCAGTAAGTCCATGTAGGAGTCTTAAGTAATACTTAATTATCTTCTTAGTATCGTCTAAACCATCAACCTCAAGATGACTGTCATTACAGAACTGATTATTACTCGGCGTGTTATTCGTTACGTCTAAGGGTAATGAAGAAATATTCTAGCATAAATCTTAAACAATATTAATTTACCGTTTGTAAAATACTTGAAAAATCGAATTCTAGTAGATCTTTAAACACATGCGATTCATTTAGCACTAAGTGTGTATAGCGTTTGTTTAAACATGCTATGAAAAAAATATGTGTGTAATATTTTACCACATGCATTAGATTAGTAACGATCACTTACATTTATTTTTAGGAAAAATTCTTGAAACTAATATCAAACATTACATTTGCTTAAAAAGGAGAATCTGACATACTTTGATTATAAGAAGGTCCGCCGTCGCGAACGCAGAACCCCTTTATTCAAACTGAAACATACTTATCTAAAACCTCTGGTTAACAGAGTTTTAGAATATGTCCAGTTATGGGAGTCTATCTTCAAAACTATTGTAGAATTATGTACCATATTCCTGTTCTGTACACGTCCAGTGCGAACACAGTCTTGACCATATTATTGCACCATCTTTTTACAGAACAGCTACTATAGTTTAATCATAGCTCCAGCGCAAGGCAATTGTATTTTATTTCTAGTTAAACTTCGACAATACAGCAATATCGGATGAAATTAAATAAGATACGTGTTTTGCATTGCATAAACGGCGATCTTTATTTTATATTTTATAAGTTATAATTCATATTTTACATTTTTTATATATTTTCATATATTTATATTTATGATTATATTTAGTGTCATTGTCATAATTATTGTTAATTTTTTTCTTTACCTTGATTTTTATGAATTTATTACTTTCCTTCATTTCTTACATTTATATTTTATTTTATTAAATTATATTGAATTACTTTCAAGTACGCGTATTAATTTATTGTATTTATCATATTTTAAATTAATTTTTTTTTTTCGAATTAATTAATTAATTAATTAAATAATAATAATAATAATAATAATAATAATAATAATAATAATAGTATTTTTTCATTCAAATTCGAACACGTCGTTTTTATCATATCTTTTAGTTGAAACGTCATTGGCTCTTACATCGTACAAATATCGCTAAATAAAATTAAGCCTGACTGGTGTTCTTTATTTTTGCTTAATGCGATGTTCAAAAGTGTCTATCCGTAACTTATCGTACCATATGGATACTCATTATTAATTCTTAATTCCACCCCAGGTCTCCCTTTTCTTTAAAGCGACGGCAAGTTTTAATGTTTACAAGTTTTAGTTCTATAATTGATTTTTAATTATCCAACATCGATGATGAAATAAAGACTATCAGATATCACCATAACATCGACCTTAATTCATAGATCAAAGAAAAAAAAAACTAGTTTTACTACTCCTTTACATATCGGCAACATTTGCGGGTGGAAATGCCGTATTAGTAAAGATAATAAAACTGAAAAAACAAGCACGGGCTCGAAATATCGTCAGAAAGTCAGACAACGCGCAAACCGCTATGTTTTAGGGAGGCATACATAAACGGAGACTAAAGAGTCCAGTAAAGAAGAGCAATTATGTTTTGAGTTCAAACCGACTGTACCGATGTTGATTTTTTTATTTGTATATATATATATATATATGTATATATATATATATATATATATATATATATATATATATATATATATACATATATATATATAGAAATAAGTTTGTTTTATTCTTGTTTTTTGATGAAAAAAAGTGACTCAATACTGCTCACCCCTGATGAAGAAATTTTATTTCGAAATTGATAGGATTAATGTAAAAAAAAAATTAAAAATAAATTAATCTTGTATTGCTAATATGGCGTATATTTCAATGTTATTAACTAACCCTGCAATACTTTGAAATTGAACGACCAACTTATATATTTCAAGACAGCGAGCCAACGCTTGTTTCGTTCGACACCGGATTTGAATCATAACCGCCGATAACAACACTGCGGAGACATCGTACCAAAGATGTTTATCAAGTAACAAACAAAATAAGTTTGTTTTATTCTTGTTTTTTATGAACAAAAATGACACAATACTGGTCACCACTGATGAAGGAATTTTATTCCGAAATTGATAGGATTAATGTAAAAAAAAAAAAAAAATTAATCTTGTATTGCTAATATGGCTTATATTTCAATTTTATATATATATATATATATATATATATATATATATATATATATATATATATATATATATATATACATATGAAGAGTTCGAATGCAAAACGCGATAAACGCCATTTTCAATATTAAAAAGCTATAAGTAAAAAAATGTTACATTTCAACACTCAATTTCCTTTTGCTTTCGATTAAAATAAACTTTTAGTCAAGGTTTAGACTGTATGTATTCACCCCTGTATTATTTATGGTCTAAATGAAAATAGCGTTTTTTATTAAAAATATATGTATATATATATATATATATATATATATATATATATATATATATATATATATATATATATCACATAAATATCACAGGTCAGCGGAAGCTAATTTGTTACACTTGTACATGCACATATATACATGCATCTAGACGCATATTATATATATACATATATATATATATAATATGCGTCTATATGCATGTGTATATGTGCATGTACTAGTGTAACAAATTAGCTTCCGCTAACCTGTGATATTTCTGCTAATTTAAGACGCGGACAATTTTGATAACAGGCTAACAAATTAGCACATTGAAATTCTACTGTCCACAAAAAAAACGTTTTCTCAGCAGAATCAATAATAGAAATAATTAAGTGCAATTTTAGAGGGGAACATGCCGAATGAGAAAAAAGTTTTTTTTTTTAAATACACATAATCAAATCCGCCTTTGTAATTTTGTCAAGAAATTATCTGAACAATTCAAATGCAAATTCCACATAATACGTCTTTGAACATGTTTAAATAATTATGTTTATTTTCTGATAGACGTTGAAGAATCGCATGGTCGGTCATCTCTCACACTAAAGTGTGGGTTTTATCTTTTGGCTGCATCTTGCTCAACGGGAGACAATCATTCTGTTGCTTTTGCCTGCTAATTAGGGGAAGAGAGGTGGCGTGTTATGTTCACTAGACTTAAAACCGATCTGCCCAGTTTTAAGCACAGATGTCTGGATCCCAAGCTGAAATAAATGGCTTTCTCCTTGAAGAAAGCTCTCTGCTTTGGGAAGTTCCTAGAATGTAACCCTAAACCTGAACTGGCAGACTGATATAGAATTTGTTGCTAAGGTCGTTGTAAAATGTGTTTTTCATTTCACTCACTCATATATATATATATATATATATATAAATATATATATATATATATATATATATATATATATATATATATATATATATATACACGTGTGTGTGTGTGCGCGTTTGTGTGTGTCTGTGAAAAGACAAAAGTAAAACAGGTTAAAATGCAGGAGAAAAACAAAATAAGAGATTTGACCGGTTTCGTTCGTATAAACGAACGTCTTCAAAAAATGATTGAAAATTAATGAAAATTAATCTGGAATAATCAACAGACGAAACCGGTCAAATTTCTTGTTTTTTTCTCCTGCATTTTAACCTGTTTTCCGTTTGTTTTTTTTTAACACATTTTGTTTACTCCGATATTTTATTTTCATGACTCATCGCGCACCTTACCCCATATATATATATATATATATATATATATATATATATATATATATATATATATATATATATATATATATATATATAATTGACTTAATATATTGATACAACAAAGGAAACAGGATATAGGCCAATCTATAGAAAACAAATAAATAGAATAGGATATAGGAAGTAACACTAACCACACCTTTTTGCGTTGGAAGTCCAACGATTGGCTGAGAGAACAACAAAATATCCGATTGATTATTAATATATATATCACACAGTTAAATTCAAATAATTGGGATATATTAAGTAAGGTAGGCAATTAGAGTAAATGTGGTATTAAATTAAATTGTCGGGCAAATTGCCAAAGAATGAAAGGAACAGTGCTTGGGAAAATGAGACAGAATGTGTCTAGTTAAGAGTAGGATGGACAGAAGAATTTCGTGTCTTGGTATTTAACTTTGTTCACTGAAGAATCAGTTCTTTAAATGTAATTCACGACGAGATGAATGTGCACACGTACATTTTTAAAGACTGCCGTTTTTATTGCAAAACGATGGAGAGATTTCGCGTGAACTGATTATCACGTGAAGTCCAAGAAAGAGCGCTGTACATGGAAGAACATTCCAGATTATTGTTTTTATTCATTTTCAATCATTTTTTGATCAAGAGGGGAAAACCTCTCGGAATATTACACTTTTAATTATACCCATAATTTACACGCTTATATGCTTTCCATACGGCTGTTTTTTATTTGCAAAAAGTGAAGCAATTCGTTATTATATCCACGAAACGGATAACACACACACACACACACATATATATATATATATATATATATATATATATATATATATATATATATATATATCAAGATTGCGTTAGCATGGAACATGGATGTCTGATTTGGAGTTTATAGATTTAAATCTCTCCTAATGCCGCAGGGAGTTAACGGCGGCCGCGAGGTAAGAGATTCGACTACAAAGCTGGCGATTTGTAAAGCGGGTTGTAGCTCCCCCCTCCCCGACCGATGCGAAATTACGCCTCTACACTGATGATTACGTAAGCATAAAACATCGATGTGTGTAGGTAATTATAATTAATATTCATTTTATATATATACATATACATATATATATATATATATATATATATATATATATATATATATATATATATATATATATATATATATATATATATATATATGCATTCTCGTTTTAATCTGACAGTATCTTCTTTTAACAAGAAAAAAGCTGTCATCAAATACTCTGAAATCGAATATTTCTAATAACGTTCTCGTTTCAAATAGGAAATTAAACACAACAGAAGGATAAGAATACAAGTTGTTATTTCAAAATGTGTTCATAAGCGGTCATGCCCACAGTGAAAGCGAACCGTTCATATGCCAATACATCAAATGCTACTCTTACTATATATACAATACAAACAAGTATTGACCGCTGTCACATGCACGCAGCCGCATGCACGCATGCGCACACACACACACACACACACACACACGCACACACACATATATATATATATATATATATATATATATATATATATATATATATATATATATATATATATCAGCTCTTTTCACCGGCCCGTCAATGTTTTGGCTAGTTCGCTAATTTAAATACTTGAATGAAAATAC
The DNA here is from genome assembly GCA_963556195.1 of Sepiola atlantica. Lineage (NCBI taxonomy): Eukaryota > Metazoa > Mollusca > Cephalopoda > Sepiida > Sepiolidae > Sepiola > Sepiola atlantica. Next base: position 80,060,984 of record OY744532.1, on the reverse strand, counting down.
GAGGCGCGGTCAATAATTAAGGCCTCTTACCGACTTTCCGTAGTCTGATCTAAATGAAATTTTGCATGTGTAATGATTTATATATGTATGGGTGATGTTGCAAATAACATCTCTGAACTAATTGTGGTTTTAGATTTACAGGTGTTTGAACTGAGTTAGATGTAAAATGGAGCAAGTTGAGTGTCGCGCAGTGATCCGTTTTTTTGTATTTTAAAGGACGCACACCAAAGGAGACTTTTGATGAAATGAAAAAATACTTATGGTGATGATGCCCCATCATATGAACTTGTAAAGCGCTGGCATCGAGAATTCAAACATGGCCGGAAGTATGTGGATAAAACTCCCAGACCTGGTCGTCCCTCTTCTGCCATTGATGAGGCATCAGTCCGTCAAGTTGCGGTTGCCATTTTGGAAGATCAACGCATTACTATACGCCAAATAGCCAAAGAGGTCAGGATTAGTACACAGTCTGTGGAAACTATCATTCATGACCATTTGCATATGCATAAGGTCTCTGCCAGATAGATTCCTACGTTGCTCACCCCTTTCCGGAAGCAATAACGCGTAGAGTGCTTGAAGATGTGCCAAGAAGATGAGTCAAAGTTTTTCACAAGAATGATTGCACAGGATAAAACTTGGGTCCATCACTATTATCTAGAGACGAAAGCCCAGTCAATGCAGTGGAAGTAGTTGAACTCACCACCTCCAAATAAGGCAAGGATGCAGCCCTCCGCTGGCAAGGTCATGCTCACAGTCTTCTGGGACTAGGACGCCATGTGATGACATATTTCCTGGCAAAGGGTACCACAATTACAAGAGCCTATTACGCTTCACTTGTGATGAAATTAAGAGAAGCTATCAAAATCAAGAGGCGGGCCAAGATCAGCAAAGGTATCCTTCTCGCGCAGGGCAATGCTCCGGTCAACAACTCGCATGTCACCAGATCAGAAGCACGGGCGTGTGACTATGAAATCCTCCCCATCCCCCTAACTCTCCTTACCTTGCACCCTCTGACTATCATCTCTTTCCAGCCATGAAGTGGTTTTTGAAAGGATAGCGTTTTACAAATGATGCAGCTTTGATTTCTGAAGTTACGACGTGGTTGAGGACAAACCTAGGGTGTTCTATAAAAACGGTGTCCAGAGCTGCATCAAAGTATAAGAGAAATGCATAATTCTGAGTGATTCATCTGTAGAGAAAGACTAATAACTGTGCCAAGTTTCATTAATCTACTGCGATAGAAAATGGGTCAGGAGCATTACTTATTGAACGGGCCTCGTAAACATTTGAAACATTACTTTGTTGGCAGAGGTTATTATACGTAGTTAGATAAACAATCATTTTTCTAAATCTTGAAACAAATGCATTTATATTTTTAACATTACCGTAAAAACAGGAAAAAGAACGAATAAATTGATTTGTCTCGGCGATTGATGTGTGTCTGGGGGGTATTTGCTTTTAAATTACTATTCAGTCAGTTAAACATGGCACGGGTGCTGTATTGTGTAAAGTTTAATTAAGTTGAAATAGAACGTTTTGACTTCACCATTTCTACAGAGAAGTAATGTATATCTATCTAACTATATATATATATATTTATCTATACATCTATCTATCAAACTACTTATCTCATAATATATATATATATATATATATATATATATATATATATGTGTGTATATATATTCATTTATCAATATTGAATATATTAATAAAATACACAGAACACCATTATTTTTGCAAAACTACTAAATAACGTGTAGAGCATTTATAAAATTAAATCAAATTAAATTAATGAAGATATGTAAGATAACTGGAACACGAGTTAATTAGCGTAGACTGTAACAGTGTTTATGTGTATATATATATATATATATATATATATATATATATATATATATATATATATACGGCTGGATCAAGATTAACACATTACATTAATGTATGCAGATACTAAAATGTCGACTTACTTTGATTTCAATATTTACTTTAGCATCATTCAAAACTAAATATAAATGTATTTAGAGGATTAATTTCTGTAGAAAGTGTTAATAGTAATTGGTTGTTGCAAAAAAAAGAGAAGAAACGAAGTAAAAAAGAAATGGAAGATTTGTAGTGTTTATTTAAGTACATGGCTATTATGTCGCCACAATGGCTACTATTACTATAAAGAAAGCAAATAAACAATACCCCGCTAGCTTGCAATGAACCTTCAACCCTTATAAAGTTGTTAAGTATTGAGGTTCATTTACCTTAATATCCTAAAAGAAAATTATTGTTGTTTTTTTGCTTTTTATATCACCATACATTAGGAGCATTGGACCAAGTTGTCTAGAGAGAGAGAGTTTATAATGCATATATGCAAGCACATATATAGATTTGTATATTATTATGTGTGTTAATAAGCAGGTATATATTCACATTTGTGTGTGTTTAGGGTTGTAAACATATAAATATCTTTTAAATACATATTTTACAATGATTCAATATGTTATAATCTGATAACAAAGCTGTATACAATGTTTTTTCTTTTTTCGCCCTTTGGGTGTGTGTGTGGTTTGTACTTGTGTCTTCTGTTGCCAACCTAGTCCCTTTATCTTTCTTCCTACTTTGGCTAAGATCAAAGTGTAGTATCTGTTCCAATGGATACTGCACCCCATACTGGTGTTGTCTTAGCTTCGCGTATTGATTTACGCCGGTCAATGGGTCTGTCCTGTGCAGTTCTGAGAGGTCCACCTTCCCAGGCTTTGCCTCCCCTCTTTGGGGAGGAGTAAGTTTATTGCTTACTGTCTGAGGCCCCTCTACCGGAGAATGCATACGGAGCAGCCCAGACAATTTTTAAACCCCACTTTCCCGACCCGATCTTGGGTCACATCTTACTTGTGGGAGTAAGATAAAAACTGGCCTTGTGCCTAACTCATGGAGAGGAGTAAATCAATACTCCTCTGACCGGATGTGTTTATCTAGGTGTTGCCTTGGTAACAAGATCGACCTCCTGCTCTTCTACTTCATTGTATTCATTTAATGTTTACTTCTATTGCTGATTCTCACCCGAACTCTAGCCTTAACCCTACACCTTAACCCTAAACACTAACCCTAACCCTTACCATGAACTCTAACTCTAACCCTAAAGCCTAAACCTAAACCCTAACCCTAACCCTAACCCTAACCCTTACCTTAAACCCTAACCCTAACCCTAACCCTAACCCTAACCCTAACCCTTACCCTTACCTTAAACCCTAAAGCTAACCCTAACCCTAACCCCTAACCCTAAACCCTAACCTTAACCCTCCCTTAATAGTATTGTTATTTATCTCACTCCTCTCTCTGGTTTAAAAGTCATCCACTAGTCAGGTAAATATATTATTTTTAACTATGCTAAATAGTATTACGAATTTAGATGTGTCCTCCTCACACTCTTTCTCTCTCGAACAGGCTAGTTTAAAATTGTTTGTTATTTTTAATTCCTCAATTCTTCGATTATTTTACATAACTATCAACTTGTAGTAATTAGTGAAGAAAGCGTAATAATTAAGTATTTTTTAATATAAATCATTTTAATTAAAATTGTTTATTTTATAATATTTTCTAGTTAAATAAGAACTGTGAAATTCATAAATCATTATTTTACATAAATATCAACTTGTAGTAATTAGTGAAGAAAACGTAATAATTAAGTATTTTATAATATAAATTATTTAAGTTAAAATTATTTACTTTATAATATTTTCTAGTTAAATAAGAACTGTAAAATTCATAAATAATTATGTTGCATAAATATCAACTTGTAGTAATTAGTGAAGAAAACGTTATAATTAAGTATTTTATATAGATTATTTTAATCAAAATTGTTTACTTCATAATATTATCTAGTGAAATAAGAACTGTGAAGTTCATGAATAATTCATAGAATTTAAAAAAACATTCATTTTAGTTGTCTATTTGTGTATAGATTATTTCAATAAATATTCGATTAATAGTCAATTTAATAATCAGAGTGTATTTATGAAGGTTATATCCGACACAGCAATGTTTACTGTGTTCATAGAAATGTTTCGCTATTTTCAGGCCCTTACATTGTCGATTCGAACGTTTTCAATTTTGCAAGAAGCAAAAACAAAACTAAGCAATTATTTTAGAAATTAGAGATATGGATTTGTTTAGCACACAAAGTTAATGTTAAATAATCCTCAATTTCCGGGTCATTCTAGTTTTTTGTGACATCATCCTTCAAAAAGAGATTTTAGGCATCGGAATATCATTTAGTAATTCATAAATGATGTAATAGAACGGGGGCAAGGTCTATTTAATTATAGTATCACAAATCATCCCAAAAAGGAGAATGTAATCCCTGGGAGTATAGAAACATAACCACAAAATAAATATAATACTATTCTCCAGATGAAGCTGTAGTGATATCTGTTAGGATGGTATCATGACGAATTAAAATATACTAACCTGTCACCGGCCAATGAGGAAGAACTATCTGGGAGAATGTGATAATAACGGACGAATATATACTATACAGTCGCAAAGAGATAAGTAATGCCAGGGAGATGATCTCATGGGAACAGAACAAATATTACACTACGTGATCACCACTGAAATATTAAAGCAGTTTATTTTGACAACAGAATAGATACTACACAGTTAGAAGTGGCACATAACATTGATCTGAAATTGTATAGTAAACTGACTGAAGTATGAACAGATATATGTAATAGTAGAGTTGCGTGTTTCGGCAGACATATATCTAATCTCCATCATTAATAGAAATGTATAGTAAGCTAAATTTAATATTCAACTCACATCGATATGAGTAATAGTGGAGTTTAGGATTCAAACACACAGGTACAAAATCTCCATTAGTATTAGACACGAAGAATTCCGGTGTGCATTATTGTTTTCGTTTGTTACGTTAGAGTGAAAAAAAACAAGAGATGGACATTTTTGATGGCTTTTGTGTTGTTCATTTTTGATCCACCATTCTAATGAGAAATGCGAATCCCGTTTCTCTTCGGCTTTAATCGATAATTACCGAATTACAGCGATTATTTGGATAAATAATCTAATTGCTTTTCAGGGGAGTGTGTTAATTGAAAACGACACACGAACAAATGAGCATGTTTAGATCAGCTCAGAAGACGCGCGGTGTCTGATGTTGTTTTTCACTCATTAAGTCTTTTTTTCGCAAAACTGTCACGAGATAACAATGCCCTCAACATCAATTCTTGCAAAATCACGAATTTAAAAACGAATATATTGCCCATAAGAAGAAAACGTTATGGTTTATGCTATTTGAAATTGCTATTATTAAAAAGTCAGGTACCTGTATATATATGAAAATATTTGTTGTTGTTTATTATCTAGGGACGTATACGTTTCATCTTTTTTCAATCAAGACTCTTCAGCGTAGAAGTTTGACTATTCACTACTGGTCACACGATTCGAAACCCTGGATTATAAGTATTTTTCAACTCCAACCCAACGTCTTAAACCTCGCGGCCAATATCTGAACGGCTGATAAACTGTGGTAGATTAAATACATTTATAAGCGGCGATGACGACACAGGCATTCTACTTATATTAAGGAATGATGCATTATAAAGCAAATGACGTCACGCTGTATTTGCACTACCACTAAAGTGCTCTACTAATAATTAAGGAGCGACAAATATGAAAATATTTGTTGTTGTTTATTATCTACGGACGTATACGTTTCATCTTTTTTCAATCAAGACTCTTCAGCGTAGAAGTTTGACTATTCACTACTGGTCACACGATTCGAAACCCTATATGTATGTACGTAGTTGCCTTTTAAAATAATTAACTGATCATTATAATTTCGGGAATATAGCTAATATGTGTAAGGGGTAAAAATGTCGGTTATATTTATTTTAAGAATTGCTCGTGAAAGTGCCCTAGCAAATATATCCTCCTTCCGATCGCATATTTTGTCTAGGCTGGGAGGATTACATAATTGTGAAAGATGAGTATACAATACTTAGTTAAAGAAAGGTGTATAGCTTTGGACTATTAAAATAATTTACAACGCAATTGATAATGTTTACCTATTCAATTATGTATTTGTTATTATCGCTTATGTTTTAATTGATGTTTCCAAACACATAAACCTATTACGTTACACCAAGGTTTGGGTTATTTTCTACATGTTATGTTTTAAGCTATTGATAAAGAAGTAAAATAGGCCAAATGGTAAAAGCTTAGACTGAAGATATCTAGGTTCCGTTTTCAATTTCTAGTTAAGGTATCCGCATTAGTTGTTGGGAATTTATTATTTATTATCTATGCAATATTCTCAATTTCTAAAAGTACCTATTTCTCCTATTTAAAAATAAGACAGGTTACGCGCAATATTAACTACGTTTAAAACAATTGTTACTGACAGACGGATACTTCAGTTTGGTGCTGGTCTTGATGATTTAGTTCAGATCGCTGTTTAGCTTGTGTTGTCTCTTGTAACTGCCCATATTGGGGTGTTTAATAATATAAACTAGTCATCTTTTCGTTTCTAAATGCGTTTATCAAGCTCGTTCTTCAATTTTTAGAATCTTTACACTAGAGTTTTACTAGGCTTGTAACATTCTCTTGTATCGGTATTATTTTCTTGAAATCTTTTGTTTATTCAGGTATAAGTTTATTAATACAGGTCTACTTTTCCGTGTGAACATGAATTCGGTTGTTGGCATGTTGGAACTTTTTACAGGTTGGCAGTTATCTAATACACTCTGCGAAATTGTTCTCATGATCCTTCTTTAGTTGCACCGTCGTCTAATTTTTGTGACAGTTTTTATAACGTATCTACGAAGAGTTATGCTTTGGCATTAGATATTGGATGGTAGAGTAAGTTGGGCATATGACTAATTATTGGATTTTACGGATATAGAAATCACGAATTCTATATCCGTAAATTCAGTTCGATTATCAATAAAATATTGCACCATAAATCCTTCTGTATCTCTCCACAACATTACAGCAGGTCATGTGCCCCCTTGTACATTTTGAACATCATTTAACTTGATCAGGGTGTAGTTCATAGCAGTAGAACTGGTCACAAATTTGTGGTACGAAAATATTCCACATGGTTGTAAGGGAGGGGGGTTATCAGCGTGTAGTCTCAATATCAATCTCTTCCTCATTTGTTTTTTAAAAATTAATGTTCTCCTCTTTTTAGCAATGCGTTCGGATATGTTCCTATAATGTACACATGACCTTAGGTTATTTGCTACTCTTGGATGTGGAGTAGTAAATTTCTCGGACCAGAATCCATATATTCCCGTGTTGCTAGGTTCTTTTAATATTGCATTTGTTGTGCATTTATATTTTTTCTGTACTTTTTCCAATATTCCGAAGATATGTATTCATGTTGTCGGCAAGTTTGTATTTCTGTTGTGGATTTGTAGTTGTTTACATATATTTCCCGTATTTATGTCAGAGTCGCTTTATCTGTTTTTGTCATTCCTCTGTATATGTTCTGGTAAAACTGGCTTTCTTCGTTTTTGCTTGTACTGTTCAGATTTATGTTTATCGTCTCAGTTTCACTTCGTTAGTTTTAGATGTTCACGCTTTATTGTGTGATACTATCGTGGCCTGAGGAGTCACTAAATGTTGTATTCCGTGTGACTCGGCACTACATGTAGTTCGAGGTCACGAGGATATGTTCCCACTAGCTGCTCAACCAATCGCTCCACGCCTACGCTGTGTGAAGATCCGCGGAACTTTCGTATTGATTCAGCTGCGTTAGGACCTAGTTAGGAGGTCGGTTTCGTTGGCAACAAAAGAAACAAGACAAACTCGCCGAGAACAATAACAAATGTTTATTCGAACACAGGTGTGTAACAATAATAAAAAAGAAAAGTAATGTCGTTCTTGTTGGGGAGAAAAAACACGTTGAGGAATCTAACTGATGTTAAGTCTTAGATATGGAACTTTTAAAGTTTTATTTGAGATGTGTCCCTTAGTTGAATTTCGAACAAAATTCCTTATATCTTTGATCGGTCGCCAACACGGTCCTTCTCTCAGTTTGTCTGTCTCACTGAGCTGGCCGACCAGCCTCTAAAATATGACTGCACTCAGTGATCTCAAAACGCAGAGAATTACTTTTTTTTAAATAAGTCTGGCATAAGGATTACAAATATAACGGGGAGCACATAGCCCCCTAAAAGGCCACACTTGGAACGCATTTCTTCTTAATCAATCTTATTTTCTTCTTTTAATGTGTCTGATCTTTTAGTGTTATCCGCTGCTTTAGGTTTTTCTATATTATTGATTATGGATTCCCGTTTTGTTTTCTCTTCCGTGTATTGATGATTCATTATTTTAACAACGTTTTATTTCCATTTTTAGTCTCGCAATTACAGATTTGGTTCATGCAAAAATTAAGTTCTGTATGTTTGTAATATTGTATGTAGAGATGTATAAAAGCAATCCGTTTTTCCTTTCCCATGTCTATTTTGCCTTTCCTCATTTTTTTCTTTAGAAGAAATAATTTTGTGTTTTCCCTGTTCATAATTTCCTTTATCTGTTCAACTTCTCCTGCTTCTTTTTCGGTGGTTTTGTTGTGATTGGTTTCTGCAGCTTTAGTATTCACGTTGTGCCAGTCCTCTCCCTGCAAATTTACAATATGGCAGCGTTATTTGATGTTGGTACATCACTTAGCTTTTCTTTTATTCCCGAATGCTCCAGTTATGAGAAACAACTTCTATTGAATATACGTCGAGCTTCGTCTACAATGCAACGTTTAATTGGAGGTAGTCAGTAGATATGACACATGATTTATTCATGCAACCTCGGTGGCCTCCTGTTGTGTGATTGTTTTTGTTATAACATTCCATTATTAGTCTATTTATTACTGGGATCAATTTTGTACGTTGGATTGACTTCGGTTCTTTGCCTGAACCATTTCTAACTATGTCTATTATCAGCCTTTTATTTTTGTCTTTTATCATATGTTATGGTTTGCTCTTTAGGCAACACCTCTCTCCTGTGTATTTATCTATTGATCTTGTCACTAGAATAGTGTTTAGTAATCAAGTATGTGCACAATAACACAAAAGTACAAGAAAATCGATACAGACAGTAAAGGACAGGAGATAAACAGTAAAACAACTCGAAAAATCTTTCTGTTCCCCATTGTTTCTGAAACACAAAATATGGCAATATATAAAACAAGATCTTATCTATATAATCATGTTTAATAAAGAAAAACGGTTATTAACAATCAATAATTCCGAAACGTAGGAAAACCTTGTGCGGACACTAAACTTGTTTGTCAAATCAATTGTGAACTAACGGAAGCGTAGAAATTCCGTGATGATTCTACATCAATATGTATAATTTACTCTATAATTTAATGTTGATAATAATGTTCATTTTGAAATAATCAATGTCTTTTAGAGTGAATACTCTTAAAAGGTGCTCTTACTTTTTCAATAAAAATTATTGATGTCGTAAGCTGAATATTAAGTAAGAATATCGGAAACTCGGTAACAGAGAGACAATGGAAAAGTAAAGGGAAATTTCGCTTAATATTAAATGAACATTTTTACAATTAGAAAAAAGAGAAAGAAATAGACTAAAATGTACGACTGGCGCACACATTCATTACATAAGTAAAACGAATGTGTCTTTTTAGTATTTATTTATTTATTTAAAATGTGTAGCAACTTAATTATTTAAAAAATAATGAGTATTCTCTGTATGTTTACCGTAGAAAATAAGTATCAGATAAATGGTGTTGACATCGATAAAAATGTAACTTTGAAATATTTATTAAAAAGTGTATAGTTTTATCAACGGAACAGCCTGATTTGATTTTGGAACAATTCATTTTAAAATAGGTAAAATCGTAATAGTTTAGTTTGTTGACCTCGGGTTAATAACCAATCGCCATATTTTGTTAATGTGTGTGAAAGGTTATAACGTACAAGTGAACCTTGGGTTTACTTTCGGCAACCTCGTAACTCTCGCTTCCATTATTTTGTCTTTAAGTCTTCACATTCCATAGGTGATGTTTTTGACAAAGGGAGAATAATTGCTGCTTTCTGGGTCGGTATCTATCGATCTAAAGTTTATCGTTGGCTATTTTTTTTTACCTAGAAGTAGTATTTTTTAGCTCCTTGCATCAAGTGGCTTCATGCCTTGTCTGGAGCAATTTCTATTTTTAAAAAAGTAGTATTATATAGATTAGGCTTGATTTGAGCGAATCGAAATAAGCAAAGTGTATCAATAATTACTACATGAGCAAAATCTTATTACTTATGTCATCTCGATTTAATACTCCCTTTTCACCTGTTGATCGCACGTGTCTATTAGCAAATCCCTCTTTATTTATTATTTAATCTTTCTGCGTCTGAACGTTTAACTTAACAATTCCTTTTTCTGCTCCTCGTTTTTCTAATTCTAACAACATGCAGGAATTTGAATATAATGTGAATAAATACAGTTTTACTCAACTCTCTACTTTGGATGCCATATAAATATTGCCCCAAATCAGAGTATTGATTTACTCCTTTCCAGGAGTTAGGCACAAGGCCATTTTTAATCTTACTCCAACAAGTAAGATGTGACCCAAGGTCGGGTCGGGAAAGTGGGGTTTGAAAAGCCAGCGCCCGAGAAGTGAGCACTTGGGCCATTAAAAATTGCCTGGGCAGCCCCGTCGGCATTCCCCGGTAGGGGTGCCGCAGGCAATAAGCAATAAACTTACTTCTCCCCAAAGAGGGGAGGCGAAGCCTGGGAGGGTGGACCTCCTAGAACTGTACAGGACAGACCCATAGACCGGCGTAAATCAAGCCCGAAGGCCAAGACAATACCAGTCTATGGGTTGCAGTATGCATCGGAACAGATACTACACCTTGATCTTAGCAAAAAAAAAAACAATCCAGAGTAGCCCATTACGTCTCAGTGGATATATCCTTTGTTTTTGGTAAACAAAAGAAAGAAAAACAACAACAAAACTTCAATGCACGACGCTGAATCTCAATGTTTTTTTTTCATGCTTCTAATTGTTCACTACTCTCTTCTCACCCAAATAAATAGCGATTCAATCAGTAATTCGATTAAATTACTGTGAATCGAAACATGCAAAGTTTTGTTTTTTAAATACAACAAAAATATTATATTAGTAGTCATAGTATTTACTCACTATAACATTGATCTTCGAGTTTCCCCCGGGCCTTGATCAGCGCTGCCTTATCAATATAAAATAAAAATAAAAATGCTCACATGTCATTATCAGTGGTCGCTCACTCGCAACAACAGGCGGTGTTCCTGGTAGCCTGCCAAACTTCCTAGTACACTCTTTCTTTCGATAACCGTTTCAAATCAATCTGTGCTTTCGAAACAGCAGTTTACTAATTTCATTTCTCGGATGCAATAGTTATTGGCTCACTCTGAAATGTTGGTAGGCATGAGCCTCCACAGATTTCTAGTACTCTCCGTTCCCTGTTTATGACCCTTCTTTTTACTTTACTATCCTCCATGACCTTTCATGGTTATTCTTCGGGATACTAACCAAAGCTAGCGCACCATATTGTAGGGTTCAGATTATACGGTTTTCCCAAGCAGTGTCTGTTCTCTTCGATCGGCATAATTTTCTATTTCAACTTACCAGTGGTCAGTCGCTGTTACCTGGTGATATCGTTTAAACTCTCGAGGATATTTTCGACTGTTTTCTATCAGTGTTCTCCGATGTACAATATCAATTCTACGTCTGATTCCAATCTTATTAACCGAAATATTCTTAGCGCTCCTTCAATTATTGTTATTACAGTACGTTTTTTCATGTTCTATATCTCTTGACAGCTTTCTGGAAATCCCATGTATTTGCTTACACTGCGTCCAGCGATAAAAGCTTTCCAATAAAATGTTAATTTATTCATTATAGTGTTAACCCATTTCAGTAATAGTTTGGCGTAAATTCCGGCACATCATGATAACATCATTTGATTGATTTGCACAAGCCACTATAATAGATTCACTGGTTCAGTCAATACAAGCCTTTTTGAAATAATAAAGATCCATGTTGGTTATGTGTGTAAATAAGGAATTTGTTCATGGTATGTATTGAATTATATATTATTATATATTTAATTATATCAATTAATTGTTTAATGTAACCGTCATTCATCGTAATTTTGTTTTTGTTTTCCTTATTTTCGCTAATAAACGTTAATTTGTTTTTTTTTAAATGTAAAAGCTATTACTATTGGTCGGTAAACATTCAGTGATTCGACACTATCTTAGTTTTCAAATACTAGCTATGAGTTTATGCTTATTTTTTCGAAACACTTTTATAGTATTGATTTACTCCTCTCCAGGAGTTAGGCACAAGGCCAGTTTTTATCTTACTCCCACAGGTAAGATGCGATCCAAGGTCGGGTCGGGAAAGTAGAGTTTAAAAATTGCCTGGACAGCCCCGTCGGCATTCCCCGGTAGGGGCGCCTCAGGCAGTAAGCAATAAACTTACTCCTCCCCAAAGAGGGGTGGCGAAGCCTGGGAGGGTGGACATCCTAGAACTGCACAGGACAGACCTATAGAATGGCGTAAATCAAGCCCCGAAGGCCAAGACTTTGGTAAGTTCATGTAGCTGCTTCTTTTCCCATTTTACTTTTCTCGCCTTTCTGTTTCTCGTCTATCTGTTTCCATGGTGTTCTCTTATGTGGTTCCTTTGTAGATAAAGTATTTTCTATTTTGTCTGATGTATATTACTAGTTCTTTAATTAAATCGTCCGGGCAGTCTTCAATAATATCAAATTTTCCTTCTGTATTTTATTGTTAGTAGTAGTAGTAGTTGTAGTAGCAGTAGTAGTAGTATTGTTATTATTATTGGTATTATTGTTACTATTATTATTATTGTTATTATTATTATTATTACTATTATTATTATTACTATTATTATTATTACTATTATTATTATTTGATCACGAGTCGTTTTGTGTGATCGATTACTGGCAATAAAACTGGTATTTCCTTGAGGTCTGAGTAACAAAGAAGTCTCCTCAGAAGTATAGTACGCTCTGCTTTGATAACACTGCAAATTAGTGTGCGTTCTCACAACAGATCTTTTTAATTACTATTGTCAATATCGGTAGTAGTAGTAGTAGAAGTAGTAGTACTAGACGCATTAGTAGTTATGTATGCCATGAATTAGGAGTACTGTTATGCTAAAAAAATGACGACATCAACTATTGTATATTTATAATAATATTTATATATGTTATTGTTCGGTTGCATCGAACAAGTTAAATATGTGAGAGGTGGGAGAAGCACAGGAAGCCAGCAGAAGTCGATGTCATACTACCTAGCCGGCAGATTCTCTCGACGGCAATTTGGACTAGGTTTTATAACATTTTGAACAACAACGCATTAACACATGTAACCGACTATTCTGGGATGTCGCCTTTGTTCTCAATGTATTTACGTCGCCTAATCTATTTTAGTTTCTATTTAGCGACGGTTATAATTTCGTCTGGAGATACCCATTGCAAATTAACTACCTCATTTATTATTTCGTATTTTATTTCATGGCTTGTTATTTTCCATGTGTTAATTACCCGTGTTGTGTTTCTACCGCGGAGGTTAGTGTCCCGTTTAAGTAGCCTTGTCTATACCTGCTAGGTGCTATTTCTGGTAAACGAGACCCAATTTTCTACAATAATTTAGGGTCAAATTACATTGTACTTATTAAAGCGTACAATTATATTTAAATATGATGACTATAATATAGGAGGGATAGGCTAACTCGTATTTAGAGAGAGAAATGCTTTGTGTTTTAAATTATTCAGATTGTAATACAGACTAGTAAATATTTTAAGGCAGTGACAAGCCTCACGTTCGTTAATTTGAGAAATTTCAATCTCTCATCGTTCCGACAAATATAGTAATTCGTAATTATACGCGTAATAAAATAGATAATTCAGACACTACACCAATCAATATATACCAGTTAAAACAAAAGATTTCAAGGAAGAATGAGTAAACAGAAATAGTTAACAGACAATTTTATGAAATAGAAACCAATGCATTTGGTAAAAATAAAATAAGTTATCAGATAGTAAATATAAAGGTAAGAAAAGAAAAAAAGTCGTATTCAGATGAAGATTAATTGAAATGAATGACGATTAAAACAAACGAACGCATAAGACACAACAAACATCTCATTTGTTATTCTAGTCAAGTTTATCTTCTAATAAAACCAAAAACAGTGAATTAATATTAAATTAGTTTTTGTTTAATGAAAACAATCATAGACAAACACTTTGAATTTGAAAATATGCTGATTGTATCAGACAGTTTGACAACTACATAATTCAGTTGGTAACAATTAAGATGCGTTTCTTTTCTTCAATTCGTCTTTGGACATTTAGAATGAAGATTAGCGTTCAGGACAAGAATTCAATTGCATTGATTTGTGTTATGAGAAGGAACACACTCAGGTCTACTTGGCAGCTTCCTTAGCACTTTACTGTGCAAAGTAGAATAGAGGAGTGTAGTACGATGTATGGACGCCATCTTACTTATAGCAAAAGATATAACGCAAGATATGTAAATAAACGATTTTATGTAAACGAACTGATTAAGACAAAACAAAGGGAGCAGCTATTCTAAATCTTAATGCATTCAATTCGCGCGCTTGGCCGTAAATATTCTATTTCAAAATATAAAAGTGGCATACACATGGAACCACAAATATATTTCATGGACAACTATACCCTATCTGTCTGTCATGTTAGCTTTGCTTTATTTACTGATACTATTACTGTTGGCGCATAAAGTACCGCCCTATCAAGCGGGGTTTATTTAGCTTCTTCAAGCAGTGGTCTGTTGAGAGCTAGCTGCAGTAAAAACAAGACCTACGAAAGTGCGAATGATCTCTATGAAGGACAACAATTGCCCACCCTGATACAGACTCTAAAGTAAATCTTAGGTTAACTTTAAGCAACCGCTATGCTCTTGCTTCCTCTTATTATGTTATGTAGTCTTTCATAGACACTAGCTAATGCATAGAATGAGATATGTATCTACAAAGTGAAAGTGAAAGTTGTGAGCGACGTCCCACTTACCTAAATCTTATAACGCCTTTGAAGTCGATGTAAATAGGATTATTTTCGACTCAAACTGATTGGAAAGTTGAGAGAATGCCTGCTTATAGTATTATAGAGTACAAGCTAAAAAGTTGCACTGCACACAGTATTTGAAGCTTAAAAATTACTCACAATTTATTGGTGTAAATAATATATATATATATATATATATATATATATATATATATATATATATATATATATATATATATATACAGGGTGTCTCAAAAAAAATGTACTCACTCTTAGAATGGCAAAATGTGCAGAAGATGTCGAGTTTGCACACAAAATTGTGTGGAGCGATGAAGCAAAGTTTTCTCGTCATTCTACGAGTGAGTACATTTTTTTGAGACACCCTGTATATATATATATATATATATATATAGTTATATTTGTTTGAAAAAAGGCTAACGGAAAAAAAGTCAGAATGCAGGAGAAAATCAAATAACTAGAGATGTGACCGGTTTCGTTCGTATTATCGAACGTCGTCAAAAAAAGTGAAGATTTGGAAACAATTTATTTTGAAGGCACACACATGGGAGAAGGAAAAGATGATCCGATTGGACCATATGGGAAGACCTTTAGCTACATTGAAATATGATTTGACAAGTAGGTGACATATTCCTCTTTATTTCTCATTCTTTTTTATACCTTCATCCATTTTCCTTTTCTTTCCATTTTCGCACCCATCGAGCTAGCATAGGGTCGGCGGAGGGGGTAAAGCCGATAAGAGGGCAGAGGACAGAGAAACTAGCAAGGATAAACACACATAAAGTGGAAGATATATATATATATATATATATATATATATATATATATAAGCATGCATGCAAGTATGTATGTAAATATATATAAGTATAAATAAACACAAATTGAACCATCGCAACGTAGGAGTGGGCATGCAATTGATACACCGAACACAAGCCGTCAAAAATTAATCGGAAAATATCAAAGATAGTTCTTCTTATTCGTCTCATTTTAAGTTTCTAAAGCAATAAAAATCTTAAATTGACAGTCTAGAAAAATCTATTTAACAGTCAAACCAATGTGAATTCTATCCTATTATAAGAATATTGGGTATGCCGGCCTATATTTCTCTGTCGTTTTTTTAAAGTAAATGATGATAGGAAATACATGTAAGAAAAATTCTTAGTTCATGGATAGGGTTAAGTTTAAAAGAAATGTATTTAAAATGATATAATTAGCTATAAAACTTGCTATTATTTCAACAATTTATATTTATTTATTCATTTATTTATTTATTTAAGTTTTTATTTTTATTTTATTTTTTAATTTATTTATTTATTATCATATAAATATTTAATAAGGGTCGCAGTGGTGTAATATATTACATTGTTTTAGTGCGATTTTTGCTAGGTGCCTTCTAAGGGTATACGATCCGAGCCTGTTGTTGATGTTCGATGGTAATACAATAAGTATAGTCGCGCTTTCACTGCATTTGCGGCGTGAGAGAGTGTTCGATTTTCAGACTGTACTCTTCCCAAAAGCGAACATGCTTTCTCATGTCGCAAATATATATATATATATATATATATATATATATATATGTATATATATATATATATATGAAGTGTTCGAATGAAAAACGCGATGAACGCCATTTCCCAAATTGTAAAGCTATCATTACAAAGAGTACGTCATTATAAGACTCGACTACGCTACAAAAAGTTGTTTTACATAACATAGTACTGGCATAATTGATGGTTGCGTTCAATTAAAATAATCTTTATTTCGAAATCTATATTTAAATGATTCGTTCTTTTATTATTTAATGTCTCAATTTGAACCGATTGGATTTATTGCGTCTTAGATTCGAACTCTTTATATATATATACATATATACATAAATAGCACATGTGTATATGTAAGTGAAGATATATGTATGTTTGTGTGTAGAGGAAAGGGTGTGTATCTGTGTACATATGAGTTTGTATATACAGTTATATACATAACAACTTAGTTGTAATAATGTAATTATTTATTATGATTCCTAAAAATAAACATTAGTCAGGTATGTACATACACAGACACACACCCACACACACACACACACACACACACACATATATATATATATATATATATATATATATATATATATATATATATTTGGGGGTAAGGTACACGATAAGTCATGAAAATGGAATGCCGTGGTAGACAAAATGTGTGAAAAATGACAAACGAAAAACAGGTTAAAGTGCAGGATAAAAATATAACAAGAGATTTGACCGGTTTCGTTCGTGTCAGCGAACGTCTTCAGAAAAAGTGAAGATTTGGAAACAATTTTATTTTGAAAGGCACACACATAGGAGAAGGAATAGATGATCCGATTAGACCATATTAGAAGACTTTTAGTGACATTGAAATATTACAAAGAGGTCACACATTCTTCTTTATTTCTTATTCTACTTTTTATATTTTTATTCATTTTCTTTTTCTTTTTCACTTTCACACCTACTGAGCTAGTATAAGGGAAGCGGTAGGCGGAGGGGTTAAGGCGATAAAAGGGAAGAAGACATATAAACTATCTAGGATAAACACAACATAAGAGTAGGCATGACATTGATACACCGAACACGAGCACCCAAAAATTAATCGGAATATATCAGAAATAGGTCTGCTAATTTGTCTCATATCAAGTTTTATAAAGCAATACAAATCTTAAATGGACAGTTTAGAAAAATTTATTTTACGATAAAACTAATGTAAATTATATCTTATTATCAGAAAAATGTATTTTTTAACAGTGTAAGATGATATGAATACATGTAAGAAAAATCCTTAAATAGGGTTAAGTTTGAGAGAGATGTATTAAAAAGATTTGATTAGCTATGAGACTTGCTATTATCTCAACATTTATATATATATATATATATATATATATATAGAGAGAGAGAGATAGATAGATAGATAGATAGATAGATATTTAATAATTTTTGGGTGCTCGCGTTCGGTGTATCAATTTCATGCCCGCTCCTATGTTGTGTTTATTCTAGCTAGTTCCTCTGTCTTCTTCCCTCTTATCGCCTTTACCCCTTCGCCTACCGCTTCCCCTATACTAGCTCAGAAATTGTGAAAGTGAAATAGAAAAAGAAAAAAAAGAAAAATATAAAATATAGAATAAGAAATAAAGAAGAATGTGTGACCCACTTGTCATATTTCAATGTCACTAAACGTCTTCTATCATGGTCCAATCGGATCATATTTTCCTTCTCCCATGTGTGTGCTTTTAAAAATAAAATTATTTCCAGATCTTCACTTTTTCTGAAGACGTTCGCTTACACGAACGAAACCGGTCAAATCTTTTGTTTTTGTGTTTCTCCTGCACTTAAACCTGTTTTCGTCTGCGATTTTTCACACACACACACACACACACACACACATATATATATATTTATTTATTCATTTATTTACATATATATGTTGGTGTGTATATAAATATATGTCGTATTCGTACGGTGATATAGGTGTGTGCATATACATGCTGTATTTGTTGGTGTATGTGTGTATGTTCATAGGGATATATGTATATCATACACCTTTAGTAGTAAATGTCTAATATTATCATGACCGATTAAGACAAAACGAAAGAAGCAGCTATTCTGAATCTTAAAGCATTTTGTTAGTGGACTTAGTCGTAGCTATTCTATTTTAACACTTCAAAGTTGCATACACAGGGAACCACAAACATCGTTCAGGGACTACTACAGTAATTTATCTGTCACGCCAGTTTTGCTTTCTTTCCTGATACTATTATTATAGTATGCTGTTAGCGAATGAAGTACCGCACTTATCAGGCAGGATTTAGCTTATCCTAGGCAGTGTGTTTGTTGAGAGCAAGCGGCAGTAAAAACAAGACCTACGAAACGGCGAATGATCTCTATGGAGGGCAACAATTATCCACACTCATACGGAGTCGAAAGTGGATGATGGGTTAACTCCTTTTCTGGTATGTAGTCTTCACTTTCCATGAACCATATTTGAGATTAAGGAAAAAGTATTGCATTTTAAGACTCGACTACGCTACAAAAATATATAATATAATACTGACATAATGGATGTTTGCGTTCAATAAAAGAGTGATTCGTATGGCCGGCTGTTGTTTTGAATGTGTTTTACGTAAGTAATTTTCAATCGTATCATTAAATACATCATAGTTTAGCTCTCAATCTATCAATCTCATCAACTATCACCATTTAGTGAAAATAAGGCATTGATAAGTGTCAACACATTAGTGAACAATAGGTAATTGTGTATGGTCATATTAACAATAGATGATGCTGCGAATTTATCGGAAGTGTAAGTATATAACTCACTACAATAGATTCGATATAACTTAAAGTTAGAATATTCGAGTAGATAGATCAACACATTTTCTCTGGGTTGATCACAAAACTCCTTTGGGGAGATTATTCCATCGTAAAATATTTAACAGTTTAACTATTTGATTGTATAATGCTCCATTATAGACACTCGCTAATGTATAGGATGAGATATGTATCTACAAAGTGAAAGTGAAAGTTGGGCGTGACGTCCCACTTACCCACCTCATATAACGCCTTTGAAGTCGATGTAAATAGGATTATTTTCGACTCAAACTGATTGGACAGTTGAGAAAATGCCTGCTCATAGTTGTATAGAGTAGAAGCTGAAAAGTTGCACTGCACACAGTATTTTAGGCTTAAAAATTACTCACAATGTATTGGTGTAAAATCTCTCTCTCTCTCTCTCTCTCTCTCTCTCTCTATATATATATATATATATATATATATATATATATATATATATATATATATATATATATATATATACATATGTATGTTTTCTCTGGAATCCTTGGTCTGATGAGGTTGACTTTCTGTGAAGAGTGCAACCGAAACATGTATGCACATACGTAACCAATAATGTTTGTATTAATACAAATGTATACATATATATATATGTATATATGAAGAGTTCGAATGCAAAACGCGATAAACGACATTTCCAAAATTACAAAGCTGTCACTTTCAAAAAGTATTGCATTTTAAGACTCGACTACGCTACAAAAATATATAATATAATACTGACATAATGGATGTTTGCGTTCGATAAAATAATCTTTTTTTCGAAGTCTATATTCAAATGATTCCATTTAGTTTATTATTCAATGTCTCAATTGGAACTGATTGGATCTATCGTCTTTTGCATTCAAACTCTTTATATATATACATATATACATAAATAACACATGTGTAATTGTGAGTCCAGATATGTATGTCATTGTGTAGATGAAAGGGTGTATATTTGTGAACATATTAGTTGCCATAATTTAATTGTTTATTTTCATACCTAAAAATAAATAATATTCAGGCATGTATATATATATATATATATATATATATATATATATATATATATATATATATATATATATATATATATATATAAGGTTAATCCAACAAAAGATATAAGAGGCAACTAATATCTTTAATTAGTGAACATCCGGATAAAACTGAGGCTCAATATACTGGATAGAGCCTTAATAACATCATATGAAGTGAAATAATAAAATAAGCTGCGAATCAAATTTTATTAGAATTCAATGTTCAGGACATTAAGGTACTTTGCCTGAACATTGAATTCTAATAAAACTTGATTCGCACCTTATTTTATTATTTCACTTTAGATAATAATATATATATATATATATATATATATATATATATATATATATATATATATATATATATATATATATATATACATTTTGTCATATATATGTGTGTGTTTATACATATATGTAGTTTCCGTACGGTGATATTAGTGCGTACATATACATGCTGTATTTGTTGGTGTACGTGTGTCTGTGTATAGGTATATATACATATCATACACCTAAAGCATTAGGTGTATGATATTCTTTAGGTCCTATTTTTGTCACTCGCACTTAAAGCTTTGCCACTAATAATAGTATTGAAATTGTTTTTCCCTTGGAGAAAACGATACATAAAAATATGTACGGACTAAAATAAAGCACCTGATAAACTTCAAGTTATGTTTACTTTGTATTTTAAAAGCAATTCATATTTTTCTTTATCTTATACGATGGTAAATGCATGAGTTATCTAATGCCGTTGGTCGCATTCTACAAATATTGTCGTAAAAAGAAGCAAGGTAAAATGTCATGAAAAGTCATGTTATTAATTCCCGCTATCACCTTTTATTCAAATTGTATACTTATTTATAAAGTAAACTATACTTTATTTATACTTCAAAAAGATAGCAACATGCATGAGGAATCTAACTGTGTGTGTCCCATTCTACAAGAAATTGACTATAAAAGGAGCAAGGTAAAATGTCATGAACAGCAACTTTCTAACGATTCTTATCATGTTAAAATCAATTTATCTTTGTTATTTTGAAAGAAAACTGTATAGTAATTAAACTTAAGTGAGAGAAAGTTACATGAAAACCGTATTGTAATTAAACTTAAGTGAGAGAAACTTACATGAAAACTGTATCCAAAATATCAACAAGAGAAAAAAGCTCGTATAAAGTTTGTAAAATATTTTGAGGTGATAATTTGATTCTTATGTAAAAAAATAAATAAATAAAATAATTAACGAATAACACCTTTCTTTAATTCGTAATCTATTCAATGAATACATTTCGATCAGTGGCGGCTCGTCGCTAAAATTAGTGTTAGTGTTGGTTAGACACGTTTTACCCATTCTTTCAATGTTATGTAAAAGGACAAGTTTTGTGATTACGTGTATTTTTACATTTTTGTGACTTGGACTTAGACTTAGTTGTAAAAAATCGAGTTAATTGTCCTAAAAGTTTGAATGCTCCGAAAATACGGGATTCGAACACGTTTAATTTATATATGAAACTAAATTCGAAAATAATTGTCATTTTTTTTTCCGCGAAATAGTGTTCACACGTAATCGCATAAAAAAGGTAGAATCTATTTTTTCAGGATAAGAGGGGATTTAACTGAAGAAGCCAATCTACAAATTTACTGATTTTACTTTTTAGTCATTAAAAAAAATTATTGAACATTTTGAAAAAAATGGCTATTTTTGTATCATTGAATTATTCGGATTTTAATTCTCACCTTTGTTTTTATGTTCACAACGTTTCGGCCGATATAAAAGGGGATTTAACTGAAGATGTCGATCTACAAATTTACTGATTTTACTTTTTAGTCATTAAAAAAATATTAAAAATAATAAAGAAATTGTCTATTTTTGTATTATTGGATTATTCGGACTTTCATTCTCACCTTTGTTTTTATGTTCACAACGTTTCGGCCGATATAAAAGGGGATTTAACTGAAGATGTCGATCTACAAATTTACTGATTTTACTTTTTAGTCATTAAAAAAATATTAAAAATAATAAAGAAATTGTCTATTTTTGTATTATTGGATTATTCGGACTTTCATTCTCACCTTTGTTTTTATGTTCACAACGTTTCGGCCGATATAAAAGGGGATTTAACTGAAGATGTCGATCTACAAATTTACTGATTTTACTTTTTAGTCATTAAAAAAATATTAAAAATAATAAAGAAATTGTCTATTTTTGTATTATTGGATTATTCGGACTTTCATTCTCACCTTTGTTTTTATGTTCACAACGTTTCGGCCGATATAAAAGGGGATTTAACTGAAGATGTCGATCTACAAATTTACTGATTTTACTTTTTAGTCATTAAAAAAATATTAAAAATAATAAAGAAATTGTCTATTTTTGTATTATTGGATTATTCGGACTTTCATTCTCACCTTTGTTTTTATGTTCACAACGTTTCGGCCGATATAAAAGGGGATTTAACTGAAGATGTCGATCTACAAATTTACTGATTTTACTTTTTAGTCATTAAAAAAATATTAAAAATAATAAAGAAATTGTCTATTTTTGTATTATTGGATTATTCGGACTTTCATTCTCACCTTTGTTTTTATGTTCACAACGTTTCGGCCGATATAAAAGGGGATTTAACTGAAGATGTCGATCTACAAATTTACTGATTTTACTTTTTAGTCATTAAAAAAATATTAAAAATAATAAAGAAATTGTCTATTTTTGTATTATTGGATTATTCGGACTTTCATTCTCACCTTTGTTTTTATGTTCACAACGTTTCGGCCGATATAAAAGGGGATTTAACTGAAGATGTCGATCTACAAATTTACTGATTTTACTTTTTAGTCATTAAAAAAATATTAAAAATAATAAAGAAATTGTCTATTTTTGTATTATTGGATTATTCGGACTTTCATTCTCACCTTTGTTTTTATGTTCACAACGTTTCGGCCGATATAAAAGGGGATTTAACTGAAGATGTCGATCTACAAATTTACTGATTTTACTTTTTAGTCATTAAAAAAATATTAAAAATAATAAAGAAATTGTCTATTTTTGTATTATTGGATTATTCGGACTTTCATTCTCACCTTTGTTTTTATGTTCACAACGTTTCGGCGGATACACCACCGACCTTTTTTTAGGTACAATATCTTTTCGAATTTGTGAACTAGAACATAAGAGTCGAACTTGAGAAACATGACGGAATTTGTAACTAAATCCTTTATTTAATACACAGGAGTAGATAGTTCTCCTTCCATCAGCCCTTACCCTGTAGAAGTTTTAAAGCATTAGATATTATGCTATTCTTAGTTATTATTATTAGTTATGAGAAAGAATTGAACCTTCAACCGTCCCATATTCCATGTTCGACATAAACATTCCTAAGTTTGAAAATATGCATCTAAAGAAAGCCGGAGATTACATCGGTCGAACCGTTGTGAAATATAACCAATTAGAGAATAGTAATCCGAACAATACAAATAATTAATCCTCATCTAAACTAAATTCGAAACAGTTTTTTATTGTTCAAAAAAAAAGTTTAACTAAGAAATGAGGGTAAAATCTTATTTAGTCGCATAAAATATTAAAAATGAAATTGGTCATGACATTACTTTTAAATAAATTGTGCACGAGGGATGATGGTATTAAAAATATGTATTTCTTGTCGCAGGACCCTTTTGCAAGGCCGTCTTTAATGTACGGCTGAACTTAGTGATCGTTCGTCAATTAATGATATTATTCAAACACTAAATTTTGCACTAAGTCCCCAGTTTTCTTCTTGATTTTATCAGAAATATGACATTTTTAGCAGGATACGACCCTGAATTCTACACTTTATCACATTCAAGAGAATGGTAGGCGAGGAATAAACAACACACGCACAATAAAAAACAAACACTGTATTCGACCATCATACGAAAAGTAAAAGACTTTTCGATGTGGGGAGCGACAGTTCACCGCTGCCTTTCTGCCGCTGGTGTGACTCGCGCATGCGTGCAAGAAGCAAACACCAAATAAGTGTAACTGCGAATCTCACAGTTCAATTTTATCACAGTTTTATTTTTACATTGATCTGGGGAATGCCTACAGACATTAAAGTTAAGGATTGTATAATGTACACGCAAAAACACAAAAAACAAAAAAAACGAACGTATTATTTTTTGATGATATCGATAATATTAAGCAGAAATAAATTGGGGTGCTGCAGTCCTACAGTCCCTATACACGAGCCGCCACTATTTACGACACAGAGATATAGTTTCAAAACATACATACAGAAACGCATAATCCATTCGGACAAATGGCGGCGATAATCAAAAACATCGTAAGGTATTTTCCGCGTGTTTAAATGACCATTAAAAACTAATGGTTATTTATCCTGTCCAAATACGTATTCTAATCATTTCTTCATACATCACAGAAAATACGAAACAGAAGATGTTCTTTCGTTCACGCACATTATGAATTCTATCATCTTTCAGGTTCGCACATAAACTATCAGGGTAATGTTTCAACGTTTTATAAGTTTTGAGATATCTGATTACAAACTATTTAATAACCGATTTGAAACCACTGAACGGGATAATGCCGGCGGGTATTAATGTTTACGTTTTCTTCTCATTTCGGCGAATTTATTTTCGTAAAACGAAAGAGTCGGCTTATATAGTCGATTCCGTGTGAACATTAAAAATATTTCGGACGACTGAAATACAATTTATTTAAATACATTTACAGTAAATATTTACTATTACCCCGTGATAGTTTATCCCCTAAAAACCTTCGCCGCCATTACAATTTACTTATACTTATTTACTTTTAGTTTTATACTCTCATTTGTTTAGCTGCAATATTTTAAGAACTTTTAAAGTGAAGAAGTGTAATCGTCCTTCCTTTTTCCAGGTGGAATAACTTGTTATTTACTTTTCTAGGTTTATTTATTTAAGAATATTAAGTTACATAAGTCCGCAGTTTCAACTGTAATGCATACTTGCATGAGTATGTATATAATGTATTTTTATGTAATTATTTTTATTGGTGATTGTAGAGTTCGTTGTTATTTTGCTTACTATCATGTCGCTTGTCTCACTTTCCTAAGTGATTAAGATGCAGAAAATTGCATTATTAATCGCCCTTAACTTCATAGGACGTATGTTCTCCGTTAATATATATTTTTATTTATTTTATACGTACATGAAAGTTATCCACGGACACGTGTTTTGGCTCACAGTCGTCATCAACATGGCTAACTTAGACAGAGATCGAACCTTCGATATTGAATAAGTATATATATATATATATATATATATATATATATATATATATATATATATATAAATGTGTGTATGCCTGTCTGAATTTCTTGTTAGTAATATGTATAATATGTGCATATGTGTATGAATAAACATATGTAACTAATATGCGTTCATATATGTATATTTTAGTACTATATCATATGCGGTAAGCAGTGAATATGGGGTGTATTTTATTGTTACCTGTGTTGAATATTTTGTTTTCTCTTAATATATATGACTTCTATAAACTATTTCATAATATATATATATATATATATATATATATATATATATATATATATATAATTTATTACAAGAATTAAAAAAGAGTAAATATATACTTACGTAGATATAAGTAAGCTAAAGCAATTTACTATATATATGATTTACTATTTAACCACAATCTAGCAAATATTCGTGTCTCTTGAATATGCATTTGGGTTATAATAATATGCGTTATTATGAGGAATACATATTTATTATTTAAAATGTTTTAGGGGTATTTGACAATAGATTCTTATGTTTTAGATTTGTTTTTGGTAAGAATTTTTAACTCTGCAGTACATTTGCAGTTTCTGATGTTTGTTATTATTCATGACTTTCGAAAATGTTGTGCTGATAATAGTCTAGTGGTTAAAAAGTATAACCCACTTGTTGACTTAACATAAGTACTAGCTTGAAGCAGCTGCCAACAATAATAATACCCATCATATAATGTGTTTTATTTTGGAATTTCATTTAATAATAATGATCTCGCCAATAGATTTATATATATATATATATATATATATATATATATATATATATATATATATATATATGTGTGTGTGCGTGTGTGGGTATGTGTATATTAAGATTTGTTTCAATGAAACTTAGGCTACTAGAATTTGGAAGTTAAGTGTTGATAATTGTATCTAATGCATTGACAACCTTCTATATGATCTACTTTGGAAGCATATGTACATTTGTTTGTATATATATATATATATATATGTATATGATTATTTTTATTTACACAGACACGTACAAAATCTGCGACCCTGGCATGTCGATGTTATCGATCAACAGTTATTATAAACTGAGATCTCATCAAGCAGACTTAGAATCCGATCTTAATCTCAGATCATATTTGGAGAGAATGAAATGGAGAGAAAAAAAGGAAAACCTTTTATATATAAAACCTTTCATGTATAAAAAAGGAAAACCTTTTATATATGTATATATTAATATATGCACGTACTATGGGTTTATACATATATTCCTTATTCTCTAATAAATAACTATATATATATATATATATATATATGTATGTATTATATATCTATATACACACATATTTTCACATATATTTATAAACGTACAAACACAATTTAACACACACTAATATATAAATATTATGTTCTTAAAGTCTTTACTAACTCAACATTTAGCAGATAAAAGAGAAGGTGAGTAGAGTATACTAATTTCTATGTATCGCATACCGAGATAAATTATTACGGCCATAATCATCTTCTTAATGATATCCTGATATTATTTATCGACATCGATTCATGCGACATAACTGTCTATGGCAGCAGTTTTCTGATTCATTGTCTTTCTAGTTCAAACGTTAAACAGCTACTTCTTACTTTTAACACCTTACACTTACCCTTACCTTAGTACAAGGGTAAACGGCTACTTCTTAGTTTTAACACCTCACCCAAACTCTAACCTTAACCCTAAACTTAATACAAAGGTTAACAGTTACTTCTTACTTTTAACTCTTAAACCTAACTTTTACCCTTGTACCAAGGTAAACAGTTACTTCTAACATTAAATACCTAACCTTAACCTTAACCCTAAACCTAATACAAAGGTAAACAGTTACTTCTTACTTTTAACACCTAACACTAACCCTAACATTAGAACACAGATACACAGCTACTTGCTAATTTAAACACCTAACCCTTACCCTAACCTTAACCCTAACCCTAGTACAAAGGTAAATAGTTACTTCTTCCTTTTAACACCTTACATTCACCCCAACCCTAGTACAAATGTAACCAGTTACTTCTTACTTTGAGCACCTAACCTTTACATACACCCTAGTACAAAGGTAAACCGTTACTTCTGACTTTTAACACCTAACTCTTACATGAGCCCTAGTTCAAAGGTAAACAGTTACTTCTTACCTTTAACACCAAACACCTAACCCGTACTAGTGTACAAAGGTAAACAGTTATTACTTACTTTTAACACCTAAGACCTGACCCTTACCTAGTACAAAGGTAAATTGTTACTTCTTACTTGAAACACAGACCACCTAACCTTAATCCTCGTACAAAAGTAAACAGTTACTTCTTATTTTTAACACCTAAGACCTAACCCTTACCCTAGTACAAAGAAAAGAGTTACTTCTTACCTTAAACACTTAACACCTACCTCTAACCCTCGCGCAAAGGTAGACAGTTACTTCTTAGTTTTAACAACTAAGACTTAACCCTTAGCCTAGTACACAGGTTAACAGTTAATTCTTTAATTTTAACACCTAACACCTAACCCAAATTTTAGTACAAAGGTAAACAGTTAATTCTTACCTTTAACACCTAACCCTACCCATTGTACAAAGGTAAACAGTTTTCACTTACTTTTAACATTAATGACCTGACACTTACCCTAGTACAAAGGTAAATAGTTACTCCTTACTTTAAAAACTTCACACCTAAGCCTAACCCTCGTACAAAAGTAAACAGTGACTTCTTACTTTTAACACCAAAGATTTAACCAATACTCTAGTACAAAAGTAAACAGTTCCTTTTTACTTTTAACATCTAACATTTATATAAACCCTAATACAAAGATAAACAGTTACTTCTTACTTTAAACACCTAACCCAGACTCTAAAGCTTACCCTAACCCTAACACTAATACAAAGGTAAACAGTTACTTCTTACTTTTTACACCTAATACTATCCATAATCCAGTACTAAGGTAAACAGTTACTTCTTACTTTTAACACATAACTTTAACCGTAATACCAAGGTAAACAGATACTTCTCACGTTTAACAACTAATCCTTACCCTAACCTTAAAATTAACCCTAGTACAAAGGTTACCAACTTTTAAAACTAACCCTAACCTTAGGACAAATGTAAACAGTATCATCTTACTTTTAACACCTAACCTATACAGTAACGCTAGAAAAAAAACTAAACAGTTAGTTCTTACTTTAAACACATAACACTGATTTAAACATTTGTACAAAGGTAAACAGTTACTTTTTACTTTAAACAACTAACTTAAACACTAAAAATACCCCTAACCCTAATCATAATACAAAGGTAAACAGTTACTTCTTACTTTTAACACCTAACCTTAACCCTAACTATTACATTACCTCTAATACAAAAGTAAACAGTTACTTCTTACTTTCAACACCTAAACCGTAACCTAATCTTAACCATAACTCTAATACAAAGGTAAACAGTTCCTTCTTACTTTTTACACCTAGCACTTACCCTTACCACAGTACCAAGGTAAACAGTTACTTCAGAAACTCAACTATTCGCGTAAATTAGTTTATATAAATGAAAGTGATGAAGAGAATATTCGCTAATAGCTTCTTCAAATATTCTTGGGAAAACTGAGTTTTGGACTGACGTTTTGTTATAGTATCATCACTATTTAGATAAACAATAGACTCTCCTAAAACGTATATAATACTTTCACTATAATCAACTCATGTATGGTGGGAAACAATGCTACTTGCTACATCATCTACCAGTCGAGCATTCGTCCTCTACAACCAATCCGACAGAGACTGGGCAATTGCATTGCCCTTTTTTCAGTCAGACTGTGTTGTGTTAGTTCTAGGTATGCATAAGAGATCAACCCACACATGCCTTGCCTTCCGACCTTGGAAATATGATAGTATATTTCTAGCTGCCGAGATCCATGCAATTTCTTAGGTATCAGAGTTACCACCTCTGGGATGCTGCTTTATCCTTTCAACACTTCGGCTTTGAGCCACATTATCCTAAGTGTGAAAGATGTAAATACCGAAGGCGAGTAGAAGGGGCTACACTGTCAACATTGTATTACTGTAATCTAACTTTTTTTATATTAAATGTATGGGGTTTTCTTATTTATTTATTTATTTTTCCCATTTAACGACATAACACGTTTATTAACGCTTTTTCTGTTATTCAGTGTCGTTGTTTATCATAATCGTTGGATATAATCTCAGATAGATATAGTATTTCTCATATATTGTATGAGCGCATTAGGCCATCTCGATTATGATACAATTAAACAACCTAGGTTTTAATAAACCACTGATTGTCTGTCGACTTGGTAGATTTTCGCAATATTTATGTATGTCTTGTAAAAAAGCATCTACATCGTGAGTTTAATGTCAGCTCTTTACCGACCTGAAACAATTTTTCAAACACAAGTTATTACAATAGCTTACTAGGGATCGAGAAGGGTGATGCATATGGTATGCATTTATTAAATCAAATAATCTCGTCATAAATTGACACGTCTTATTTGTGCATGGGAATAAGAAAAGAAAAAACAACGTGAACAGTGCACATCTACATATTTGGTGACGGTTTTGACCGGGGTGCATTAAACATGGAGTCCCAAGATGATTCTGCTTTCTGCATAATAAAACCTAATATTAGACAAAATAGTAGAATAAAAATAAAAAGTGACGCAAATTTTAGAAAGTAAAAAAAAGAAAAGAAAAGAAAAGACGATTCATAAAAGACAGGTGAGAGTAGGAGAGAAGACTATGCAATCGATAGAGAATGCATGAATGCAGTAGAACAGTGGATACGAAGCAAATAAAGGGTTCATTGAAATTGAAAGCTTTACGATGATGTAAAAGGCGGAAGAAACTATTCCCGAAGAAAAGTGACATTATATTTACATTAGTTAAAAAAATGAGAAATATTTTTTTATGAAAAAAGTACAAAAAATTTAAAATGGTGACGTCAAAGAAAAACAAGAAAGTCTACGCGTGTATAGATTTCATACTCTCCCTCAATATGTAACTAGCTGTTTACATCACGATGTATGCGCCTACTCTTCAAAATGTTTAACAATATGTAAAAAAAAAACCGTATTAAAAATGATTGAGAAATTAAACACTTCAAATGTTAGGTCGCTGATTTCCAATAATATAACTATAATCTCTCACACGAAGAAGACAGGTACTTCAACTATCATATAGTCATGCTTGGGAGTAAGAGAGTAGAAAGTTGACTTTGAGTTTACTTCCGGCAGCTTATAACTCTCGCTTCCCTTATTTTGTCCTTATGTCCTCTCATTTACTGAGCGATGTTTCTGACAACGGGGGTAGTATTGCTGTTTTCTGGGTCGAAATCTATCCATATAACACTTATTGTTAGCTTTGTTTTGATTTTGACGTTGTATTTCTTTAGCTCCTGATATATAGTGGCGTCATGCCTTGTCTGGAGCGATTTCCATTAAAAAAAGTAATTACATTGAGCTAAATTTCCATGGGTCTTTCTGTTCGAAATTAACGATCAACTGATATCAATATTAAAAAAAAGAACTGACAGAAAGAGAAAACATATTACAGAATAATAAATAGAAAAGCATTATCAATTTTGACATTCAGCTTAAATATTGAACGCAAACCTTATGTTGATTGACGCAATTGCATCTAAATTGATGTCAGCAAAAAGGAAACACAGAGGAGGTGTAAGCAGTGAGTGGTTTGGGTGGAGAGAGTTGGGTTGGTATGTGACATCATGGAGAGAGAATCCAATTGAAAAGGGTGGGAGAGCGCGCAAATATCGCAACGTTCAATACCGGATTTTCATTCAAAGCACGTGAAAAAAAAATGCCACTCCACATACAGCAAGATATTACACAAACGATAAAACGCGCAATAAGCAAAAGAGTCTACTAATGCATGTATGTAGAATATATAGAAAGAGTATATGAGAGGAAAGTGTGGTTTACACCCATACGAAGAATGGGTGTGTCTCAGTAAGGCCAACTTGGAAATTTTGGGTAGGGGATCGATAATCGAAAAGATGAACAGCCCATTAATTTATTTTTCCGCAGTATGCTTTCATTAAATCGAATATTTTGTCAAGCAAAATAATATATATATATATATATATATATATATATATATATATATATATATATATATATATATATATATATATATTATTAAAAATAACCGACATAACTTGTCCGGATATTTTCGTATTGATCCCTTCAATTTTCCGGATTAAAGTCTTAATCTCGGATGAAAATTGACTGATGAAACTGCCGTAATTAACGTTTTGGTCCAGAGTACTTTCTGACCCATCTGGGTCTATCTTCAGTGGAGTAATGTCAAACAGGAAAAGACCTGGAGTAAGATTTATAATTAATTATGGCAGGAAAAATTTAAATATGAAACTATATTTATTAAGTATTATACTTAAATGCTTATAATATGGATAGCCTTAAAGTGGTTATCCCGCCACACATAAGACTTCGACTCAATAAACCTTCCCACAAAACTGTGTGCAAGGTCGACAAGACGTGCCTTGTGCAATGCTTCATTCTCTGATTAAGATGGTAAATGCCTCTTAAGCTGTAAATACAACAACTCAAATTCAGCAAAAACATCCTCTTTATTGATACGTGAAGGAGGAATGCTAAAATCAAGGCCACGTGAGAGGACACTTCTTTCGGTATCTGATAAGGAATGCTTGGAAAAGTTGAATATTTTACTTTCAATTTTCAGACCCGAGCCAAACTTCTTATTGATAAGAAAACTCCAGAAACTTAAAGGGAAGTTTGACTTTATTAAGTGAATAGAGAAAATAACAAATAGAATAATAATAGGAAAAGAATAGAAAACAAAAAATGCGTAATGTGTGTGAGCCTTTGTTTCATTACGGCCGCCATGAAAATGTAGAAATGCTTTACACCTTATGACATGAATTTTATAGCAAAGAATGGCAGACTAAAAGTGAGAAATCTTAAGAAAAACTTGAACTATAGTAGTTTAAGAATTGATAGGTTAATAAGATAGTGGACTCAATCAGCGTAACATTGCAAAAATAGTAATTTCTTTCTCTCTATACACTGTGGACTTTATTCCATAGTTGTAGTTCTACTGTGTTAACTTCTAAACGATGTTGTAAACTTGCGTTGAAATCTGATTCTAACCATATTATACACAATTGCATATCGATATAGCTAGAACGGTCTCTTATTTGATATGGTAAACGGTTGTGAATCTTTAATGGTTAAATATTATGTCGGCATTTATCACTTTGTTTAAGAACTTCAGATACAAAACTTTAAAAAGTGAAAAGATATGAATCCGAAAATACGTTTCGACGAAGATTATGTATATTCCTAGAACATTAGCCGATACACTGACTACTGGCTCAATTGCATAATTGTGAAATTTTCCTGTAAAGCCGGTCCAATCGTGAATGTAGATTCGATTTGTTTTCTCCACTGGTAATGCACGATGATTACGGCAACAGATTGTATACATTCGTTACATATTAATTTATATTAAAAAATCATTGTTTTATGACTGTCTCGAACTACGATATTTTGTTGTTCCGCCGCAGACGTTTAGGGCGTCACTATGAACCTCACGCTGGAAATATTTCGTTGGGTCTGGCAGAAAAAAACTTCGTCACGGAACAGGGCGTTGTTTACATACGGTTACTACGCCGTTTGGATTCCTTAGACACTGTGTTTAAATATTTCTGTTACTTTTTCCCCTTAGGTTTTCTGATTACGATGCAGACATAAAACTGAGACATATTTGATGACGGATATTAAATATTTGTATGTGTGTGTATGTGTAGCCTGATGATCTCCTTCGTAGTCAAACTATGGTAAACCAACACAAGACAAATTGTATGCATAATTCCATTGAGCTCGGAATACGTGTGTGATATCATCAGCGGGAAAAGAGGTCCCCATAGACGTCGTTCGTTGATAGCGGTTTCGTCGCTTTCTCGGGCTGATCGGCCTTGATCTGCCACGATCCGCCTTTGTCCAGGGTGAATCCAAACTGTCACTCCTGAATCTTTTAACTTTAAACCAGCAATCTTATTTCAGTATTTTTATTGTTTAGTCATCAACCCTCTCAACAATAGAAAATGACCACTATCGTCTTGCCCTAACAGCGACACCCATCTGGCTATACGTACTATTTTCGATTGTCTTTGTGTACGTCGGCGAGTTCTTTCCCATCAGAGGTGTCAGCACTTAACGTTCATAGTATCACATGTGTACCTTTCTAAGAGTGGGGTTAAAAACTGAGCAGAGTGATCGAGTATTAAAAAATTGAAATGTAAAAAGCGTAATATATATGTATATATAATATTACAGAAGATCAGAACAACATGGTACCGTCGGTTTCAAATCAACAAGTGTTTAAGTTTCATTGATTATCGTCAGCTATTATTGTGGATCTAGTGGAAAACAATATATAGAACAATGGCTGACGATAATCAATGAGACTCGAACACTTGTTTATTTGAAACCGACAGTACCATGTAGTGTTGACCTTCTACTGCGGTGTTTCAATGGTTTGACACCGGTTCTTCCCGTTTTTTTTTCGACTCTCTCGGTCTTCTATTGTTGTCTTTTGAAAATGAAAGTTTTTCTTTCGAAAATTTAAGATTACCTCTTGCCGAACTTTTTATTTACCAGACAGTATTTACTATTCTGGTATTTAATCAGTTTTCCGTGAAATTATTAATAAATCGTTTTGAGTTTCGTTTTCTCTCATCGTTTATTTCTGTTCACTTTTTCCATCTTCCGGCAACTACATCGCATTGCTACAGTTTCGGACTAATAATCTGCACTTATATATATATATATATATATATATATATATATATATATATATATATATATATATATATATATATATATATATATATATATATCTTATATTTATAAGCATAATTATTATGTGATATTTAGTTCTGATAGCCGTTATGTTTTTACTCCATGTATTAATTAACATGCGGAGAAGGAAGGTTTTTTCCTGTTGGAATCAGCTTTAAAATTCAAGTGAATGTCGTTTTTAGGAATATTTCTTTAAAACGACAAATCATATTAAGGCGATAAGAAAATGCATTGGATTAAAGGAATATGCCATGGAAATAAGCTCTTAAGGCGTATTTAAGATATAAAAAAACGGATATATTAAACGATGACATTTCACGAGGAAACAGAGTTTAAAAGAACAAAAATGGTCCGGTATCGATAAAGATAGAACGAACCGGTCATGTTAGAAAGGCGTAGAGTGGTTTTACTATAAAATTCCTTGCCATCTGTAAGAAATATGAACGTGGCTGTTTGTTGGGGTCACGGAGGGGGGGGGGGTATCTGACGACGAGAACACTGGGAAAATGACTAAAAAGATGTACGAGCGTACAAGCGGAGAGCGAGAAAGCCTGGCAGCTATACTGATGTTTAACGACGGACTTCCCACAACCTTTCAAATTCTGCTTCTTTTTGTTGACACAGACAGTTTACGTTGACGTGAATGTCGACCTCTTTTAGAACTCTTGTGAGAAATGATGAGAAAGCTGTTTCGGTGTTGCGTCGCTATAAAAATAAAATGTTCCGCTCAATAATTATGTCCAGCTAGTATACGTGTAACCAAGTGACAGGACCCAGCGAAAAATTTCGAGGAATTGGTAGAATTGTTTATATATTTGGGGACACGATGAGTAAAAAAATTTGATTCGTTTTTAACAGACTTTGCTATGGTATTTCTGGGTTGCATGTTCCATTAGTGGAAACAAATTGTTCTCGATAAGGCTGCCGTATTTAGCAGTTAAGATAAGTCGAAATTTAACCTAGCTCTATTGCTGAGATGTTTTAAAGAAGATCACCCGAATTATTGCTGAGGCTGCTTTATTTACAGCTGCAGCGGCCGAGAGATAAGTCAAAAGTTAACCTCGCTCTATTTATGGTATGATTTAAAGGAGGTCACCCGAATTATTGCTAAGGCTGCCTGATTTAGCAGCTGCAGCGGCCGAATAGAAAGTGAAAGTTCACTCCACAAGATAGCCAACTTGAATGATGTCACCCGAGGTTAGTACGTGTAGAAACTATCAGGGTCGAAGTGGTGGTGATAATGCGTGAAGATACGTCCACGACGGATCACGGCCGAAGATAGTCCGAACTGTTGATCGAAGTAGGAAAATGTGTGACAGGAGAAAGTCTAATCTGGGACGAGCTTCTGTAAGTAAGCAGCTAATAAAATCGCTTACTGGATGAGGTAAGTAGAACTTGGCCGGACAACACCAAGTTAAATTGCCTTGATATATAAAATGAAACAATCCAGGGGATATGATGTTTGGTGCTGCGATTTTCAGAGTTTACATATTTTCTGAGTTAGGAGACTGCTAAAAAAAAAAAAGAAGTGCGTTTTTTTTTCGGCTGGAAGAAAACGCTTTTTACTCCGACTGTTTATTAACTTCGCGATCGCAGTTTAAACACGAAACTATTTCTAGAAGCAGAGATATTATAATTTTTATTAACGGAAATTGAATTTGTTTTCAATTAAAAATATTTGTTGAGTGACCTCGTATGAGACGTCTTGATTAATTAATACAACTGGTGAGACGTACGAGCGGGTAAACAGAAACCTTCTGACCACAGCAGCCGTCATCAGGGAAATGGAAATTCGTCAAGATAAAACGGCCACAGGTCTGCGACGCCACAACACTAAAAATCTAGCGAGTGGAGGCGAACCAGCGTGAGAGCTGCATTCTATCGTTGCTCCGTGAGATTGAGCAGATTACAGACTCACTTCTATAAACAGGTGTGCAGTGTCGGAGTCGGGAGGGTGAGCCAGAAGGAGTCGGAGTCAGATTCGTAGTTTTTAATATCGAAAGAATTAGCACTTCTTTTGAAATATTTTATTTATGTATTTATCAATTTTTGTTTCTTTCATATCTACATAAGCAGCCATTCAGAGTCAGAGGTTTTGAAAGGAGTCAAACTCGTAACAATGCTAGGAGGCAGAGGCAGAGTAGGCTTTTTAATCTCGAACGAATCAACAAACAATCCAAATATTTTTAAAAAAAGAGTCGGGGTCGGGTATTTTAGTATTCTAGGAATCAGAGTCAGAATTTTGGAAATCCTTGAAGTTGGAGTCGGAGTCAGACGTTATACCTTCCGACTCCGCAACCCTCTATATAAAGATACCCTCTTCTTTTTGTTTGTTTGCTTATGAAATACTTGGTGGGACATTTAGATCGAGGTTTCTCATCAAGGGCTATATGACTCCCTTAGTCGCAATGAGATATGTTCATGTGTCACAGGATCAAATTCTAAAAATCGAGCTTCACAAGTGGGCCACAAAAAGATTAGGGCCTACAAAATATAGATAACTAGTACTTTGTAATTAATAGTTATTTTTTAAAATTAAAATATTTAATTAATTATTAAGTTAAATATTTAATTTACCTAACAACCCATTTTGTTATAATTATGTATGAATTCTTCTTCTATAGATTATTCAGTGAAAGTTTTGTATAGTTCATTAGAGACAACATTTAAGTCAGAAATGATTAACTAATTAATAAGATGTATTATCTTTTTAAAAGAAAACATTATGATAAATCAGACATTGGTTAAAGAATATAGTTCGTAGCTTAACCATAAAATTGTAATTTTTTCAGTTAGGCTACTACTACTATGACTACTACTACTAATTGCTGTAATAAATATTTTCTGTGTGAGACGCTACAGTATGTTGTGCGGAAATATTTTCCTTCACATTAACTCATCTTTCGAGATGTCACATCTATATAAAGAATAGAGCTCACAGTATAGCCGTAAAAAGAATGTTATCAGTTATTACTTGATGTAATAATAATTTTGTTTTGGCGTGCGTCAAACGAGTCTAAAAATTATAAGAGAATATTCTTCATAAAAACACCTTGTCTTCTGAGATTTCAATTCCAGAGGATATACTTTTTTCAGTTTCAATCTATATATAGTGCAATTACATGTGTAACTTTTGAAAACCGGGTCCAGCTGATGAGAGATACAGCTCGAACAATAACAAAAATAAAATACTACTTTAAAACTGAAGTTGTTGTTATTTTATCTTTTGATACACAAATTTAATTTTAAAATACTAAATGTTTACTTTAGTAGGATAAAATACAAAAAACAAATTACAAAGAAAGTAAATATATAAAAGAATTATTAAATTCGCAAAGATCGAAGATAAAAACAGTCAGAAACATGGATTTTAATATTTTAGAATATATACTTGTAGGTCCATATTCTGATTCCATAGAATTTTATTTACTCCTCTCCAGGAGTTAGGCACAAGGCCAGTTTTATCCTACTCCCACAAGTAAGATGTGACCCAAGGCCGGGTCGGAAAGTGGGGGTTGAAAAGCCAGCGCCAAAATTGCCTGGGCAGCCCCGTCGGCATTCCCCGGTAGGGGCGCCTCAGGCAGTAAGCAATAAACTTACTCCTCCCCAAAGAGGGGAGGCGAAGTCTGGGAGGGTGGACCTCCTAGAACTGCAAAGAACAGACCCATAGACCGGCGTAAATCAAGCCCCGAAGGCCAAGACAATACCAGTCTATGGGGTGTAGTATCCATCGGAACAGATACTACACTTTGATCTTAGCCAAAAGGCCAAGAAGCGAAAGTACATAGAACGTTTCTATTTACTTGCCTCCCTACCAGAACACAGTAAGCCACACGACTTATTTCAAGTTAAGGGAACATCCAGAAAATCGACTCTGGCTTAGAAACAAAAATAACAATTGCTTTAGATTAGAAGGATTTCTCCTTCACTGACCAAATACATAAAAGAGAGAGACCCGTATCAGAACCCGTACTACACTTTGATCCTGACCAACGATTGTGAAATTGGTGACTACATTATTTTTACTTTGATTTTGTGTGTTATAAAAGGGTAATGCGGCAGTAATATTATATTTTTTTGAATTGCATCAGACAACGCATGAAGCCACTTGTTGAAAGGAGCTAAAAACAAATTACACTTCAAGGTAAAAAACTAGCGAACGATAAATGTTAGATTGATAGATTCTGACCCAGAAAACAACGATTCCCCCCCTTTGTCATAAACATCGCTCATGGAATGTGAGGACTAAAGGACAAGATAAGTGTAGTTAGAGTAACGAGGCTGACGATTATACATCCAATGTCTTTATTTACTCTCCTAATATATATATATATATATATATATATATATATATATAGAGAGAGAGAGAGAGAGAAAGAGAGAGAGAGATAGATAGATACAACCATCATTCTATACTGTCGGATAGCTGCTTGCAAAGTATGTGTTTGAACAAGTACTAGCAAAGTGACCGAGAAAAGGCAAATAAAACAAAATCAAGAATAAAATAACTAAATCTTATAATGCTCTAAATATTTGATAGACACCACGTCCGTTAAGATAACGTCACTTTATCTTTCGTTGTTAATTCTAAATGTATCCTACCATCTTTGCACTGACCGTTGCTCAATAATGCACGGCTATATCAGTATTCCCCGGTTCTGTTTAACGAAGGAAACGGTCGTCCTGCGCCGGAGTAGACAAACCAAAACGAGAAAGCAAAAGAACTGAACAAACATTGCGTGGGAAAAAATCACGAGTATTGCACAAAGTTTAGATTGGCGTTTCGTTAGGTATAAACCTACCTCACATTCCCTAACAGACGCGTGAAATACCATATATAGAGATTTCCACTGGCAATAGCTATATTAATATGAGATCAGTGTATATGCGTGTGGGTTACGTATAACCTGGAGTGTTATGCTTTCGGATCGGATGTAAGCGTAGACATGGTAAGTAAAATGGCGTATGTAGCGTTATATTCTTAAGAGAAGGGATGAAGAATTACCGGGCCTGGGTCCCCAAAAAAGGTCTAAGATATTGTTTGAACGTAGATTCTGTTGCTACCGTTAAGGTGTTTTGGTGTTAAACAAGGGGGCAGTCGAGTAGAGATCACAAATACAACCAGTGATCAACACAATCTCTTTCTTGAACGTTAATCAACGACCCAACGACTTAAATCAAGGAAGAGCTTCCTCGGCCACATCCGGCCCCTAAGCACATTCCAAAAAGAGACAAAACTACAACTGTGGACCAAAGTGATAGAGAATGACCCCTCTTTGGCTAACATGGGGAACCCCATTTTTGAGGCACTTCCCTCTGACTTAGAATCAATCTGGGTCACGTGGAAAACACCCAACCGTCAGAGAACCTGAAATGTACCGATCAAAAGTGGTTATGGCTAGATGGCACTACAAAACCGACCAAACAATCTGCGAATGTGTAGAGGAGGACCATAGATGTAACACTGCCTTCTCTGCTCAATATTGCCCAACCAGTGCATTTTAAAAGATCTTAAAGAGTATTGAGTTACTCCTCTCCAGGAGTTAGGCACAAGGCACGTTTTTATCTTACCTTACTCCCACAAGTAAGATGTGACCCAAGGTCGGGTCGGGAAAGTGGGGTTTAAAAATTACCTGGGTAGCCCCGTCGGCATTCCCCGGTAGGGGCGCCTCAGGCAGTAAGCAATAAACCTTCTCCTCCCCAAAGAGGGGAGGCAAAGCATGGGAAGGTGGACCTCCCAGAACTGCACAGGCAGACCCATCGACCGGCGTAAATCAAGACCCGAAGGCCAAGACAACACCAGTATAGGGTGCAGTATCGATCGGAACAGATACTACACTTTGATCTTAGCCAAAGAGTAGAAAAATAATGCAAGGGAATGCGTAAAACAGTGATAACACCTGCCCCATGACGACATGTTTCAAAAACGCACCAAATGAATTGTTAGAATATTGATCATGTCGTCGCTTTAGCCGTTTCCGTGGGAAAGTTAACAGGAAAACACACAATGAAACTCAATGCAAAATCATACAGTTTTCTATCATTTAACTTTTCAGCAGCTTGTGATGATGATGATTCCCGAGCCGACTAATGTTTGTGTGCGTGTGTATAACGTGTTGTATTTGTGTGTGGCTCAAAAGCGTGTGTGGATGTCTCGTCATAGATTATCTCGACCTAAACAAAACACACTCTACTTTTCTCTATCTCTTTAACTGTCATTATTTCTCCCCCTCCACCCTCTCTCGTATATCCCATTGCGTGTGATTGTTCCTTTTCTTGCAAGCAAATTATTTTTGCATGGTTTC
This sequence comes from Sepiola atlantica, assembly GCA_963556195.1. NCBI lineage: Eukaryota > Metazoa > Mollusca > Cephalopoda > Sepiida > Sepiolidae > Sepiola > Sepiola atlantica. The sequence continues at coordinate 80,020,011 of OY744532.1, read as the reverse complement.
TTTTTGTGTTTTTTCTCACTAATTCAGTATATTCCGTAATTCTTGGATGTATATTTTCTTCAAATGTTTTTTTAACTGCGGATCGACACTGACAATGCACTTTTATTACGATTTCTCTCTAACCTAATTATTTTCTATCATAGATGAACTGTCCTAATTCTAAACTTATTTATCTCAGAATGTGTTTTTAAAGTCTGTAGTATAATTTATATGTTTGAAATAATTTGACAAAGTTATCCTCATATTTCGTGTTTGTGCTTCTTTCTAGCGTTACACGTATGATTACATCTTATAACAGTAGAGGTCCGCTGTGAACCTATGCAAGGGGTAGATACTTAGTTTGTTAGTTTTAATTAATTGTATGATGAATGTAATTATGTTACGATAACATTTCTGTTAAAATTCATATAACACGAGGCGTTTATACAACACTATGTGGGGTGACAAAGAGAGACATTCACAGCAGGTTATAACAACAGTTAAGGCCGGTTTTAAGACTGAATAAAGCAATAAAAATACCATATCATAATTATGTAATTATTAATGATGCAAACACTATTCTATATAACCTGTTGTTATTCGTCGATAGGTGGATAATGTCACAATCATATAAATAATTACTGTTTGAAAACATAAAGGAAAACTAATTTTATACGTTGCAATAGAGAGTTAGGTGACAATACTTCGTAAGACACAAATATAGGTCACATGTGGAGTCGCTTCCTCAGGCACAGCTATAACAATTATCTAAATGTAGATTTCAAAAACTATACGAGGCATGTCTAAAAAGTATCCGACCTCAGACCAGAAAAAATATCTCAAATACATGACGGGATCGGGACCTTAATTCCCTTCAAAGTAGGCCATTGTGCTTGCACACACTTAGCCTACCGATCAATCCACTGTCGGAAACACTTCTGGAAGACTTCTTTTAAGATGGTGTTCATCCTCACTGTCGAGTTAGATCCAGCAGATGTTTGGAGAAGATGCGTTGTGTAACACAAATTCAGAGCTTGTTGAATCGATTAAAAAATAGTTGCACATAAGCGGAGAGTGACCAGCGTTCTGGCAAGCCCCACACTGCTCGGAGTGCAGCTGTTGTTGAGAGAGTGCGGAAAAAGAGATAATGCGGAACGCGACGACGGAGATGAACACCATTCCAAAAGAAGATTCCAGAGGTGTTTCCGGCAGTGGGATGCATCGGTAGGCTTAGGGTGTGCATGCACGAGGGGCCTACTTTTAAAGGGATAAGGGTCCCAACCCCGTCACGTTTGTTAAATATTTTTTCTGGCCTAAGGTCGGATACTTTTTAGAGAGGTCTCGTGTATATAAATTAAATCAACGGTGACAGTTGAAAAATAAAATTACAACAATAAACAAACAAATTTTACTTACGAAATAACACAATTTACTAACCGATCTGATACATGAGCTCAATGATAAGATGTCCACTAATATGTGAGGGGTGTGTATATCTGAGTGTGACAATTTAAAGAGTGATCTCATTTTTATTACTAAAGTGTGTGTATATATATAAAGATAGGTATATGTATATGTTTATATAGTTATATGTATAGGGTTCACTTCCAAACTAATTAACCGATCATTATGAATTTTTGAATACAATTGCCTGGCACCAGAGTGTGTTCGTGTAGCATATTTGGTTTCACATAGTTTTATTCAAAGGGCAAAGACAAGTTGGAAGCCCTTCGTTAATGTTCAGATAAATCCGATAGTAGTGAACTTTAAAAAAAATATATATTAGGCGTCAATAAATGAATATGCCCTAATATTCAGTTTCTTTTAAGTTTGTACAAGGTGTTTAGGAGAATAATATTGGCACAATCTCCCATTTGAAAATTCATATGTTTTGTAATCGCAGTAAGTTTACACTATACAAATGCAAACCTAGTAATCAAACGTTTAATAAGGATTCTAGATATAAGGTTTAGTATCATTTTATCTTGAGTGTAATCTTCGTAAGTAGACATACAAGTGTGCAATACTGTTCTCTTCAGAGAATAAATCTTACCTATCCTGGGACGAGTATTCGTTTATTTTTATATATTTACTAATATTAGATGATGTGTTCTTTTCATAGGTAACAATCAACGTGTCACTTGGGTCACTGTTGTTGGTCAAGAAAACTTTATATGAAAATGATTCTCCTTTGTAAAACTGAAACTTATATTAAGAAAGTACTTTGAAAGAGCGCGGGATAAAATCGACAAAACACTTGATCGAACAATAAAACATTTTTTTTTACCTCGACATTACAAAGTGTGATCAGGAACCCACATCAAATAGGCGGCAATGAAAAATAAAAAAATAAGTAGAGGCGCAATTCTTAGCATGGAAACCATAAATCCAACATAAAATACGATAACCAATGCCGGTTGTTGCTGCAAAGCTATTTTTTTCTTCTTTTCTCCCAAACAAGAAAAGAGAATATTAACACAAGCGGTGCAAGATTCGCTTTACCGTCGCAAGCAATGACAATTAATGTCGCTTGAGCGGACGATAATCGCGAGCTGACTATTTTATTTGGTAAGCCATTGGCTGGACGCCATTATGGTATATTGGTATTTAGATAGAAGCTCATAGCATGCGCTACTGGTGACAACAATCAAAGAGAGAATGCACAAGTTCGAGAATGAACCAGTCAAACTTGCTGGAGATGGCGATATGAACGTTATTATATGAATACAAGTAAAATCCTTTTTCGATTAAGGCGATTCAATCGTTTGTTGTATCCAGTGCCCCTGCTTGAGGAATTGCCTTTTTCCCAGATTAAAATCAACATTGTTTATAACACTGCCCAGTTTCGATGCAAGTAAATAAGATTTATTACAGAGGCAAGGCATGCTAACAATCGTTTTCCATATAAACGCTGTAGGTGGTTCAGATGCTGAGGTATGATATTTGAAAGGGGCTCATAACAATAAGTCGAGTATTGACTAAAACAGAGAAAATCTTAATTTTTTCCAGATTGTGGAGTGGTTCAAAAAGCATTAGTGGATTCAAACCGAACCATAAGTCAATTACAGTACAATTACCCAACAACATTATATTTACAACGTCGAAACATCGGTTGCTCTAAGAGAAATGACTGTCAGCATATGTTATACACCTTGCTCTTACTCTCCCTCATATATATATATATATATATATATATATATATATATATATATATATATATATATATATATATATCGAGGCAGCATTTTTTCCTTAAGACACGTATTATTAAAAATAACCGACAATTTTTGTCTGGTTCTTTTAGTATTGATCTCTTCAATTTTCCGGACCAACATGTACATTACGGCAGTTTCATCAGCCAATTTTCTTCCGAGATTAAGATTTTAATCCGGAAAATTGAAGGGATCAATACTAAAATAACCAGACAAAAATTGTCGGTTATTTTTAATAATAATATATATATATATATATATATATATATATATATATATATATATATATCTATATATATATATGTATATATATATATATATATAATTTATTCGAAAACTATATGTTACATATTTCAGAAACGTACTGCGATTTCATATTAATGGACTGACCTTTTACATTAAAAAAGCTCTATTCCCAGTGGAATGGTCTGCGTTCTGAATGAGGCGAATATCGATATAACGTTATTTCTCATTGTGCTTTCACCTCATTCAGAACGCCGACGATTCCAGTGGGCATGCATATTTTTTTTTTAAATGCAAAATGTCAGCCCATCTGGATGAAACCACTGTACGTTTCTGAAATATGTAACGTATGGTTTTCAAATATTAGCACTCACTCCTCTTCGATCGAGTACTTTACTGATTTCTTTTCAATATAACCTGCAATATATATATATATATATATATATATATATATATATATATATATATATATATATATATATATATATATATATATAGAGTAGGATATCGTAAACAAATGAACGGATCATTATGAATTTGAGAATAAAAATCAGACATTCACCAAAACTTTTAATTTTAAATGTATTGTTCCTTGTTTACGCCAAGTGTGTGGCTTCCCTCCTCCTCCTCCTCCTCCTCTTCCTCCTCCTCCTCCTCAATATTATGATAAAATGAATATGTGTTTGAATGAATTCCTGGGACACCCGAGTTTCCTGTCTTCTCGCTTTTCCTTCTACTCTATAATACAAACACATTTCTGTTTTAATATATCAAAAATGAAAATAAAAATATCTATATATCTATATATATATATTTACCCAACTTTTCACTTTTAAAGTTATTGCTGAGTTCTTATCTCGCCCCAAACACTATAGTCTAACACATTTTTTGATGTATTAAAAATAATAATAATTAAATGCTTTTTTCCGATGTATTTAACAATGGATATATTCTTGTATTTTTTGTTTTATTTTAAGTAGAATTGTTTACATTAATTGGGTATTGCTGCTGATTTTGTTCTGACGATAGTCTAGTTGTAATAAGAATATGATATACTGTATGTTTTAAAATAAGATTGCTTTGAAATATTTGTAAACAATAAAATACTCTTGAGTATGCTCTTTTTCTAGAATTTTATTCGAAACTGATTTTAATTGTAAAAATACATAATATATATATATATATATATATATATATATATATATATATATATATATATATATATATATAATCACACTGATTATTCGTACAGACGGTGTACCACGTGTCTATATATAGATTTACTTGTTGTATAATGGTTCCAGTATAGATGGAACACTCTGGTCGAGGAAATGAGTCTTTTAATTTAGCGTAAAAGCACATTTCGCGTCAAAAGAACTGAGTACTGTCGGTGATCAGAATTATATTATTTACTTCCTTACCAAGAAGTTAGACACAAGGTCAGATGTAGTTGTCAGCAGCCAACGAACTATTATAACCGTACTCTGGCCTACAAAAATGCCTGAGAAGACTTCGGAAATTCCTCGAGAGAGGCGCCTCGTGGAATTGGGAATAAACTAACCAATTTGCAGAGATGAGGTTAAGCTTGAGCCTCCTATGAGTAAATAGAACCGTACACAGATTGACATAAACAAAGCCACTGTTCGACTGATTGTATCATTATTCTATCAGAATAAAAGTATAAATACATGAATAGTTTCATTTAAAGGCAATATAAATTATCCCACTTAACGTGGCACTTTCTTTAGCTCACTCAGTAAAGCTATGGGTCATAGCCAATGTAGTATGCTTTTGTATGTACAAACATATCACCGCTTATCAAGGCCCGAGGGCGACTCGAGGACAAGGGGCCGAATCTCCCTGAATTTAGCCACAATGGTGACTCTAAGAGGTAAGAAACATGAGTATATGAATATCCATATTATACATATATATATATATATATATATATATATATATATATATATATATATTTATATACATATATATATATAAATATATATATATAAATATATGTATATATATATATATAAATATATATATATATATATATAAATATATGTATATATATATATATATATATATATATATATATATATATATATTTGTATATATTATAATTACCTATTAGAGTGTTTTCACGCGTCATTATAATTGACCGCTCACTTTAAATACTCAGTGGTGTTCCCTGGAGTCTGAGTTGCAACAAGACTTCCCAGATTTCCGGTATATTCTACCTCGTACGATAACCGTCTCAAATCACTGTATGTTATCGCTACAGACGTTTACCCTTTAGTTATCGCTGGCAACGACAATTGTTTTCTTCTGAAATTCTAGTCACAATAAATCTCCTTAAAGTCTTAGCAGTTTTCACAACCTTCCAGTAGAGGTCTGATTAGTGCTTTCTATTATCGGTCTTTTCATCCTCCTTGACCCTTCATGACCATTTTGTGTGGTACTTAAGGATGCTAGTACCACTATTCTTATTTGTTATTTTTCTCATTACTATTATTATTAACAGTAGTATAAATATCATTAAACACTCATTCTTGAAAGTTTATGGGCAAGGTCAACAGAAGACTCAATAATAAAGAAAATAAGTTGTATCTCCCTAACAACTACTTGTGATATGAGCCTTGCATCATACAAGCTGCAATTAAAAATAAGCAATAAGTCAAGCCTAAAATGCTCGCATAAAATCACAAAGGTTACATGAAATACTGTGACCAATGATCGTTGTCGCTGCAATACTAACTATTTTGTTTTTCCCCTCAAACAAGAAAATAGAATATTAATACAAGTAGTGCGGTGGGCAAATCACTTTAACGTCAATAGTCGATCTCCTGCCAGAAGAAATGACATTTAATGTCGCTTGAGCGGAAAATAATCGCTGTCTGACGGACTACTTTATTGGGCCAGCTATTGGCTGGTCGCCATTATGGTATGTAAAATTTATCACCCGAGGCGGAAGCGAGGCTTTGCTTTACTAAAAAAGTCTACTGTCCAGAAAAATGGCCGGCTTTCATCAGCTAAAATGGAAGTGCTTAAATGGAAGTGAGGACAAAGAACAAGAACATTTAATAAAATGATGACATGAATAATACAATTTAAAATGAATGTAAAAATAGGAAAAATGTACGAGATAAAAGAGAATAAACAAGCAGGAAATATTAGGATGAACGAAAGAAAAACAAAAATGAAGAAGGTATAGTAAAATTATTACGAAAGAAATTAAACTCGGTACTGTTTCTTGTAGGCGTCACGTATGTACAACGAATGCTACGAAGTCGAACGGAAAAGTACGAAGCAAGCGTGACGTGTATACTACGAATGTGAACGGAGAACGACGAGGAAAGGTACGCCGTTCTGAATGTTACCGAAGTTATTCCTCTCTTCATGTTCAGACTAGTTTCTAAAGCTCCGTCTGTAAAGTTAACGTTATCCGAAACAGTAACTTTTTAGAACGAGCTACTGTTGCAGATTACGTAAACATAGATGCACTATTTATCTACCTCCCACAAGGTAAAATGTGACACAAGGTCGGGAAAGTGGGATTAGATAAGCCAGAGCTCGAGGTAAACATAGATGCACAGGCAGGGTTTTAGAAGCAATTCTTAACAGTAACATTCAAAACGGCGTAATTGTCTTTGTCACGCCTATGTTACGCCCGCGTCACTCCTGTAAATTGTGTGTTGCCTTTTCCGAAACAGTACTCCAAAATCAAATATTGAAAAGGGAAAAGGAAAGAAAGAAATGAAAGGAACAGGATGAAAGAAGAAAGAGGCTAGCTTTGCGCAGATGGTAAGCTATCATAATAATCGAGAGAGTTTGAGCCATTTTGTAAGCGAGGTGTCATTTTATCTGTCCGGTTGCGGTTAGAGTTCTGTGCAGATCTATGAGGTGAATCCTTCATGAATTGACTTCTCGCGCTTTGAGAAAGGGATTAGTTTATTGTTAATCGCCTAAGGCGCTACTACCGGGAAATGCCGACGGAGCTGTTCGGGCATTGGTATGAGCCAGACTGAGCTTCTCTCGTGTGCAATGAGAAGGTGTTAAGTAGCATTTATTGCTATAGGGAGTATTGATTTACTCCTCTCCAGGAGTTAGGCACAAGGCCAGTTTTTATCTTACTCCCACAAGAAAGATGTGACCCAAGGTCGGGTCGGGAAAGTGGGGTTTAAAAATTGCCTGGGCAGCCCCGTCGGCATTCCCTGGTAGGGGCGCCTCAGGCAGTAAGCAATAAACTTACTCCTCCCCAAAGAGGGGAGGCGAAGCCTGGGAGGGTGGACCTCCTAGAACTGCGCAGGACAGACCCATAGACCGGCGTAAATCAAGCCCGAAGGCCAAGACAATACCAGTCTATGGGGTGCAGTATTCATCGGAACAGATACTACACTTTGATCTTAGCCAAAAGGCCGAGTGGAAATAGATATATATATATATGTGATTGTATAGATTCTAAATAATGAATGAAGTGAAAAAATAAGTAAGGAAATCAAAGAGATAGAAAGGGAACGGTAAAACTGCAGTGTATTAATAAATAAATTAAAAGAAATATGAAATACAGGACAATTACAAACTTAGAAAAGGAAAGAGAGAAGTATTATAAAAGAAAAGAAAGAAAATACGAAAAATAAACAAAACTAAAGATATATTACACACACACACACACACACATATATATATATATATATATATATATATATATATATATATATATATATCACTACATGATTTGGATTCTACAAAATTTCTATAATTTAAGGCTGAAGAAATTGAAATTCAGCGAATCCTGCTTAATTCATGTCTAATGGCTATAAATCAAATTTAATGCAAATCTGAAATATTTGAAACCATTTAAAATACTCCATATACACTGAAAGATTTAAGAATATTTATTAATTGATGTCTAATACCTATTGGTAAAACTATTAAAATTAAAGTAAACTAAATATAGCCCACATTTGGACCCCATACGCTTAACAGCTGTGTTCCACAATTCATAATGACGAGCTAATAAGTAAAGGAGTTAATTCTGTAAGTGCAACTATATATAAAAAATACCTAACTTTATAAATATAAAGATTCACTTCCCTACCAAGTATTGTCTGGAAGTCCTTTTTTTACTTTGATTAATGATTTACACGACCGAAATAGAATTTCCTCGCCTGCAAGAAAACATTATTTGGCTTATTTAGAAGCGTAAAAATATGTGGCCATTTAAAATGCATGAGTTTAAACTAAAAGTAAAAATTAAAATATGAAAGAAAGAAGAAATGGTAGATAAGATTTAGAATTTCTTAGATGGAGATTGATAATTGGTATTTTTTGTATTCTTCGTTCTAGAGTTCTTATTTTGGATGTTATTCTCACTACTGTTGCAACCGATGGAACATTCGAATTTTTTTTCTGTTGCATATTGTTAAACCCGGAAACTTCTATCTCGGTAATATGTACGGAATTTCGAATGGAACCCTTTATCAAATCCAAAGAGGGTATATTGCTCCCTTTTCCATCAAACATGACTGGTTAGAAGTCTTAAGTAATTTTATTATTGTATTCTTAGTATCGCCCGTACTACAGATTAACCTTTCAACTTCCAGAAAACTGTCACTTAAAAGGTATATTACTTAACATTTCTATTCGTTGCGTCACAGGTCCTTGCGATCCCCGTGGACTAAACAAAAGGTTCCGTTCGAAATTCCATACATATTTTCGAGTTCTACAGAAAATAATACCGAGTTCGACAAGACGCAACTGAAGAAGGTCGGAGCTTACATCATCCGAAAAGTTGCAGGAATAACATCTACAATGAGAAGAGCAGCGTAAATAATCCACATCACATTAATGAGTTTAGTACTGAAAATAGCGAAAAGTAAAAACGAAACTGAAATGCATTTACAAAATAATTGAAAGATTAAATGAAAATTGAATAGAAAAAATAAGTATTCGTCGTTGATTATATTTTTTGTGACATATTTCACCCCAATCAAGGCAGACCGTCACTACAGGCGTAAGGGCCTACTGAGAATTAGGGTGTAGGTTTTGAGTGTCATTTCATTCTAAGTTGAGAGCTGTTTAGCGAGATGTCTGTTTACATTAGTTTTAAACTTCTGTATGTCGGTACAGTCGAGGAAACAGGGAGCAGGGAAGGAGTTCCAGAGGGCTGCAGCGTGAGGAAATAAGCTATTTGAGTCGAAGGCTCTCCGGAACTTAGGGATCTCCACAGTGAAGTGATGGGATTTAGCTGATTGTCGGGTTGGTCTAATTTACTCACGTCGAAGGGGCACTAGAGCAGCTAATTCATCAGAGCACAATACATTGAAGTATTTGTAAAACAAGTACAAGGATGCAACATTGCGGCGATGGGACAGGGGCTGGAGCATTGTGAATAGTGAGGGGCCTATTAAGTTGCCACTCTTTTTTGACCTTGTCTAATAAGGAGAGACTAGTGAATAATGCACCAGCCCAGATGTAGCAATAATACTCTATGCATGGACGGATTGTGGCTTTGTATAAAAAAGACACCCCTTTCGAGTTATTTAGTACCTAATCACAATATATCTTATAAACAATTCACTTAAGACAAGTGTCTATCTTACCCAGAACTGACGAGGAGGGTTATTCATACATTTCTAGAACGTTTTACCGTATAACCGAGTGCCGAATAACCGATTTAGCTGATGCGATCGCTGACGTAAGCATTTATTACTTATATGTATTCCCGAGAAAAACTGAAGAAATGAAGTGATAATGTGTGTATGAATAAAATCAAGAAATGCAAAATCAATTATCACGAACGATGTGGAGAAAATATCAAAAGTAAGAAAAGGCCGAACATTATATGTTTCTCTGATATATCAAATGCACTATATATATTTGATGCATACGTTTAGTTACAGACAGTCACCAGATATCTATTATAAAGAGTCTGCAATGATATACGCCCAAAATAATTAAAACCAAATATGACTATAATGATCTCATTTCAAAATATTATCTTCATATAAATCAGTAACTTCACCAACAAAAAACTTAGACCGTTAACCAAAATTATCATTTAGAGAAATTTAAGTTCTATCGTCGAAAGTAGCCGTCCATATTAAATAGGTAGAGATATCCTTATTCTTTGACACGCGACAAAATACTTGTCTCGTGTCATAACGTTAATTTAGTTCCACATCCTCCCCCTCTTCAGACACTTTTAAATTGCAATTGACACCGATTTCTAACAGCCCCCTTTCTCTTTTTCCGTTTCTTTTCCTTTCTCTCTTTTTCCTTGGTCTTCCCTCCTCCACTTGCCCCAGCTTAGCGTTGAATACAAATATGAATTATTGTAAAATTAAACATTTTCGACGGCCAATTTTTTTAATTGGTCACATGACTAGAATTCCTACCTCTTCTCTTCCTCTTCTATTTTTCCTGGACTTCACCGAAAGGGTTGGGTCACAAAAAAAACCTTCTGCCCGATGAGACCTCAGCTCTTGATAGCTGTAGATCGATAACATCGACATGCTCGTGTAGCAGACTCTGTACATGTTTGAATAAAATCATTCATTATATATATATATATATATATATATATATATATATATATATATATATATACATATCGCCTACAAGCAATAATTTCACCCCACACCGGCTTGAAAAATATTGGCTCTAAATCCATTCTTGTAACCTATCGAAACACTGATCAACCAGGGAGCTAGAAGTTTACGTAATGCACACTTTGATATACATCGAACTCTGACTGACAAACTTCATTTTGAATTCTGTGAAAAGCATAATTTCACTATCGGACTACTGCACAGAGAGGATGAATTGGACTTTACCTAAAACCGCCTAAAAATCAGCTTCTTAACAAAAACATTTGGGCTCCTAAACAATTTGTGTATTCTTTTACAAGCATTTATCTCCAATATAACAGTTTCTTTTTATTTTTGACGTGTTTTTTGACGGCGTCTGCCCTAACTCTACGTTCTCATCTTAACAAAAAAAACTCTTTATCTTTTGTTTTTTTTATTTTGCGTATGAATTTTTTCAAAGTTATATGTTGCCGATAATATTTACAATTACACTGTCGGTGTTTTTCTATCCTCTGATGAAAAGAGTTTATCTTTGAAACCCCATGGATTAAGGTTAAGCGGCCCCTTGCTTTGAACTTCTGATGTTCTAATAAATATTGTATCTTTACAATTTTTATTCTCATCTTTCCTCTCTAGAATTGATTGCTCTATTCAATATATTGAGCTTTATAATATCACAATAGATTATTATTAATCCATAATTCAATTATCTTTAATTTAATTCCACATTTAAATATATATATATACACATTCAGAAATATATATACACACATTCAGAAATATATATATATATATATATATATATATATACATATATATATACATTCATAAGAATCTATATACACACATTCATAAATAGTTATATATATAGATTCATAAATATATATATGTATATACATTCATAATTATATACATATATACATTCTTATATATATATATATATATATATATATATATATATATATATATATATATGTATATATATATACGTCCATATATTCATTCATAAATATACATTAGGTACGTGAAAAAATGGCAGTGTCTTGTACAGGCTATGCTTATTAAAAAGCGCTTATCCTTAATTATTTAATTAGTTTCCGTGTGAACTTAGATTGTCTTTGAAAGATAAAAGCTTAACGTAATATCTAAAAGAAAAAATGTATATTTACATGTGAAAACGAAATTGTGATGGAAAATGTTATCACGACGGTTAAAAAAACAAAATTCAGTGAATTTTTACATTTGAAGAAATTACTTGTAAAAAATCCTTGAAAGATAAATATAAGTTTGTAAAGATAATTTTTAAATTATTAAATTTCAGTCATAATGTACTGAAGTAAAACCAAAAATTTCTAAGTTTTACTAAAAATTAGAAAAAATATTCCCTAACAGTCATAGTTCAGTGTAAAATCCGGCATTCCGTCAATCGGTAAACGACTTTGTTTACCGATTGACTATAACTATGTAGAAAATATAACATGTCATAATATTTCAGTTGATAAGTTTTAATTTTATATATAAAAATTGTTTTGTAATAGTTTATAGGAATCGAAAAATTATTATCAATTAATTTATTTATTCGTTTTTCGGTTATAGAGAAAGTAAATTTATTTACATACTCTTGTTACGTTGTAATAAAAAAGAAATGCTTATTTAATTAAAATATTTATAATTGTACGCAATTAAGATTTTTTTTACTAAAGAGATTCATATTTTACTTGGTATTAGTTTTTTTATTCAGTGAAAGTATTGATGACGTCTGTTTACCAATGTTTTCCTTAAGCTTTGATATACAACTTTTTTCAAATGTTGTTAAAATTATTTTTACGTTACGAACTGCGTCAATTTTATCAATTTTTTTTACACTAGTATGTAAAACTTTAGTTATTTGATTTATTCATAACGTGTCGTAACGATAATATACAATTTTTTTAAATAATATGTATTTTTTCTTTTAAGTGTGAAAAGTTAAAGTTATGTCAATGACTACACTGACAATTTATCAATTAATAAAAAAGTCAAAACTATTATTTATTAATAAATCGAATTCAATTTTGATTCAAATAATGTCATGTTTGAATTTTATTCATTTATTAATAAACAATTGTTCTTAACTTTTTAAATATTTATTAATGAATAAATTGACAAAACAAATACAAACTTTCCCAATAATTGACGAATTATTGTTAAATAAACAAAATTGTTGAATCTTTATAATAACATTGTATGGGTTGTGTAAAAGTGAGTGGTGGTTGGAGGGTATATCCGACTTGTTTATGACAGAATTGGCCCACCATACCAATCCAAGTTTATCGTTAGTAGAAATTATCGTTAGTTTGTTATTCTTTTTTTCGTAATGAACCTGACACTCATTTTGTTCAATTTCTTTTTTTATTTACAAGATTATGAAAATAAATTAGTTCGATGCTGATGACAGGTTCCAGACAATGTAGTCATTAAAATCACTTACAATAGTGTTTTACAATTATATTATTTTTTGTTGAAAATATTAATTAGACAAGGTGTTATTCAATGATAACATCGCTACTTCAAGAAATAAATGTTTCTTCGAGGTATATTTATTTTATAAATACGAAATTGAGAAGCCTTTTTCGTAATATATCACACTTTTATTTTTTAACTGTTGCTTTATTTAAAAAAAAGATTTTAAAAATAATGCATTTGTTTTTATAAATACGTAAATCAATGTATATTTTGTTTTCAGGATTTTAGATACAGTGATCGTTGATTAATAAATACTGAACATTTCATTAAAGCTGGTTGATCCCCTGAATTTTGGTGAGTTTTTTGTAAGTGAAGGGGGGACAAAAATGTGTTTATCTTTTCGGAATCAGGCATTGATTTGGCACGTACCATTTATATATATATATATATATATATATATATATATATATATATATATATATATATATACATTGATATATATATATATACATTTATAAATACATGTATATATGCATTCCTAAATATATATATATGTATATATATACATATATATATATATATATATGCATTCATTAACATATATATACATTCGGAAATATATATCAACATTCATAAATATATATATATATATATATATAAATTCATAAATATATATATACATTCATAAATATATGTATATATACATATATACATACATATATATATATATATACATAAATATATATATATATATACATAAATATATATATATATAAACATATGTATATATATACATCCAGCCTGAGACACTAACTGGTCTAGACGCACTGGTGAGCTGTGAAACAGCGAAACAGTCTGTATGTGGATAACTACATATAAATACATATATATATACATATATATATAGATATATACATATATATATATATACATAACTATATATATATACATAAATATATATATACATAAATTTTTATATATATATATATATATAAATATATAGATATATATACATAAATATATATACATACATAAATATATATATATAAATATAAGTATACATGAATATATATGTATATATACATAAATATATATATATATATGTGTGTGTGTGTGTGTTCTGATTAAACATTCATATTTCTATGTATGTAGGATTAGCTTTATAACATTTAGTCAGCTATAGTACTTTAGTGCGTGCCTAGAGCTATTTTCCAAAGTTTTAATTATTTTACCCCCAAAATGATGATGAAGGATAGATGTTTATAGGAAAAAGTGTTTAATAAAGGCAAACAATCGTTTCGATTACAACCAAACATATTGTTTTTAAGAATGTTAAAGTAGTTCAAAATATTTACAGATATATGTATTAAAGTACGTAAAAATAAAGTACATAAGAGTACGTTTTAAAATACGTTTAAAAACACATTTAAAAACCCATCGGTTTCGACATCTTCAGTGCCAAGGCAAAAAGTGCCGTAAGTAAAAACAATGACAGTAATATACATTTTTCAAGCTGCATTTTTGTTTTTACCTTGAATTGCATATAACTGCACAATTTGGTGTAACTTTATATATATATATATATATATATATATATATATATATATATATATATATATATATTTATATATAGGTAATTCGTGTATCGACACGGTAAAAATGCGAATAATTTTTCAATAATAAATGGAGCTGTTTATTAATAGTAAAAATGTTATTCATACAACATAGCATAGATAGATATTTTGGAACATCTTGATGTCGAAACTATAATTATTAAGACCTCATCAGGATCCAAAAGGGTCGTTCTTTACACTTTAGTATTGTACAGTGAAGAGAAATGTATATTTATAATGTTCCCGTGACTAGATTCAAACCATTTTCTTTTAAACATACTTAGCGTTAGACGTTCATATATTTGACTTTTAACTGTCTCAAAATGAAGCTTAAAAGAAGGGTTACTGTCAAATTAAAGTGGTGCAGATATTACGCTACTGTCACCCTGACTTGCTGTGTGTGGGTGGGGTAGGAATCCAATCGTTTTCTGATAAAATTACACACAGATCATACATATATTTTGATTTGGTAGAATCGCACAAATATGACGAGTACACAGGGATATATGCATTCATTAACATATATATACATTCGGAAATATATATAAACATTCATAAATATATATATATATATATATATATAAATTCATAAATATATATATACATTCATAAATATATGTATATATACATATATACATACATATATATATATATATATATATATACATAAATATATATATATATACATAAATATATATATATATAAACATATGTATATATATATACATCCAGCCTGAGACACTAACTGGTCTAGACGCACTGGTGAGCTGTGAAACAGCGAAACAGTCTGTATGTGGATAACTACATATAAATACATATATATATACATATATATATAGATATATACATATATATATATATACATAAATATATATATATACATAAATATATATATACATAAATTTTTATATATATATATATATATATAAATATATAGATATATATACATAAATATATATACATACATAAATATATATATATAAATATAAGTATACATGAATATATATGTATATATACATAAATATATATATATGTGTGTGTGTGTGTGTTCTGATTAAACATTCATATTTCTATGTATGTAGGATTAGCTTTATAACATTTAGTCAGCTATAGTACTTTAGTGCGTGCCTAGAGCTATTTTCCAAAGTTTTAATTATTTTACCCCCAAAATGATGATGAAGGATAGATGTTTATAGGAAAAAGTGTTTAATAAAGGCAAACAATCGTTTCGATTACAACCAAACATATTGTTTTTAAGAATGTTAAAGTAATTCAAAATATTTACAGATATATGTATTAAAGTACGTAAAAATAAAGTACATAAGAGTACGTTTTAAAATACGTTTAAAAACACATTTAAAAACCCATCGGTTTCGACATCTTCAGTGCCAAGGCAAAAAGTGCCGTAAGTAAAAACAATGACAGTAATATACATTTTTCAAGCTGCATTTTTGTTTTTACCTTGAATTGCATATAACTGCACAATTTGGTGTAACTTTATATATATATATATATATATATATATATATATATATATATATATATATATATATAGGTAATTCGTGTATCGACACGGTAAAAATGCGAATATTTTTTCAATAATAAATGGAGTCATTTATTCATAGTAAAAATGTTATTTATACAACATAGCATAGATAGACATTTTGGAACATCTTGATGTCGAAACTATAATGATTAAGACCTCATCAGGATCCAAAAGGGTCGTTCTTTACACTTTAGTATTGTACAGTGAAGAGAAATGTATATTTATAATGTTCCCGTGACTAGATTCAAACCATTTTCCTTTAAACATACTTAGCGTTAGACGTTCATATATGTGACTTTTAACTGTCTCAAAATGAAGCTTAAAAGAAGGGTTACTGTCAAATTAAAGTGGTGCAGATATTACGCTACTGTCACCCTGACTTGCTGTGTGTGTGGGTGGGGTAGGAATCCAATCGTTTTCTGATAAAATTACACACAAATCATACATATATTTTGATTTTGTAGAATCGCACAAATATGACGAGTACACAGGGATACACAATCCCGAGTCGGGGAATGAATGATTATTCATGCTAATTTAAAAGAAAAAAAAAATCAAATCTGAGAAAGAGAGAGAGAGAGAGTATGTATGTGTGTTTCTACATAAAAAATGTCCTTGTAAAAGCAATTTACGTCATTATATGATGCCATTTGATGTCATTAACATATCCCTAGCTTATCACGTACGAAAGCGCAGTTTCGAAATGAAAGTCTACAAGCCAAAGTAAATTATAGATGATCAGAAAGAGCAGCGTAAATGCATAAATCTGATCGAAAAAATAACGGAAATGTAGGTGTCCATGATCGGAAAGTGTTAATCAGCTAACGGGATATAGCGAGATCTAAAATATCGCTACCAATTCGAGCATATAAAATTCCAATAAATATTTTATTTTGTTTCTTGCGATATTAACGTTGCGGCAATCACCACTTCTTCGACTAGATGGCCCCTATGTCATCACTTATATACTCTCTCGCTTATTTCTATACATTTTTTCGTTAGGAAACCATTTCTTCTGCCCAAGATTTGTATCCTTTTTCTTCAGAATAATTTACAGTTCTTGTCAGAATTATAATTGCAGAAACTATATTATGTCACATAAATTCCAATGAATATTAAAAAAAAACAGTCAGTATCACCCTTAACAATGAAAATAAGAAAATAAAAACAAAAGAAAAGAAGAGAAATTAGAAGATGAAAACATGAAGTGCAATAATAATGATGATAATAATCTATCACTAATAGCGATTCGGTACCTGTCTGTCTGACGTCAAAATTATACTATTACTTTCTATGGTCCTATCTTTAATGCTGACTCTAGTTTACTACACTATTTCAGACGAATGTTCTATATTTCTACGCTAAATTCAGGGGAGGTTAGAGTAAGGGTTAGGGTTACTATTGTAGTATCTGTTCTGTGTACATGAGATACTTTTCTGACGTATTACCTCTTTCTTTTAGGGGAGAGTAGCTTGCGTGAACCAAAAACTGCAACAATCGGCTGTTCATTAGCAACTTCAATGACTGCATCATATGTATTTGTAAAAATATGTCACCGGAAGTAGCATATTATAATCACTACTACCACCACTACTACTACTACTACTACTACTACTACTACTAATAATAATAATAATAATAATAATAATAATAATAATAATAATAACAATAATAAAAATGTATTTTCGAAAATCGGCTGATACAACACGAAAGGTTCGCTGAACAGGTGCGGACGGTACTGAGACCCTGGGCGTCTTATTGCTACCAAACTCACAGATAAGACAAATGGTCGATGCAAGTGAGAGAGGAATGGTATGCGGATGTTGCCATGAAGCAAAATAATTTGCAATGTTTTTCAAAAGAGGTTAATAGTACTGGAAATCTGGAGAGACTTGTCCTAACTCAGACAACACAGAACACCACCAGTTATCATCAGTAAACAACTACTAATGATAGCCTATATGAGAAGTCCTAGTGAGTTAATAATAATAATAATAATAATAATAATAATAATAATAATAATAATAATAATAATAATAATAATAATAATAGGTGACTGGAACTGTCATGGTAAAATTGAAGAAAAATCAGATAATCTTATTTTCGTAGGAAAAGGTTCCCTCTCACCACAAAAACGTACCCTCTCACCACAGTGGTAGCAGCATTTGGTTATGCTACAAAAATGTCCGTAAGTGTCTGTAGAGTGAAGGAACCGAGGAAGAGGAGAGCGCAAAACATACACTGGAAGGTAAGGGTCGTAAATGGAATCCTGATTAGGTTAATTGTCACTTAAATATTCATAGAGAAAGTCAACGGCTGTTTTCAAAGAAGACAAAATGGTAAATGAGTGTTGCGAGTCGTAAATCTATATTTGTTCTACTTATCTTAAACTCCAAACAAGACACAATGGAACTGGGACGTAAGGGGTTCCCGTGAATTACGGGACTGATTAATCATGCCATCTAAAGGGAGAAGTTCACATTAAATTTAAGTTACTGCATATTGGTACAGTCGGGGAACAAAGGGCAGAGAAGACATTCTTAAAGAAAGCATTTCAAGGAAATCTGCTACAGGACTAGAACTCTTTCAGGTATACTGAGAATACAAAAAATAGACTGATTTTTGAGACTTGTAGACTGGAAACTGTGCAAACTACTGCACTGTGTATATAGGCCATGTGTTTACCTGCGCGTGTGTGTATAACGTGTTGTCGTCGTTGTCCTCGTCGAACCAAGTGTTTGCTTTTCGGCGGATACAAAACAACTCGGACGCTGATGTTGATCAAAGAAAAAGGTTTATTTAATAACAGAGACATGAAAACGATTGAATACTTGTGTACGCATCGGAGAGATAGAGTCATACAGATAGATAAACGAATAGCTCGTCTCGTTACAGCAAGTCACACTTTGTGCACCGTCCTGAATTGGTGACAACCTCCTAAAAACATAACGTCTTCTTGAACTCTCCCCAGCCAAAGGACAGAACCTCTTCGATCGCAAATCCCGTTTTTTTTACGCTTTTTGTCTGGGGTCACCCCGTTCCCTTTTAAGTGCCACTCATACATTTCTATTCGAACACGGCCCTCGCTATGTAACACATACAACGTAAATGTAACAAAACCAAATCGGAGCAAAAAGGGAATGCAAACATTAGAGATGTAGGAGAAGTATACGTTCTTTATGACTATTTCTGTTTCCACAGAAATGGTTTCTGTATATGAGATCAAAAAATAAAGTATACACGATAAAATTAAAATACACCGGTTATTTTAATTAGGTGTAGCTCAAATTATAAGCTGATATACGGTGTATGTGGAAACGGAAACAGAAATGACGAAATTAGTCATAAAGTAAAAGACAAAGATATTTCATATGAAGAATGTCCCGGAAAGGAAATACGAACGTACGAGGAGATGGAGAGAAATCTACTGAACAACCCGTAAGACTAAGGGCAACTCCTCCCCTTTCATCCATACATATGTGCACTATTGTATAACAATGTGTTTCTTTTCTTGTTAGAAAGTAAATATCAGAGTTATCGCTTGCACACAAGGCATAACACGTGCTTTTCTATTTCTATGTGAGGTTTATTTTATTTTAAAACATTTCTTATGCATTGACATCAACAGGTGTCGTCGTATCTATCGCGAGACATTTTTTGATGGCGTATTTTTTATTTAAATGTTTAGTAAAGATTTGATGATCACGTTCAGTGCTATGTTATCGCCTTTCGACATTCCATCACGCTGACGTTCTTCGGTTTCATGTTGTTGTCGTCAGTGACCTTCTGGGAATTCCCCACTTAACATTTTCTTCAATCTACGAGGATTAGACAACTATAATTCTATTCCAAGAGAACACTAACCAATACTCGCTATATAAAAGACATAGAACGTAGAATGACCAAAGTAGATTATATAAAAAATTCGGTTCGAAATTTCTAAATTTTCTAAAATTTTTTAGATGGGTACTTTATGCCAAAACGATTTATGCTTGAAATGTGGTGTGGGTTTAAAAGGAACGAAGTAGTTAACAAAGGTATGTATTTACAAAACGTACAGTAATATATTGCCAAATACTCCTTCACTATTAGTAATGATGAGTATGTCTGTCTCTCTCTCTCTCTCTTTCCCCCTCTCACGTCTATAATGTCTGGAAGAGTCCATGAAATGACAGAATAGATGAATATAGCACATTTTTTGTTTTATTATTATTATCATTATCATTATCATACAATTATCATTATTATTATTATTGTGATGATGATGATGATGATGATGATGATGATTACTATTTCTCGCATCAGTCTTTACCAAGTATTTATCACTTATGAAAGAACATATATAACTTATGAAATAAACGTGTTTATTTGGATTTGAGTAAAAGTAAGTCCATCCCTTATTACAGAACATGCCATTCTCTTCTATTTTCGCTTGTCAGATATTCGATACTCCTTGTCAGAGGTGCTACATTTCTGCTTACCTTCTAGTATCAGCTTTTTGCTCGCCTGGGCCGGCTGGTGTCCACCATTTACCGCCACAAGCCGCTCGTTGTTGTCTTGATCATCATCATCATCATCAGCAGCAGCAGCAGCAGAGTATCATCATCATCATCATAATCATCATAATTAGCATATCAAACCGAATGGTTTAGAATATTTATCAAACAGGCAGACAGGTTGGGTTGTTTTGCTTACACGAAAAGGAGAGAGAGAAAGAGAGAACAAATTAATTAACTCTGCGGAAGTCACTCAAGCCATGTGCGCCACTGTGTTGCACTGTGTTGCACTGTGCACCCGACCGCGGAGCTCCGCTGCACGCCTGCTTCTCTCTTGCAGGTCAGCAGCAGAAGAGCAAGAACAGCTCACAAACTGAAGTGACATCACTTCCGATTCCCTTGCTACTTCCACCCTCTCTAAGGGCGTCGTCTCACCATCTGTTGGGCGCATCCTCTCTATCTGCTCCCACTACCATTATCTAACAGTTCAATTCTACTATTATTGCAACTCATTTGTGATGTATCGCTTATATCGGCTGGTAGCGTTCCAAGAATTCGAGTGACAATAAGCAACATAAATATTGCAGTACAAATAAAAATGATTGTATGAGTGTGTCTGTCTTAATTCTCTTCCTCGTAGGATATTGTGATTTTCTTTTTTCTTATAATGGGCTCGGCTGTGTGCATGTAGTGTTGGTCTACATTCGTTTGAACAATAGCGAATGGACGACCATCTAAATATCGACAGGTCTATGTTTTTATATTCCTCTTTTGCTAATGAGCTACATTTACTTTTAGCTAGTTTACCGTTACGCTATTAAAAACTATATTCAACTGAACCGTTGACTACATCCGTGATCACGCTTTCCATGACTATTTGGAATTCTGAAGTTGGATGGGAAATAAATGTGTCGGATCTAGCGCAAGAGTTTTTTTTATGATTCAGTTCTCACTGACAATGGCCGTTGGTTTCTCTCTGGAATTAGAGTGACCTATAATCTGTATCATGTGTCCAGTACTTTCTAGCAGACTATCAGAGTTGTTTTGCGTGTCTGTTGTTTATATTCTTTGGGCCCAATCGTTGATGGTATCTTTCTATATATATTTACCGTTAGTTTATTTCTCTTTTAATTCGTGTAATGTTATTTCTATATATCCAGTTAAGTTCATGCAACTTTATTTTTTTTATTGTGAATATTAATAAAAACGGATCCGACTAGACTTTAACACGTTTCGCCAACTAAAAAATCAGGATCGGTGACAATTACACATCGCCTTCAAAAGACGTACACATACTGTTTTAATTTATTTTGTCTATTTGACATTTTCCTAGTTTTCTTGCATTAATGTTTCAGAAAAATCAAAAAACAAAAAATCTAAGTAGCATATATGTATGGGAAGATGTACGCATCTATCCCTTGTGGCGGATCTGAGTTCTTCAACCTGATTTAAAAAGCGGTCGTACCTAATGCTTACTTTGTGCATAACATGATGCAGGATATATAACAAATCTGAAGTACCTTTTAAAATATAATTTATCAATCAGTCGCCCCTGATCGATAGGATTATTTAAATGGTTATTACATGACAATAGTGTGAACGTACATCTCTGACGTAGTTTGAAGGAAGGACATTTCGACGAGTGTACTCAATTGATTAATTGCAATACAAGTCAATTTGAGCAGTTTTATATTGAATCATTTTTAATAATAATAATAATAATAATAATGATGATAATAATAATAATAATAATAGTAGAATTAGTAGTAGTAGTAGTAGTAGTAGTAGTAATACGTCTATTATTAGAATAGTAACGAGACAATAGATATATTCTAAAATGTGTAAGTTCATATCGAATGAAGATTTATGGATTTTCTTCAACGGTACGGTTGACCGCCATCACTTATGTCCAATGATAGAGAGAACTCGAAGACAACATGAAGAAACTCTTAGGAAATCGGAGTTACGGAACCTCGAAAATTGGTCATTCTCGATGCTGATGGAAATAGCGCATTACCTTTCGACCACTTACTTCTAGTAGCGTACAATTTGTTGCTATTATGATACCGCAAAAAGAAGTAAAAGTGATTTGTTTAAGTTCTATTGAACGCAGGTCGAGTTCAACATATGAGCAAATGTGTCGTAGAAAATAGAATGAAACGCATCAAAGTAGAAGCGCGTCTCATCTGTGCCAGGAAGAAAGAAAAGAACGAAGAACGGTAAATGGAAATTACTGGTTGACTTTATTCACCCAGATTTAGTGGAATCCTATTGGTAAATTCCACCGTCATGATTGGCGCCTTCTCAGACAGATTGTGATATTACTAACGTCAGATTATATCAGGATGAGATCTGACGACCAATGAGATTAATAAAATAAAAGTTGAATTTAGTAATGAATGAGGAATAGAAGAGAAAATTTAAAGTAAAAAGACACAA
The DNA here is from genome assembly GCA_963556195.1 of Sepiola atlantica. NCBI lineage: Eukaryota > Metazoa > Mollusca > Cephalopoda > Sepiida > Sepiolidae > Sepiola > Sepiola atlantica. The sequence continues at coordinate 79,996,449 of OY744532.1, read as the reverse complement.
GAAAGGAGGTTCTTAACATAAGGCTAGTCAATGTGCGCGTTTTGTGACGAAATACAATTTGAAGCAATAGCGTGACAGAGTGGATGTATTTAGCGTGACATATCTATTAAAAACATGTGATAGAAAATATATTCCATTTCAAACGTAAGTTTGACAGATCGAAAAATGGTATAGTTTAACTCTAGGTGTGAGATAAACAAAAGGTCTATTTATAAAATAATATTAACATATACCGACAACTTATAGAGACAAATGAATGTATCAAACATTGTTATTTAAAACTTAAGTGTAACACACCCCTATATACGTTTTCAAACTTTAACTTGGCGGATCTAAGTAAATGGCATATTTTATAGTATTGTTAGATCAAATAAAAATTGCTATTCAACACTCAAACGTGGCAACACGGCCACTTACATATATAACTGATATTTTTAACACACCCGTCACAATCAGAAACACTATTTTGAAACTTTAGCATAGGAGACAAAAGAAAATTCTAGTTTACCTATATGTGTGACAGACCTACGAAAATGTTATTTCAAACTAAATTGTGACAGACTAATGACTTATAGAGATTAATTGATGCATCAAGAAGTGTTATGGTATACTTTCGCGTGATAGACAAGATACTACATTTACAACCTTTGCATGACAGATCTACAAACATTCTAGAATATGTTCAACTAAAAAAAATTAAAACCTGAGCGTGACAGACTCAGATATATAAATGGATGCATATAAAATTTATAATTTAAGCTTGAACTTTACAGAATAAACTACGTTTGCGAACATTAGCGTAACAGATTTGATAAAAATGCTATTATAATTATAAGTGTGTTAGTGACAGCTCCAATGAAGTGTTATTTTTATTATAGGCGCGTTAGACTTAAAGCCACGTTTTTAAATTGTAGGCCCTATTAAAGAAAATGCCATTTTAACTATAAGTAGGATAGACCAAAGCAAATGTTATTTCAAAATTAAGCATCACACTGAAAAAGCGCACGACGTTCATAGCGTCTTTAAAAGATTTAGGGATTATTTTTAATTGCTTTTTAAAAAATTGAATATGTCAGACAATTAAAACGTGTTTGTTGAAACTTGAGCGTGATATAGCAATTGTGCTTGGGACGTTATATTGAGAGATGGTTTGACAACTTGTGAAGAAAAATCGACGAATTTAAAAGTAGATGCACTGATTAAACAAATGCACTTCGTGATAAATTTGACTTTTCATACTTAAACGTTACAAAAAATGTTTAACTCAAAAGTGACGGATGACCGAGGTAAAATTTAAGTATTGAAACGCTTGGATAATTTGAGAACATTATCCGTACATTAAATATTGTTGAAAAGCATATTTCTTCTGGAAGTGTGACACACCAATGAACTTTTTTAAGTCATGTTTGACATACAAAAAAACAATATGTTGAAAGTTAAGCGTGAAATATCGATTAGCACAAATACAAAGAGAAAAGTATGTTAGACATCTGTGTATAGCTGACATACCGACGTATTGACATCGATATACTCTTATAAAGATTTTCACATCTGTTACCCCAAAAATGCAATTTCAAAGTTATGCGTGACAGTGAGGAACATAACATCCTTATAAAAGAAAAGCATCCTCTACCTTATCATTAAGAGCGATGTGTATTTACTTGTATCTCTCTCTATAAATACACTAACAAAATACCCCCTTTCAAAAGAGGCAAACATCTGTTCACTACCACTCCTTTCACACAGAAGAGACGTTACTATTAAGCTATCATTTTTATGGTTATTTATGTGAAAGGTGTCCGACTCAGTAATAAATTGGGGTTCCCCCATCCACAACATTCGCTCCAAGAAATCGTCTTCCTATAACAACGAAAATAATATTTACTTTTCTTTCTCCATATTCCTAACCTCAGGTGTAATTTTCATGAGAAGTACTTTTTTAAAACAAGTTCCCAACGTTGGAACTCATTACCGCGTAATAATACTAATAAGTAACTGAACATACTCGTTTCATTAAAGAAGAGTCGTATTTAGGGAGGGGGGCACGAAGTTTAGAAAGAGGATAGTCTGGATGTAGGAAGAGTTCCAGTCGGAAAGGATCTAAGTGATGTCAATTTTACTCGCCCTTTCAGATAGATTTTTATTCCGGGGGAGATACAGTTTTGGCTGTAGAGCGGCGTTCTTTAGGGATGAAGTCGATTTTGTTAAGTTACAAGGTGTCACTGTGACAAGGATTATTTTCTTTTTTTCACTTTTTCCAATGTCGTCCAGTGAGTCTATAAGTTGTTATATACCAATAAACGTTTTCTCCGGGGTCTTTACTGATATTAATTTTAGTTTATTTCTCGTTTGAAAGGGTTTTTGCATGATACATTACAGGAGATCGTTCGGATAACACTAGTGTGCACTACTCTTTTGCGGGGAAACTCACGAATCGAGTTACATAATTCATCAAACTCGTTTAGTGTAATAGTCGTTTTTTTTAAGTTAGAGTAGGCCATTATCTGTGAACGTAAAGATTTTTACGATAAATGTTCTCAGTGAATTATAGGGTAATGTGATCTACTTTTTCATGTTGAGATCACTAGTGGTAGATCTTCAAAGTTGAATGTTTGTTAAAAAATTACATATTATTAAGAGATAGATTCTAACCTTTAATATCACGCAAGTATGATATTACATCATGGTGGCTGTCTATTCGATTTCGAATATGACTACTTTAATCGTATCGATGTGATATAAGTGTAAAGGTTCCCATTAACAAGAACAAATATGGCTCTTAAAGCTTGCCAGACTTTACAGACCATATCTCAGATGAGGCATGAGTTGTGATGATCTAAACACTTTTTGTCCGTGCTTGGTTTTGCCAAACATGCACTCGCTGGTGATTCAACAAACCTGCACGTGACATAGTTACCAAGTTGCACGCTTGACATCTTACGTGTTCTATGTTTCCTCCATGTGCTGGAGGTGTCACGTGCCATCTCTTCCTCGCTGCTCTCTTCTGCTTCTGGTGTTCTATCCTATTTTTTTCAAACAGCTTGCTGCCTTCAAAAACCGTGTTCCTTTACTTTGACCACTCTACAACCACTTGTCCCATCCTTCAACATCAATTACAAAGCAATTCAATTCAAATTGTCTTTGAGACAAGCTTTGAATCGCTTACGAGGTTTATGCTGTGTGCGATTAAATCCAGTTTGTTTCCCATATTTCAATATATAAAGATACAAACATACTAAACAAACGTTTATATTAAATTATTATTGCAAGTTTAAATAGTATGTATTTATGTAGTGGGGACTCAATCTCTTTCTAGAGACAATTGTTACCAACGTAATAGTGATGGGTGTGTAAGGAGTTCATAGCGAAACCAGGGTTACATAATCTCAACAGAACTTCTGTTAACCCGGCATTGCTTGATCAGAGTGATAGAGAAAAATGAAACTCAAATGGAAGTTATGCTTAATAAGAGTATATACCGGGACAAGGAGAGTGATACTTACTAAAGGTAAGAGAAAGAGAGAAAGAAGAAATAGGAGAAGATAAGAAGAAAGAGGGAAAAGGAGAAAAGGTGAGGAATATAGAAAGAGAGAGAGAGAAAGACAAAGACAAAGAGAAAGAAAGAAAAACAAAAACAAAAAGAAAATGAAAGAAAAAAGAGAGAGAAGATTTGCGCTACTTAATTGTAGTAGCGAACAATTTCTGATAGTGTCAAATTGAAATATGAAGATTTTTTAGGTTCTTTTGTAGGTAAAAAGTTTAACAATAAATAAAAAAAATAGAAAAGCATTAAGGTAGAATTGCCTCATTTGTTTCAGTGAAAAACAGTCAATGTAAATTATTCTTTGACTTCATTCACCAACATTCGGTGGAATTCTGTTGGAACATTTTACCGTCATAGTTGACGCCTTCTCAGATAGATGTTGGTATTGCTCACGTCAGATGATATCATGATGAGACATGGCGACCGACGAGATTAATAGAATAACACTTGAATTGGAGAATAGTAAAGAAACAGAGCGAAATTAAAGGAAAAAACATCTACAAGAACGGATATTCTTAATTTATGTGTCTTCAATCTGAGGGTTAGTAATTAAAATGCTACCATCGGAAACTGTGCATATTCGACAATTGTATCTTTCATATGCTGTATATGTACATTCTATAAACGCAGACTACGATATCATTGTAAAACTTTTGTCAAACTGAACCATACTTTTCAAAACACTCGGTTTACTGTAATTTCAGAATATATATTTGGTTATGAGGGGCTATCAATTGTAGGAGTGTGTGACATGTTTCGCTTTTATTGATGTCCGATGCACACAAAGACTCCACAATAAAAGTCTACCATCGTTACCAGAAAGCCAAAAAAAGTTTATTTTAGTTCGATGTTGACGTTCGATAAAACAGTGCTTCGAACGAAATTAAAAAGAATACATTTTAAATAGCATATTCGACTATATAATTTCGTTGTAGCACAGAGAGAGGCTTACGCTAGTTAATTTTCTGAATTAATCACCTAATCACTTGTAAGGGAAGAAAGAGGGGGGCATCGTTTAGCTTTCATTTTTGGGGGATCCGAAATCCCCTAGCGTGTAATCGTTACATGGCTAAAGCGTGTTGACTCTTCGGCTTCCAAGTCCAAACTGTAATCTCATAAAGATTTCTAGACATAAGGTTTAGTAGCATCATATTTTTATTTTACATCTGTATAAGAGGGCAGAAAACTAGGACCAACTTGTGCAGCTACGCTTGTCGTATATCTGCTACATATAAAACAGTCAATGTATGTTCGTTTGTGTGTTAGAAATCGATACGTTTACTATTAGAGCTTTCAAATACATTTTGTCACAGAATTTGAAGACACAATGCAAATGTTGATTCAATCCAATTAGCGGTTATTAGGATCAATTACCGTGTTGATGTTGTTTTTTTAAACATAGTTCACCCCAAACAAGGCAGCCCGCCACGGTGAACGTAAGGGGCTACTGATATAAAAGGTGAGAGTTTTTTTAAGCGGGGGGTCAACCTAAATTGCGAGCTGCACAGCGACATTTCTGTTTACATCTGTTTTGAATGTTTGCATGGCAGTACCGTCAGGAAAACAGGGAGCAGGGAGGGAGTTCCAGAGTCTAGCAGCACGAGGAAACAACATTTGGGAGGAAAAGGCTCTTCGACATCTGGGGACCACCACAGTGAATGGATGATATTTGGAAGATTGTCGGGTTGTTCTAGTGAATGTACGTCGTGGGGGTACAAGAGCAGTAAGCTCTTTAGAGCCCATTCCATTGAAGTACTTGTAAAACAGGCACAAGGAAACAACATTGCGGCGATGTTACACGGGCTGGAGCTTGTTGGATAGTGAAGGACCTATCTAGTTAACAATACTGTTTTGGACCTTGTTTAAGAGAGAGACTAGTTGATGATGGCCCAGCCCAGATGTGGCTACAATACTTCATGCATGAGCGGATGGTGGCTTTGTAGAGATACAAGATAATATCAGGTGTAGTGAGTTTACTAGCACCGTAGAGGGAATCACCTTCTTTGCTGAAGCCTAGTCAATATCTTAAATGTATTTGTTCCAATTCATGTTACCTGTGAAGGTTAGGCCGAGGAGTTTGAATGTGCAACTCTTATGTAGGGTGTTATTTGTCATGAGCATCAGTGGTTGGTGAGGGTACTTGTAGTTATTGAAGGAAAGGAGTTTTGTCTTTGCGGCATTAAAAGTTACAAACCATTTATGACAACAATTCATTACAGTCTGGAGGTCATTTTCTAAGGATTCAGCCATTGCCTCGGATATGATCTCGTTCGTTTTGCCCACATGACGAGAGTAACGCGTGGTGTCGTCAGAAAATAAACCAATCTCATACTCAATATCATCCATGAATTTTTTTATGAAGATCAGGAACAATGAAGGTCCAAGGATAAGTCCCTGAGATACACCAGCATTTATGTTATGTTACTAAGATGAATAGCCATCGAAGACAACCTGGATCTTCCTTTGGGTAAGAAGGATCTAAATACATTATGTAATTGCCAAATAATATCGTATGAGCGTATTTCCAGGAGAAGCTCTTTAAGCCATACCTTGTCAAAGGCGTTGGATATATCAAGCGCTACTGCCCTAGCTTCTCCTGCCTTGTCGAGTGTATGATACATGCGTTCAGAGATGACCGTTAGGATGTCTGCAGTAGATCGTACTTGTCTAAATCCATACTGGCGATCAGAAAGAAATTTAGCATTAACTAAGTGCCGGACTATCAGTAGATTGATTAAGGCTTCGAAGATTTTAGCAAAGATCGGGAGTAGACTGATTGGGCGGTAGTTCTGGGGATCGGTTCTATTTCTAAAGTTCTTGTAGACTGGTAATTTTCCAGCTATCGTTGAATCAAGATTTCGCTAGGCATTTATTCAGTTCAGCAGAGCATTATTTTATTACTATTACAGGTATAAGATCAATCCCACAAGCTCTGTAGGTGTCAAGGTTTTTTTTATGATGTCTTTGACCTGGGATGGAGTGATAACCAGGTCATCAAGTGGGGCTTCGATCTGCAATAGGAATTTAGGGAGAGGGTGGTTTACTGAGTCCTAAGGGAGTTTGAGGCGAAACGTTGGGAAAGTAGTTCAGCCTTATCAGTTGGCGTGCAAACGACATCATTATGGATTGATAGTGGGAGAATCGTGTTTCCTCGTAGAAATACTGAGGTATATAAGAACATACAAAACGAAATTATTTTAAATAAATATTCTTCTTCTGATTAATAAAACAAAAATAAAATTAATAATAGATACTCTCAGTGAAGAATATATTCAAAGACGTTTCACAACATTTATTTCACTTTTTTTTTGTATTTTCACGATGTAAAAATATTAAAGAAAATAAGAAGTCTTTTTGATTCATTAAAGCTATTTGCCGTTTAACAGAAACGTTTACAAACGCGGCGTTAAGAAGTATTTTAAGAACATTATCGCGCTGACAGTTACTTAACCTCCTCTAATAAATGTTATTGTAATCTTTTCTTTCAAGACTAAAATTGTTGACATGACGATATTTGAAATTATTTGCTTAAAAAAACTTCCGACCAGCAATATATTGTTGGATAATGGCCATATGGGAATGGACAAATCTGTAGGAAATCATTGGTTTGACTTGCGCAAATTAATGCGGGTGGACTCGGTAGTCGAGTGCAGAATAGGGCCTGTTCTGACAGTCAGAAATCACAGACGTGACAATTTCACCGTGTGACGAGATCCCAGATCACGGGTCAATGTGAACCTGCGAGATCCTCTGTGACGTCACAGGCCTCTGCGTGGGAAACAGAGGATTCCGTGACGTCACTCGTTCTTCGTGAGAAGCGAGTGTAGAGTCTGGGTTTTAAGAGGCGAACCGATGAGACGTGATTTTCACGATGTAAACTACAACAGATAAGGGAAATATTTCCCTAAGAAAATACAGGCGAGAGATATCATTTCCCCCTCCATGAATGGTTAAGGAAAAAATTGTTAAGTAACTACGATAGAGTAGTGATTTGCTCTCTCTCTTTCACGACGTAGTGAATGACTCCCAGCTGATTAAATAACTAACGCTGGTAATACAAAGAATTGAAAGTAAAAAGATTGTTGTTTGGAGAGTCGGTCGGGAAGCTTTTGTTGCAGACAACGGACGGCGTGGAAAAGGCGAAAAGAAAGAAGTCATCCACTAGACGATATCGAGACGGCGACCCTCTACACGGCGAGGGAGAAATCTAAAGATACGCAAACAATATATGAACTATGTGATTTATGATATTTTTAAAATGACGAGTATAAAATGTGAACTGGTACGGCGCTTTCAGAGACGAGTATACGAAACGCGTAGTGCCGCGGTCCATGCAAGAATATTTCGACACCGTTAAAACCAGGTGAATACCACTACTCAAACTATATATTTACAATTGAATATTTACTGTGCGAGTAGAAATAAATATTATTATTTCATCTTTACATCTGTTAGATCTTTTTTAGTCCAACATATTTTTATTATTCTAAACATTTTGTTCTATTTATCGAAGACCTCCGCGGATATATGGTATACATTCTGCGCATATGCAACGTTTACACTTTTTTTAAAGAGATAAAATAAACAAATCACTTTTCATGTATGTCACTATGATGTCACTTTCTTTTTGAACCTTGTTTTTATTTCACTTTAAACGAGACGGGCTCGAGCATCGACATAGCCTACAGGGAAATAAAGCGATGCATCGCATCGAATTATTGAACTCGAAAATGACTGATTCCCGAGCGGTGACCTGCCACTAGAGCAAGTGCGCTGATGCATTTTAATCGGAGACGCTTTCCCAATAATCCTGCCACGACGTCAAAAAGAACGCTTTTAAATCAACCAACCGCGACGGACAGACGAGTTGATACGACGTGCACTAAAGACGAACGCCAAAATAGAATATAATAAACATTCATAAATAATGAAAGAAAAGCACACAGTAAAGTTTTAATACAAACTTACACGCCACGCATATATATATATATATATATATATATATATATATATATATATATATATATATATATATATGTATATATGTATGTATATATGTATAGATATGTATATATATGTATATACACATGTATATATGTATATATATATGTGTGTATATATATATGTGTATATATATGTGTGTATATATATGTATATATATATATGTGTGTATATATGTATATATATATATATAAACATGTATATATATATATATATATATATATATATATATATGTATATATATGTATATATACACATATATATATATATACACACATTTATATATATATATATATATACATATGTGTGTATATATATATATGTGTGTATATATATATGTGTATATATGCATATATATATATATGTATATATATGCATATATATATATATATATATATATATATATATATATATATATATAGTTCGGATGAATAATATATATATTCTGATTCAGACTATTGAAAGAATCTACAAAAGGATATCCAGACAGAAGTTTTCTGTTATATTCAACAATACTTGCCTGCAAGGAAAGATGCTGCTGATATATATATATATATATATATATATATATATATATATATATATATATATATATATATATATATATATATATATATATATATCCAATACAATGTATATATATATATATATCTATAAAATAGATGTTCTGTAAAATAGTAAATACTCACTTTGAAAGGAACAACACAGGTAAGGAGAAACTATATTTTAGTACTTTAGAAAAACAAATCTGGAGGCAAAACAAAATTAAATATTTGTAATTTTTTTAAATCAAAAAATAATTATTAAATACGGAGGTGGTGTCTGATCTACACTGCTGGGATGCCATGATGAGGAAATACTGTTTTGTTTTTTAAATCCCGAAACAGTTTTCATGGTAAACAACTGACGATCCCTTATATAAAAACATATATAAAAATATATTTATATTAGAGTAAATTCTTGGAAGTTAACTAAAATAGTGATTGCAGTAGATTGATTGACTTACTAGACTAAAATCGTTCAACCAAAAAATGTTGTTTTTTTTTCAGTTTTGAAGGTTTAAAAAAACTTCCGAGACTATATATATATATATATATATATATACATATATATATATATATATATATATATATATATATATATATATATATATATATATATATGATGTATATATATATATGTAATCAGTCAACAGAAAATCATAAGCGCTTAAGTTGGAATAGACGCATGGTGATAATTAATATGAAACTGTAAAAGAAATAAAGAAACGTGCACCTTAGTTTTCGTGCCGAATTTATTGGACGATTTTCGAAGTAAAGTAAAGTAAACCCAAATTTCAGTTTTTTTTTTGTTATTTTAAGGATTGTATGTAGGAAAGTTTTGGAAACTATACCCTTATTCAAGCCTTCTATGAAGTTTTAATATAGTTACCTAGAATAGTGAACTAAATTTAAAATTATTATTATTATTATTATTATTATTATTATTATTATTATTATTATTATTATTTCTATTATTATTATTATTATTATTATTATTATTATAATTATTATTATTATTATTATTATTATTATTATTATTATTATACTTATTATTATGTTTATACTATATATATATATATATATATATATATATATATATATATATATATATATAAGCAAATGTTGGGAAATAACGCGGCTGTTCTTGTTTGATAGGTGTTGTGGACCTGGGTAAAGCTGAATAAATGACACAGGAACACATGGTTTAAATGAACAAAGGTATATATTATATAATAGAAAGAAAGATATTACAAGGAGATGTTGCTCTCAACCGCCATTACTGGTTTGCCTGGGAAGAAGAGAACAAGTGTCACGTGCTTCCCGTATTTATAAGGTGGACGAGTCCATTAGTTCTTTGTAGGTAGGTACGGCACCATAACACCCCCTTCCAAGCCTTACCTCCTCAGGAGTCTTAATAACGTTTCATTTTCGGATCTATCTCTAGGTAGTCCGGAGCCATCCGTTTTCTTTTTGGTTGTCGTTTACGTGTGACTACCTGGGGTGCTGGTAAGTTGAAGGTGTCATATATCACGTCCATCACGTCTTCTCCTTGTGGGGCGCTGTCAGTTTCATCTGACAGTCTTTTTCTGATCTGATTTAGATGTCTCTTATGCGAGAACCGTGGTCCTTTTATGATATAGACCATTGATCCGATCCTCTTTTCAATTGTACCGGGTGCCCAGAACGATGCATTGTTTTTGAACATCTTAAAATATACCCTATCTCCTGGGTTTTATTTTTTCTTCGGTACCGTAGAGATTCGGTCATAATTATTATGTTTAGGTAATAATTTATCAAACACGGACTTCACATTCCGCGCAAACATCATCTCTGCGGGGGATAATGATGATGCTATGTTCATGTTTTTTGTAATTCTATATACCTGTAAGAATTGTTGTAAAGCCTTCTCCTTAGGAGTATCACCGGCCTTTATAATGCTCTTTTTAATGTGTCTACGAAGCGTTCCGCCTGGCCGTTTGACCTAGGATGATACGGGGGCGTCGTTATATGTCTGATTTGAAACGTCGCGCAGAACTCCTCAAAATCTGATGACGTGAACTGCGTCCCATTATCACTGACCAAACAATCCACTACCCCAAAACGGGCAAATAGTTCATGTAGGAATCTTATCGTAACCTCTGACGTAGGACTCTTGCAACGTAGTACCTCGGGCCACTTTGAAAAACTGTCGACTACGATTAAGTAGTAAAATCCTTCCAATGGTCCCGCGAAATCCACGTGAATTCTTTCCCACGGACGGTCGGTCTTTGGCCATGGGCTATGCTTTATATGCGGTGCTTTTGCCGCTAAGGCACAGCCTTTACAAAGCTTTACTGCTTTTTCAATGTCATTGTCCATACCTGGCCAGTACACAAAACTCCTCATTAACCCCTTCATCCTGGTTATCCCTGGATGGCCAACATGAAATTCTTTCAGAATTTGCTTTCGTAGTTTTTCTGGGATGACCACCCTTTCGTTATGCATGAGTACGTCATCACAGAGTAAGAAACTCTTTGCCGCATGTAAATCCTTATTTACCAATTTCATTTTTGTTCTGGTGATAAATTCATCCTCTTGAGCTTCTTTTTTTATCTCGTATAGTGTCACCGGGAGCTCTCTCACTGCGTTGCACAAAATCTCTTTAAAATCTCCTTCTGTTTGAAGAGACGCAATCACTGTGTCTTCTAGAATCTCTCCCTGCTTTGGCACTAATCTCGACAATCCATACGCATGATAGATTTTATTTGAATGCAAATGTTGCATTTTAATATTGTAGTTTAATAAGATAGTTCCCCATCTTTGTAGTCTATTAGCTGTATATACAGGTAGGCCTTTTTTAGATCCATAAATTGTAATTAGCGGCTTATGGTCTGTCTGTAAGGTAAATTGTCTACCATGTATGTATCGGTGAAACTTTGTTAGTGCAAATATTATTGCTAGGGCTTCTTTCTCGATTTGAGAATACTGTTTTTCCGCTGGGAGCAAGGTCCTTGATGCATGTGCAATGGGTTTATGGGTTCCATCAGGCATTTTGTGTAGGATACATGCTCCTAAACCATATGAACTAGCGTCGCTAGCTACGATTATGTCCAATTCTGGATTGTAATGTGTTAGAAATAACTCTGACGTAAGTCTTTCTATGATTTTATTAAATGCATCCTGACATTCAGGTGTCCATACCCAGGCTTTACCTTTTTTTAATAGCTCATTTAATGGAGCACGCAAATTATGCCTTTCTGGGATAAAAGCCTGGTAGTAATTTGCTAGGCCCAGAAAACTCTGTAATGTCATGACGTTTTCTGGCGCCGGCATGTTTTTTATTGCGGTAGCTTTTTCTGGGTCTGGTCTTCTGCCGTCCTTGTCGATCACATGACCCAGATATTTTATTTCCTCCAGGAAAAAATCACATTTTTCTTCTTTTACTTTGAACCCATAATCTTGGATTCTCGCAAACACTTGATTTACATGTTTTTGGTGTTGTTCGATATCTTTGCTGTTAATCAAGATGTCATCGAGATACGCTATTGCGAAATCGAGTCCGCCCAGCATTGTGTCCATTACTTGTTGGAAAATGGCTGGCGCGACCTTAACTCCGAACGCTAATCTTTCGAATTTATATAAACCACGATGTGTGTTTATACATAACAGCTTAGAACAATCTTTATCCACCGATATTTGTAGGTATGCCTCACTTAGGTCTATTTTTGAAAAAAGTCTTCCTCCATTTAAGCTTGTAAACACTTCTTCCGGGGTATGGAGTGGGTAGTGATAGTCCGCGAGGGCAGTATTCAGTCCTGTTGAAAAATCTGCACATACACGAATCTCATTAGATTTTTTCTTTACATAAACCGTGGGTGCTGCCCACTGGCTGTGTTGTACTTTTGATAAAATACCCATCTTTACCAGTCGGTCTAATTCAGCATTTATTTTTTCAATCGAGGCGAAGGGTACTTTCCTTTCTTTCCTAAATACTGGCAGTACATTTTCTTTTAGACAGAATTTTGCAGTCATTTTAGTGCAGCATCCAAGACCGCCAGAAAAAACCTCTGGAAACGAGTTTTTTAATCCTCGTTGCAGTTTTTCCGATTCTGTTGCGCGACTACTTATTTTTTTACAAAATGTATTTATCGGCAACTTCCATAAATCAAATGCCTGCATAAAATCTGAACCAAAAAGATTATTCGAATCCTTCAGTACCAGTAGTTTGAGTTTTTTAGTATTTCCCATTAGGGACACATTTGTGATTAATTCTCCTTCAAATGTAATTCTTTCACCAGTAACTGTGCTTGCCAGCCTGTTTGTTCTTGATAGAGTAGGTTTATTTAATCTCCTCCATGTATGTAAATTTATAATGGAAACGTCTGAACCAGAATCCAATTGCAATTTTATATTTTTATCCAGGATTTTCACCTGTACATATTTTCTTATGTTCATGCCAGTTTCCTTCTTTGTCCTAGTGGCTTGAATCCGCATTTTATTTCCTCTGCCCGTTCTGCAGTGCGAACTTTTATGTCCAACTTTTTTGCATTTCATACAGGTTTTAAAACGGAATGGGCACTCATTGTACCAATGTGGATTAGCACAGCGTGAACAAGGGCTTGGTGGCAATTTATTTATTTTTTTACTGGTTTGGTTTGTCTTTGTTACATCAAAATTATTATTTCTTATTTTTCTATAAGGTTGAGCTTTTGTTTTTTTGATGTACCTTATTTATATGCGCAATGCCGGACAATTCAATGTCTTTTGAGTCCTGTTTTACATTTTTTTTGTAACTGCGCGATATTGTTTGTATCAGAAATTCCAATCTTTCATCATACTCCTTTTTGTGTAATAAAATATTTTGGTTCTGTTGTAATAAAAGCTTTTGAAATCTTTCCTCAGTTTGTTGTTGCTGGGAGATTTGGAATTTCATTAGTTCGGCGATTATAGACTTAATATTTTCCATATTCAACCATTTAGTTTCTGATTTTATTTAGAAAATTAATATTTTCTTATTATCTTATGATTTTATAAGAGTTCTTTTCTTTAAATTAGCGTTTGCTAGGCGCCGTTTTAATTATAAAAAGATTATGAAACTTTTCCTTTTCTCTATATACGCGTATATTCACTTATTTTTTTATTTTTTTATTTTGAAAATTAATATTTTCTCGTTATTTAATGAATTTATAAGAAGTTCTTTTCTTTTACACGTTTTTAATTTTAACGAAGAGAAAAAAAATCTGTTTCACAATTAATTCTTTCTGCATTTTAAAATATTTCAGTACAAGTCGGAAAAGAGAGAGAGAAAATAAAACTGACCTTTTTTTTATCGTGCGTCATTTTTTTATGGAGTAACGCACGTGTGTTCATTTCATGTTTTTGTTTCTTATCTGTTTTTAAAATGAAGCACGTGGTGTCGGTTTCATTTTTTTTTTTTTTGTGTGTTCGTCAAAAAAAAACTCGCTGTGACGTTCGTCTAAAAAAAAAACAATACTCGCTTAATCTTGGTGTTCGGTATTTCTTTTGTTTTGTTTTTTTAGTTTTCCAACCCAGAGAAAAAAAACGCGCATTCAATTTCAGTTGTTTTTGTTTTTTGTTTTTTTTTAACTAGTTTTCCCAAACTAGAGGAACGCGCACCCAATTTCAAGCTTTTTTTTTCGATAAGCGGTTTTAAAACTTAGAACACAACATGTCTATTTCAGTTTTCTTTTTCTTAAAAGAAAACAATTTTCTCGCACTTAAGAATTCAACGTGTTTTTTTGTTTTTTTGTTTCAGTTGAGTTCTCTTTTCTTCTCTCGACCGTACGGCAAAAACCTTTATTTGTTTTTTTTGTTTTTTGTTTTTTTTTGCGTGCGGTTTCCTGCATTAACTGTGTGAGTGCATTTTCACGTGGTATTTTAGTTTTTTGACCCAAGAGTTCGAATTGCCTCGTCGCCATTTGTTGTGGACCTGGGTAAAGCTGAATAAATGACACAGGAACACATGGTTTAAATGAACAAAGGTATATATTATATAATAGAAAGAAAGATATAACAAGGAGATGTTGCTCTCAACCGCCATTGCTGGTTTGCCTGGGAAGAAGAGAACAAGTGTCACGTGCTTCCCGTATTTATAAGGTGGACGAGTCCATTAGTTCTTTGTAGGTAGGTACGGCACCATAACAATAGGACCTTTGATAATAGTGGCGATTCGCATCGGGTTAAAATTGCCATAAACGCTGTGTATACCGATAAAAATGGTTTTAATTCTTTTTGTAGATTATAACATGATACACTTTTTTAGAGTTAAAATATGTTAAGTATTACGCATAAAATCTGTAGAAACTCACTTTTATAATGAGTAGATTTCTAGTATTGTCAGTATGATGTGAGTGAATATACACACGGAGAAAGGCAAATCATAAGTCAGAGAAAAGTAAAAGTATCGAAGTGCGGTAAAATCAGAATTACGCTTTTTTTGCATAAAATTTGTAATGAACTGAGCTGATTGAAAAATAAAGATTGAATAATAATAATAATAATAATAATAATAATAATAATAATAATAATTAAAACACATGATGTTAATGATATAACAACGATAATAATAAAGAAAGATAAAAGATAACAGATGAAAATAAAATAAAATAAAGAATAAATTTAAAAAAATAAAATTAAATATTTTAAAATTATCATAATTTTCATAATGATGACTATTACGACAATAAATATTATGCTTATATTTGAATGTTATAATAATAATAATTGTAATAATAAGAGTAATAATAATAATACTAATAATAATAATACACTATGATCATATATAATAAAACACTATGTTTAATTCTAATAGTAAAAATATAACAAACTTAGGATTAGTGGTATAGTGTTGACGCTAAAAGAAACGGCAAGCATATAATTTATAAGTTGAACATCTAAACATAAGATTAAACTAGAATCATTATCACCCTCGACAAGAAATCGGTAGAATTAGTTAGAAAACACTAAAATACAATAAAAACACTTACGAACTAAATCAATGTCTTTATAGTACCGAAACTATTAAATAGTTATTTGACATCAAAAACAAAGCAAAATGTTATTTTATCCATCAATATAAATTGAAAGTGTCATATGATTAGACTTCTCTGACATTTCACATAAAATAAATATTATTATAAGTTACAGAAATTTAGGACAAAATTAACAAGAAAACGAATGGACTAAAAGTAATCAAACCGGATTCATCGATATCTCAATGTGCCTTTTAAACTAAGTTAAGGTACTGATTCTGTTGTCATATATCTTATATGATTTTACCAGTGACATCTATTTTGAAACAATAGGATCATACAGAGATGATGGTCTACTTCTTGTGAAAAACGCGAATTGAACTAAATATGAAAGAACTAAAGAGATAATATTTTTAAAAATTCAAAAGATTGTGACTTAAAGTAGAAGAATCGTCCAACACAAAACATGATATTTTTCTGGATGTAACTTTCAACTTAGATAAGTTGACAGTTACATCAATAAAATTTACATTTAAAAAAGACAATATATTAAATAAAGGGCAGTTGTCTGTATGTCTGTCTGTCTGCCTGCCTGCATTTTTGTTAAACTAAAAATATTTCTACTTATGGGGGGAAGGTAAAAAATGGGGAGGGGGAGGCAATTTTTTTTGTTGTCTTTTTAATTAAAAATATTTCTATGTATGGGGAAGGATGAAAATAAATTGGTTTTCGGGGGGGGGGGGTAAATATGTACGTATTTAGCATTCACACCGGGGCGGCGATAGGTACGTATTTAGCATTCAGGGGTAGCGATAGCTACGTATATAGCATGTGCACATGGGCTAATATTACATCCTTCCAGACCCGCATGGTCAGACCTTGTACAGTCAGCGCACAAAGGAACATATCTTGAGAAATATGCCACAGTTTTTTGTCAATGATCGACATGGACCCTGGTAACCTAACCTGCGTGTACTCAACGTTCTGTTACAATACTGATTTAGCAATAAAACACAACATTACACTAATTTCCACATTTATCAGCCACTTTGATGGAAAGCAATGATGATAGTCGAGTCATAGTTTAGTTCCAGTCTCCTGAAATTATTGGTCTTGCGACTTGGTGGGCTCCATACACATTTGTGCTTAATGGGGCCAATTGGTCATTTGATGATACGTTCTGGATATCAAGAACTTATTGAACGTGTGCATGCTAAAAACGCAGTAAATCACATGCGAAGTGGCAAAGCAATTGCAAGAGCCATTCGTGCTCACTTCATAATTGATGATGTATTGAATGCTATTTTGTCAGCAATAGCCTATGATTTGCCAGTTTCACATGTCACTGGGGATGATCAACCCAATACTTATGCAGAAGAGACATTTTCTCAAGATGAAGACCTGAAGGGGCATCAGGGGCTATTGAAAGGTCTCATTGATGGAGCTGAGACATTGAATAATGTTCTATCATCAGAGTCTATGACCAGGATTGCCCAGAGAATCAACCATGTGAAGGATGCGATGCTTGACCAGTGAACAGCAAAATTGTGGCATATTTCTTAAGATATGTTCCTTTGTGCGCTGACTGTACAAGGTCTGACCATGCGGGTCTGGAAGGATGTAAAATTAGTTAAACCTCCCAGAGGATGTCAACATTATCAGTGGAATCAACACTTTTCAAATACCTTTATATGGTGAAGATACTGCAATTGTTTATCAAGGCCGAGCTCACCGGGAACTGAGAATTTCACCTTGACGCTGTAAGGAAAATGCTGCCAAGATTCGCTGCAGCAGGACACATCTGATTTGCAAAGTCGGCCTACTTGCAGCAAATAGAGGGGTTGCCGAAAAGCGATCGTGAAGTGTACAAGACATTTTCTGAATGATTCTATGTGATCAGATGGAGTGATCCTTACTGGGCTTGCTTGTCGACGGATCTAGTTATTGAGCAGGTGCTAATGAGAAGGATGGCGACGTCTTGAGGTCTTACTCATGTCAGAGGAATGGACGAAATTAAACGATTGGTTTGGACGCTATCACTGACAGCGTGCGCTGTAATCAGGTTTACAATGCTAGAACTTGCAGGCATTCGTTATGGAACTAGTGAGCAGCATCAGAAGGTTACTTCAGCATGAAAAGAGCGAAATGTGAGGGATACATGGAAGTTCCTTGCGTTTCTCCAGACGTATGACCCTTTCCCGGAAGATCCGTCAGTTCACAGTATTTCAATGGAGTAACTGGAGAGAAAATGTGATTGTGGACAGAGCAAACTCCATAGGAAAAGCAATCATAGCCTGAATGGTTGGAGAAAATGTCCACGAGTACACTTTTAAAAGAAAGGATCAGGCAATCACACTTGGGTCAAAGGTTTCGCTCAGCAAAGATAAACCAGTTGAGACTGATCCACAACTCCCATTCCAGAGACTGTCTGCTATTTACCAATGATCCCGCAACTCACCAACAGTAAGAACATTTCAAGTATGAGCTTTGTGGTTACCCACCTGTACTTTTTATCCTTTCAGACCATCACGAGAGGCAAAACCCGGCTTTGGCAGACGCAATATAGGAACTGACTTCCCCTTTACAATCAGGTCCACAGTCTTCAAATCGACAGTATCTTTTAGATGGTGGAGCACTACTTCAACGCCTCCTATAGCAAAAAGGTCACGCATTTGATGAAATATGTGCCCAATACCGCAGATATGTCATAACTAGATATGGAAAAACATGCATTGTATTTTATGGGTACGAAAGTGGTCCATCCATTAAAGACGCGACTCACCGATGCCGAGCAGGAGGCTCTGTTAGTGTTAATGTGTCACTGTCGCCTTTAATGGTGTTTAAATTAAAAAAGGAATGTTTTCCTAGCTAATCAAGAAAACAAAAAATTGTTCATCCACTTGCTGGGAAAGAGTTTGGAGGAAGCAGGTTGTAAAGTAGTCCATGCATCTGGAGACGCTGAAGTATTGCGTGTGTAGACTGCTCAGGACTGGCATAGACAGCATAAACCATTTTAATAGCAGATACCACTGACCTATAGAAATGATGGTTATATCATCTGTTTCACGCTACAACAAAAAGATAGTGAAAAAAGTGTGAAAGTCTTCAACATCAAAGTGATGAGGAAATCTTTGGGAGATGTGGTATGTTCCAACATTCTTTTAATCCATGCACTACTGGGTTAGGATTCTACATTCAGTGTTTATGGAATTGGGAAGGCAGCATCCCTTCGAAAGGTGATGAACAATAAAAACTTCCTCAAACTGGCAGAAGTGTTTGGCAAGGATAGCAATGCAGAAGATGTTATTGAAGCTGGGGAGAATGATTTAGTGGGATGTACAATAGTAATGATGGGAGAAAACACATGTGACTGAGGCGCTTTAAGGAAAAAGTTGCAAAAAGCTCAAAGTATGTTGAGGTCAAATAATTGCGACCTACAAGAGCAGCTACGAGATTCCACAGCCTTCGAGTTTACTTCCAAATTCAGGAATGGAAATGTAAAAACTAGCTAAAACCTTACGAGTAGGGATAGACACTTTCAGATGGTAAATTACAACCAATCAAGATTGACTTGTCAGCTGGTCCTGTATATTTGTTTGCTATAATTGGGTGTAACTGTACTTCAGGGTGTATTACAGCAAGTTGCAGTTTCAGAAAACATGACATTTACTGTTTAAACTTGTGTGGTAATTGCAAATACCTCAACTGCAGAAATTTACCACAACCAGATATTGATGATGATGAAGTTACATTTGACTAATTCTTGACAAAAAATATTTTTTGGTCCGTTCATGAACTTGTTCTATCGTGGTTATGCAAGAGTCTTGCCCCAGCATTCGACCTACCGACCATTCCTTTATTGTAAATTGTACTTATGTAGTACCTATTTTTATGAAATTTCAAAAATTAATGTGACAATGGTTGCCTTGAAAAAGGCTACTTAGTCTGTTTTTGTAACTTTTATATTCATATCTGTATGAGAAATAGAAAACACATGAAAACAATCGCCGCGGAAAGTCATTTTCTGGTGTTTGTTTATTAGTAAGCATATAGCTACCTATCATTAACATTTAAAACACCAAGGATACGTCAAGTTCGCTTGGGCTGGGCCCTGTATGGGTTTTCATGCACAAAATATGTTTTCATTTCTAATTTTAATAAAGGAAAAACGTTTATTTTTGTCAGTAATTGTCAGGAATAATATACATACTTTTTGGGAAATGTCAAGCATGTTATGTCTAGAAATGTTAATATTGTTAGGTTGGATTTTTAAAATGGCGCCCGTTGATTGCTTTCCGCAAGGCTAATTTTGGTAAACTTCTTTATCTGAAAGATAAGTTATTCCTGCCCAATACCAAAGTTAAAAACCTTTGTTAGCTCTTTGAGGTTCAGCCACATTTTGACCGGACTATTAGTGTAGTCAAGTGAGTAAGGTTAAGCTGACAACATTTCAGTTATCGCGTGTGATCGTTTTGCGACATTTCAAACCTGTGTAAAATCTGTAAAATATCTGCACACTGAACATAGGAAAACTTGATGTTCTAAAAAGTGATGCGAGCATTGTCAACGAGGAAGACGTTTAAATAAATCTAAGATTCTGCTAAATAACTTTGACAAGCTGACATCATTAACAAGACCATCATAGTGAATCGCTCTTTCTTTATTTTCTTTTTTTTGAACACTAGAGAAAATGTTGGTGCTGATGTCAGAAAAAGACGGAAATTGGAATTTCATAACAAGTACGTTCGGATGCAAAATAAGCATGTTTTGCAGAGCTCGTAACTAGTTGTCTGTTATAAATGTTTTTACAGATGTAAACTGGTGGTTTATTCTTGCAATGTAACAGATTGCTGGCTCGTTATTGCTATTTCTTCTGGTAAAAGTCATTTTAGTTATATCTAAAATTGGAAATAAAATAGTCAGTCAGAAATTGGCGCATGCAACATATTTAACGTTGTTGTTATTTCAAGAAATAATAATAATTGAATTCATATAACTTGAAAATACCCGTGCATGTAAGAAATACGTGAAAACATACACGTCGCTCAATTAAAAAAGTTGACCTGATTGGACAATCCAATGCTACGTTTTGATTCAGCACATCAGAACTGTCATGAATCACATCAAGAAAATCGTTCGTTGTTTGCCATAGTAATCATTTATAAGCTCCATATGCATGGTATCATGTTTTAACATTTGTTTTTAATCCATGATCTCGTGCTACGCCCTTATTTATAAATATCTCATAACACCATTTCTTGGGGAAAATCAGTGCATTCCAAGAGGCAACTATACATCACTAAATATTAGTAACTTCGACGTTAGGTTTTCCGACCAGAATATAGCTGTGGATTAATATATAAACCAACTGGCTGTTTTTTCAACATCCGCCTAAACCACCTGTGACACTGACGAATGAAACATTTACTGAATAGTATTATATATATATATATATATGTATATATATATATATATATATATATATATATATATATATATACTAGCAACATATTTTCACTAGTATATATTGTAAGTGTTGAGTTTCCTGATAAACAGCCGAATTTTGACCCCAAAGAAAGCACATAGCCAGCGAGACACAAATTTCATTTAACAATAAATGATCGTACATTAGTACAATTAATCGAAGTAATAGTATAGTATTCGCTTCAGAGTAGCCGATACCAAATCTCCTTCAGTAATTGATTATACTCTTACATAATTATTTAATAATACAATGCATATACTACCTATCATTTCTGAAAATTATAATTAAAATCGTTTGAAACTTATGTTTGAATGCACCACGGAATGTGCATGTTTTAAATCGACAACATTAATCGTGTATTCTGGTTACAACATAGAAGCATTAATTCAGTATCAAAAGTAAAATCATTAATCAAATATAATACTTTTCTCATTTCGATAATTTTAATTACCAACGCAATTTAAATGCACTGTACTCAATTCTGATTGTACATTAATTACGTATTTACAAATCAGACAACTCTTTCAATATTGCAAAAAGGTTTATCAGACTTTTGGGCTGAGATGAAAGTGTAGTATATTTTCTCTCACAAGCCAAATTGTAAAAAAGCCTTCTAGTCTGAGAAAATATTGTCCCAATTTAAAATGCCCTATTTAAGAAACTGAATAGTTTTCTATATTTACCTGTCAACGTTAAAGGTTTGCTTAATACTGAGGTCAGTCAATACGAACAATTATCTCAATGCAACATATAGTTTAACCAACGACAACTAATATCATTAGTATGTTGAAATAACAAAGTTATTATATAGTTTCTTTAATTAACCGTGGTATTCGAACATAGAGTGACTATAAAAAAGATAATGAGAACACTTAAAATAATCTACTACCTTTATCCTGTTCTTGTCAATGCTTTAACCGTTGTACTCACCGGCTTTTTAGTGTCTTTTGTCGCATCCAACATAATATTGATATTTCAAAGTTAACAGTTTATTTAATCTGCTGGTGAACAGTCCGTTCTAATTATGAGTTCTATGTTATGTAGATATATTGTATCATTCAATTATTTTGGCTTCAGTCAACACAGTAGTTTGTCAGTATGTTATATAGCGTGTACGGCATACTAAGATTGACACACCAATTCTCGTTAGATCATCAAAGTTAAGGGACGTTGATCCTGACCAGTACAACTTGGTAATAACAAGGGCTGTATCTCAGTCTGCAAAGCAATGAGAACCTACCAGAATGAATATGTCTGCCTAGAAAACTAAATTATTACTCGAAACATTGTCGTCGGATTTCGGAGTAGCTATGTGACTGAGACGACATAGAAAGGGTATGCTGATGGTTACGTAGCGAGTATACACAATTATCACGTTGACTCATCGACTTCCTTTAAATAACCGAAGTTTAGCGGTGTTAAGCCTGGTACGTCTGACAATTATTGACCATTTAGTGAATACCATGTGCGGTATGTAATAGTGCTCTCTGCTTATCTCTATATTAGTGCTAGTAAAACTAGACTTATCTTTGCCAATAGAATCAAGCAGTTCCGACTAAAGCGAGGAGTGGTTACATATTGCGCAACTATTGCCTCAAACTTGACTGCTCCCGCAGGCACCCTTCCAGGGGTATCTACTGTCTCTCGAGATTAAACAAAGGTATGCTATATAGCGAGTAGTTCGAAATTGCGTAATACGAAAGAAATACACATATAGAATGCCAGAGAGTTTATCCTTTTGAATATAACAACATAAGAATGAGGTTTACAGTTCAAAATATCAGAATAGTATAATTAATACAATATTTTTTTTAAATATTGTCGAATATACTACGTTTTATAAGAACCGTTGTGTCAATCGAAGTATGGGACATTCATGTGTTTTGAAAGTTTTCAAATTTTCTTTTCATTGCATTTTTTACCAACGTATGTTGGATCGTGAAAGCGCAAGACCTGACGTAGAAGCTCTCCATAACATGTCGACCCTCTTCTTGTCTTCTTCCTCCAATATCACTACTTTGTTTGAATATATTACATTAGTAGTGTATTCTGTTATCAATCAAAACGTGTTACTTGGCACGGAGATAATGGAACTTTGTGCCGGCAGTGTAGCCAAATGACAGAAGATGATGTAACGAGAGATGATATGACTTGTCGCAAGATTACGCCAACCTCTTTAATCCACTGATGTATTAATATCATAAAGCAACCTTACAACCATCACACTGGCACATCATCACAAACATGAATGTATTCAAATTCCGAGATGTATTATAAAGAAACCATGCTGCAAGAATAATACGAAATTAATTATGTGTCGTTTATAATTAATACACGCATTGTGGAGTTAATTCTCTTTGTAAATGTTCCTTAATCGTACCAGATATCGGTTACTACATAACTAAATCCCATTTAAACGCAATTAGCTGAGGGTTAGATATGCAATGGCTGGAGCAGGAAGTGAGTTGACACAGATCGCCACGTTAATTTCGCTTGCGGCTAAAATCATTTCCGATCGTAATTATAAGTTTGAATAGAAAATGACGAATTATCTCTTTGAATCATAGCAAATATGGATTATATTTTCCCATTAAAGCTTTAATTGGTTATTCTAGTATATAGTTGACTGAGAAATTAGAACATTAGGAAACTATATTTGAATCAGAGAACATTATCATTGTTGACCCCAGATTGTTGAATTTTACAGCTAAATTACATTTACGTGTGCATGCGTGCGTGTGTGTGTGCAAAAGTCGAAAAAAGTCAAAAGTCGAAAAAATAGTCATACGATGGAGCAAAGCTAAATTATCCCTACATATTGGAGGATTAATAACATCATTGATTCTATGGTCGGCTTTATTTACTATCCTACTCAAAATTCCATTAATATCACTTCTACTCATGTGTTCCTTGGCCTCCACTAAAAACTTAACCTGCTGTATTAACTGTACTACATGTAACCCAAGAACGCTTATCCATGTTTCTAATGTTGCCATACATTAGAGTATCTTGTTCTTTACATATCTCCTTATTAATGTACAGATGTAATATTTCACTTCGGTCATCAGACTAAAGCCTTTCTTTATGTCTCACATTACACATCCATAACATAATTCTTATAATTTCCTAACGTCTTTATATATGTATTCATTGGGTGTAATTAAACTGGTTATTTATTGTCAAATTATATGTACATATCACCCAGCTGCTATATTCTACTATACTCAGGACGAATTCTCATTTACCCATAAATGAGACTCTGATAGGTTACTATTACTTAATGCCAGAATCTATCTGGAAGTAATGGTAACAATAGAAGCTACCCAAAACTCGTTAATACTCCTAAACATGTTAGATATCGTAGAATTCCAGAGACTAGATTTGTATGAGAGCGAATTCAGTCTCCTGAAGATGATACTTTAATTGTGCAAATACCACGCATTTAAATGTGTGAGTGTGTATGTGAGAGGATATGCGTCTTTGAGTGCTTAAGGCTTAAATGGAGTCAATGCAACATGAGTGTCGCATATGAAAATTCTCAAATTCACTAATTCCTCAGTATCGTGGCAACCATCAAAGAGATTACCAACATCGTTGGTTCAATGGTGTTATCAGGATTGCCAAGGAATCTTTATCATATAACGTGAGAACAAACTCAAAGAAGCTCGGAATCATATGTGTGAACTGTCACTCATAATACGTAAGTAAGGCAAAAGTTTTTATAATATAACTATATGAGGAATACGTGTTTGTATAGCAAGATGGGTCTCGTAGGCGACGACATATAATAAGCAATACAAAGAGTGTGTGTACAAAAGGCTTCTGGCATATCATCATACATTTTTTATGCTGTCAGATTTAAAAATTATGAGAATACAAATCCATTATTTTCTGAAGAGAACAGTGTTGCATTACTACTATGTCTTCAGAAGATTAAAATCAAGATATAATGTTAATAAAGCTTTCGTCTAGAATCCCTACCCCAAATTTGATGAAACTACATTGTTCTAGAAATTCTCTATAATTTATGGCCTGAGCACAAAAGGACTTAAAACAAACGTACAATTAATAGAAGCTTTCATTAATGTTCGACTATGTGTCAAAGGTAATATGAATTATAAATATTTAAATTTTGAAATGGGAAGTTTTGCCTATATTATTGCCCATAAAAAACATTTTAAACACTAACAAAACCAAAAGTAAAGTGAATGTTAAATTATTGATACTTAAAACATACTGCTAACATTTCACAGAAATAGGAGACATATTACTTCTAAAGAAACGCTTTCACTCTTTCACTGAATCCTTGACCCTTTTAATAAAACTCGATTATCCATCATTACTCATAACAGCTCTGTTTTGAAAACCAAATTATAGCTTAATTATATTATGAGTGAATATTGTACATACAAATATATATATATATATATATATATATATATACAGATACACATGCCTAGCTTTATATAAGTAAATATATCACAGTTTAATACATATATATATATATATATATATATATATATATATATATATATATGTATACATACATACACTCATATATATGGAGAGTATGAATTACCTACGTAGGTGGTTGAAATACTTACTAGACACCATCATCGAGAGTGTTCGGTCTCTCTGCACAGGGGTATGTCAGGACAACCCGGCATTTGGATCCTTCCTCCTAAAAGTAAACGCTGATCGAATATTTAAATAAATATAGTATTTGAAGCCCAAATAAGATCCCATCGACACGGATAACCACTTGCTCATACGATAAATGGTCATCTTCTTCTACTAATGTAACTCTAAGTAACAGCACTTAGCTGGATACACAATTAGACTAGATTAATTCTTGTCCTGAAATCCGGTAAAACCAACACACTGCAAGAAAGATATACTATTCCATATTCACTTGTCAAGTAGGGAATGGAACATTAATGCTCTTAACTTTTTTACTAAATTAACGTTTGACAGGTAATGGGAAACTTTAAGAAAATCTTGGAATAACTATGTGTCTCATATAGAGATAAAGTGTTAGCCTCACAAAGGGGCCTCTTGATTTCTGAGAACTTTGACCTAAGTAAAATGAAACCAAAAGCAATATAGATATATGTATATATATATATATATATATATATATATATATATATATATATATGACTATACATAAATATATAGATCATTGCATTGATAAAAACATAGCATCTCGATCGATTACATTAGATAGAGAGATAGATAGATAGATAGAATTAACAGATAAATAAATCAACAAATAGTTGTGCTCGTCTATATATGTACTGATCAAGGTATATATGCGATCCTATTTTAAAATGAATATAATGTTGTGGGTATAAGTTCTGATTATTACGCGAAGGAAGAAATTATCAAAATGCTGAAACATAAAAGCAGATTTGATAGTTTACATCCAATTTAAAACACTGGATTGGCAATGTTTTGAGGAATAACATGCTTAACCTACAGAACATTGACACACACACCACGCGACCTCATATATATATATATATATATATATATATATATATATATATATATATATATATATATATATATATATATATGACGATATAAAGCTCCCTCCCGGGGTAGAGCTAAATTTGTAAGGATATCATCAACTGCCATTAGCTCATTAGGTAAAACTAATTCGACCACGGCAATTGCAATATTTACATTGAGATATATCTTACACTCAGTCAGTGTCGCATGATAGTGTAGGGGTTATAAGCGACGGTCGAGTTTCAATCCCGGCTTGAGTCACTAACTGGTCTAGCCGCATTGATAAGCTGCGAAACAGCCTGTATGTAGATTACTATATATGTACATATGTATATATGTATGTATATATATATATATATATATATATATATATATATATATATATATATATATATATATATATATATATATATATATATTGCGCTAAATCCCGGGGCGTGTGGAAGAGAGCTATTTACATGTATAACCCTAACCCTGACACAATTTACATATGTATTCATACGCAAACAGGTGTTGTTCATTTCCATCCAGTGTCGCTAGATGTGGTAAGTGTTTTTAAGTTTATTTATTTATATATATATATATATATATCACGATTAAGTAAAATACCTATATATATATATATATGTATGTATATATATATTACAATTAAGCAAAAT
>OY744532.1:79946233-79963733 GCA_963556195.1 Sepiola atlantica | reverse complement strand
TCTTTTTATTATCATATTCTGATTTTCTCAAGCCCCAACCCAACGTAGTTTCAACAATTAATACCAATTTATATCCAAATTCCCAAATGGCCCTTTACCATTATGCCTATGCATATGTGCTGTTTCAACTGTCTAATCTCCCGTAATTATAATAACTCATCGATCAAATCCAGCAACCCACCGCCTACTTCAAAGTATTAATACTAATATATATTCAAATGTTTCAATTGGCTAATTATTCAAATATTTAGTATAGAAGAAGGGTTTTAGGAGGCATTTCTAGATTAAGGAGTTTCTCGGATGAAGTACAGTGGTTCGTCAGCAAGAACTCAAATTGTTGCATGAATAACACGATATACCAAATAAATATGCTGCTCTATTTATTATTGACAACTATCATATAAACACAGTAATGATTAACAACATTTACTGTTACTGGTAAAAACACAACGGATTTATTATATATATATATATATATATATATATATATATATATATATATATATATATATATATACATATATTTATATATATATAATATATATATATATATATATATATATATATATATATATATATATATATATATATATGTTTATTATCTACATATTAATAGGTTTTATTCTTGAAAGAATAATCACTGTAGAGAAGATTATTCATACCGGGCCCGGATTCGAACCCCGGAACACGATTCATGTTTCAAACTCAAATTCCGACGTCTTAACCGACACTGCCGTTATCAACATTCGTGTAAATCAGCGACAGATTAATCCTATTTAAAGTCAGCCGTCGTCAATGGGGTATACTAAAAAACTGCTGTAAGACCCTAAAAAGGGCCGTTAATCTATAGGCGAGTCATTCTTGAGTTTGTGTTATTACTTTCCAAAGAAGACTTTATCTCAGACAGAAGAACCTTTCTTTTAATAGGTTTTATATTGATAACAAATATTTATATTTGTCGCTCCTCGTAAAAAAGTAGAGCACTGTTATGGTAGTACTAACACAGCATGACGTCACTTGCTTTATACTGCATCATTTCTTCCCTAATAGAAGTAGAATGCCTGGACGTCAAGCCGCTTTAAAAGTGTTAAAATTATTTTTAATGTTATGTTTATCAGCTATTTAAGATTGGCCGAGCGATTAGCGACGTTGGATTTAAGTTGAAAAATACTTGTAATCTAGGGTTTCGAATCGCATGACCGGTAGTTAATAGTCATATCTCTATGCTGATTAGTCCCGGTTGATAAATGACGAAACGTATACTTACATAGATAATAAACAATAACACATATATATATATATATATATATATATATATATATATATATATATATATATATATATATATGTGGGGGGGGTGTAGACCGTCTCCGATCGACCACTATATAAAACACGTTACAGCGGGAAAACGGCCGATATATATATATATATAAATAAATAAATATATATATATATATATATATATATATATATATATATATATATATATATATATATATATATATATCATATTGGTATTAATTAAGTCAGATTAATTTATTTTCTAATTATTCGTGGAATACAGTGTTTTTATGTTTACAAGATTAAAGTTATTTTATGCGCAGAGTCTAAAATATTTCGCGAACACACAAACAAATACGCAAGTGGGCACAGAGATAGACAAGTACTCGTCTTCATTGTTTTCATTTTTGTAAAGAAAGAAAATATTTAAACTTTTTTTTCTGATATTCAAGGCTTCCACAAAAAATCTAGTTTATTTTATTCATTGTAATACGACAACCCATGCGACGAGAGTGCCATTAACAGAAATTCCGATCAAAAGAGTATCAGTCGGAGATATCATGCCTTGTTGCACCAGTGGCTTCTTGACAAAGAGAGGCCAGAATCGGCGCAGTGGCAGTCCGAGTTTGAAAGAAATGTCAGAAACAAAGAGCGTTTATAGTGTGAGAGAAAGAGATCGAGAGAAGGGGGTCGAGAGAGAGAAGGAGAGAAAGAGAGAGAGAAAGATAGAGGCATTGAGAGAGGGGCATTGAGAGAGGGGCGAGAAAGAGAGCGAGTGGTTAGAACGATTAAGGGTAAAACGTTTATTTCAGACAAAAGAAAGATGTTTGAATTTGAAGAGTTTCAATTCGTGGGGGGGGGGGACATTTTTTTAAAAAAAACAACACGTTTTATTCACCCATCCTAATGCTATCTGTGTCGGTTATTTAACAAAATAAAACACAATGCTTTTTTTATATTGATGTATTACTGGTAAAAGAACAATCGCTAAAATAACAACAGGTTATTTTTATAATGCTTTTATATGGGAATTATTTCGCACACACATAAATATCTAGAAAACAGAGCTGTTAACCCTAACATAGTGATATGGGACAAAAGTGAGAAAGTAGCAACCCTAGTTGAAGTCAGTGTCCCTAATGATGCAGGATTAAACAGAGCTGAAAGGGAAAAGATTACGTAATACCAGTAATTATAGGAGCAACGTTATTAATGAAAAATAATTTTAAAAGCTATCTAGAGTGTATACTCGATGAACCGAGTGCAAGAGAAATACGAAATAATGCACCTAAAGACACAGTTAGAATCTTAAAAAGATCTCTCGTCTGGAGTGTCTGAAATAGCCGGTGAATATCTGGCATCCGGTAGCATGCCCCATCCCTAGTAAAAACAAATAATTAAGAAAATTAAAATATATATATATATATATATAAATTATAATAAATATTTGGTTTGTTTATTATCTATCTACGTGTACGTTTTGTCCTTTATAATAGGGACTCCTCAGCATAGAGATATGACTATTCACTACTGGTCATGCGATTCGAAACCCCGGATTCGAAGTATTTTACAACAGGGTTTAGAATCGTTTAACCGACTAAACAATCATCCTCCACACTGCTGAAAAATCCTGAAAAGATGAAACACGTGTGTACATGGATACTAATTTAAAAGTATTTATCATAATATTGTGCATATATATATACAGGGTGGGCCAAAATAAGGGTCCTATCTTTAAATTTGAATAACTTGAATTTGAATAACTTCCACAAAATAAAAGTTAAACTCACCAAACTTTATGTGTGTGTAGACTGATCCTTCCGAGATTTTTTGAAATAAACAAAACAAATTTTAGCCGAAAAACACTTCTTAAAACTTACAAAAACTAAAGTATTGTTTTTTACACTGTTTTGAGTTTTTTAAGCAAAAATAATGTTTTCTAAATGAGGGTACGTTCCTTAGGGCTAATACGGCTCATGCTTGCTTCGGAAGGGGTCCTTTACTTATTCTAAAAAAAAAAATTAAAAAAATCAATAAATAAAAAAGTTATGAATTTTTAAAAATAGGACCCTTATTTTTGCCTACCCTATATATATATATATTATATATTATATATTTTATATATATATATATATATATATATATATTTATATAAATAAAACAGTAAATAAATATAATAAAAAAATAAAATGAAAAATAATATCAATATGAAAATAAAAGAATGTGCTAGAAAAAAAAGAAAAAAGAAAAAAAAAAGTAAAATAAGAGAAAAAGCAAAGAAAAAAAAGTGCTTCTTGTTTTCTTTCTTTTCTTTTTTTTCAGTCTCTCCTTACTTACTACTCTTCCGGATCCTCTTCTCACATATCTACATCACACACTTCATCCACGGACAGAATGTTTCACTGTATCACAGTTTTTCAGTGTGATTAGACTAGCAAAATATTCAGTATTATTAGTATTATCTGGCAGTGGCTGGGTTGAAGCGAAATGATAAACATTGCCAATTGCTTTAGAGCTCCATTTATATAAACAAATAGCAATGCATTATAAGCTGGTGGTAGTTTTCAACTTCATTTACTGGAGAGCTCCCACAAAGAATGGGGAGCATATTATATATATATATATATATATATATATATATAATCATAAAAAAATCATAAATAAACGATTAATAAATATATATATATATATATATATATATATATATATATAAACTAAAACTTATGATATCAATACAAGGACCCACGTGTACAAATTAATTCATCCTATTGACATAACAAAGAACCAGGGAAGGGCCAATCTATAGAAAACAGAAAAATAGAATAGGAAATAGGAAGAAAAACTAACCGAACCGTTGTTCATGAGAAGCCCATTGGCTAAGATAACAACAAAAATCTGACTGGTTTACTAACTAGTCGTGTATATTACCACACCCGGCAAAACTTACTCCATGCATGTTAGTCTGAAGATTCCCCAGATGATGAAACGCGGGAGCCTATGTAGCTTGATTGTGATGAATATATTTTTATAACTTACTACGTAGCTCTACTTAGATATCGAGAACTGTTGAAGTAAATACTGAAAATTTATACATAAAAAATATATCTCCTTATGATGTTCATGTAGATACATGAAATAGTAATAATTATATATATATATATATATATATATATATATATATATACATATGTGAATTAATAGATATATAATCGACAATAAAACTATAAAAATAGCTCATTGTAACGATAAGACAAAGCTTGTTGAAGACCGTCGAGAGACCGAAAGCGCTCGAGGAATAGCCCACGACCAAACGCTTGTGCCATAGTCCACCGGTTAACACCTGAGTACCGAAATAGCTCACCGCGTCGAGAGACTGTCACGAAAGATTAAGGAAAGAGAGAACTCTGTGGTCTTCAATAAAGCCTGCTTAAACAACGACTTGCTGCCGAACTGTATATATATATATATATATATATATATATATATATATATATATATATATAGCACTAGATCAAGTTAAAACATAAAATAAGGTGCAAATCAAATTTTATTACAATTCAAAGTACAAGCAAAGTACTTTAAAGTCCTTAACTCATGAGTTTTCAAAGAAAATCCTCTCCTCAGAGGACCATTACCACAATGACATTGGCATGATGCAGGAAAGCTTCAATCAAAGACTATACGCACATAGAAACACCTTCAGATACAAAAACAAGGCAAATGCTGCACTCGCGACCCTAATATGGCAACTTAAAGAAGGAAAGACACCATTCTCCATCAAATGGAAAGTAATTGAGAGAAACCCATCCTTCTCTCCAGCCATAAACAGATGTATCTATGTGACGTTGAAAAATACCACATATCAAGGGCCGTCATTGATCCGAATAAAGCCTGTTTGAATATTCGCGATGAAATCTTTAAGGGATGTATCCACAAGAGACAAGCACTACTAATAAACTGGACTGACGGATAGACATGAAAGCCTAACTAATCTCCCCTCTGCTTCCATTCCAGAAAATTTACCAACTATAACTAATATTAATAAAATTAATGAAATTTAAAAAATACGAACAAATGCCTTAATCAACACACATCCACATAAATTTCAAGAGCAAAAAACTTTAACTTAACTAAAAAATATTTCTCTATTCCTCAGGAGAATAACACCCTTATTTCATTATATTATTTCTCGGTCATAAGACTAATCTTACACATTTAAACGGCTTCAAATCATTTAAAATTCCAACAGAGTTACTGCCCTTAGACCGAGCAATTTCTTTATTCAAATTCCTTTGGGTTGATTAAAAGTTCTTTAATCTAGAATTTAGACACGAAATTAAGTAACGGTTTTCCCTTTAACCTTTCCTCTCTTCCTTTCTTACTCCCTTTAGAACGCACATCATCAAACCCCAAAACAGTAACAGCCAAATATACAAAATTCATAAAATTGACTCACGGGAATTATATAGAAACATTTTTTTATATATTTTTATTTCTTTTTTTCTTTTATTATTTTATTTTTTATTAATTTTTGTTTAAATTTTTATTTTGATAATTTAATATTTTTATATCTCTTCAAATCTCCTCTTGCTTTTAAATCTCAACCGTTTCCTTACACTAAATTTAAATTCAAACAAGCATACACAATACGCTAAGCAAATAACGCGTCCCAACGAGAGTGTCACGTGACGTCACATTTCTGACACAGATGACAACAGAAGCTGAAGAGAGCCGGATAGATAAGTCTTTCCGTGCTTGAAACTGACGGTACGAATGTTGTACTAATTTTCTGTACAAAAATAAATAAATATTATGCTTTTAAGTTTTAACTTCAATTCTTTATTAATCGAGCACTCTGCTGGGTTTTTTCCTGCTATATTACAAAGAAGTTATATATATTTATATATATATATATATATATATATATATATGTATATATATATATATATATATATATATATATATATATATATATATATATTATCCTAAAGCTTAGTTAATCACCGTAAGGCAGTTCTCATCTCCACATAACAGCGATTTATTCTGTGGATGCCAAAACATAGATGTAACTCAGTGTATAAATCGAACAAAACCTATATCAAACAACAAACCGAATACCCAGAAGTTTCTGTTTTTTAAGATAGTTCGACCCAAACAAGGCATGGCGCCACAGTAGACGTGAGGGGCTACTGAGAACAAGGGGGAATGTTTTGGAAGTCAACCTAAATTGGGAGCAGCGCAGCGAGATGTCTGTTTACATTAATTTTAAATTTCTGTATGTCAGTACCGTCAGGAAAACAGGGATCAGGGAGGGAATTAATGAGTCCAGCAGCACGAGAGAAGAAACGTTTGGAGTAGAAACTTCTTAGGCATCTGGGTACCTCCACAGTGGATGGATGGGATTTGGAAGATTGTCGGGTTGGTTTAGTGAGTTTACGTCGTAGGGGTACCAGAGCAGCAAGCTCAACAGAGCACAATTCATTGAAGTGCTTGTAAAACAAGCACAAAGAAGCAACATTGCGGCGATGAGAGAGTGGCTTGGTAGATAGTGAGGGACATATCAAGTTGGCGACTATTTGTTGGGCCTTGTCTAAGAGAAAGAGACAAGTGGATGAAGCTCCAGCCCAGATCTGGCAACAATACTCCATGCATCGGCGGATAATGGCTTTGTAGAGAAAAGGATAATGTCAGTTTACTAAAGCGGTAGAGGAAGCCCATCTGCTTTGTAACAGCCCTGGCAATGTCTTCAATGTAGTTATTTCAATTCATGTCATTTATGAAAGTTTAGCCAAGGAGGTTGAAGGATGAAGTCTCAGGTAGGGTGTTATTTTCCATGACAATCGATGGTTGGAGAGGTTTCTTGTAGTAATTGAAAGAAAGTAGCGTTGTCTTTGCGGCATAAAAAATTACCATACATTTTTTTACCACATTCCATTACAGACTGGGGGTCATTTTCTAAGGATTCAGCCATTGCCTCAAATATGTCCGCGTCGCTTTTGCCCACATGGCGAGAGTAGAGCGTGGTGTCGTCAGCAAATATTCTTATCTCAGTCTCAATTACATCAGGGAGATCATTTATGCAAATCAGGAACAGTAGAGGTCCAAGGATAGGTCCCTGGGGTACACCAGTATTTATATCATGTTGCTTAAATGAACGGCCATCGAGGACAACCTGAATCTTTCTTTTTGTTTGGAAGGATTTAATTATATTTAATATGTGTCCAGTAATACATACATCTATGAGTGTAGTTTAAGGAGAAGCCCTTCATGCCAGACCTTATCAAAGGCCTTGTATATCGAGCGCTACCACCCTAGGGTCACTTGCCTTGTCCAGTGTATGGTATATGCGTTCAGCGATGACCGTTAAGATATCTGAAGTTAATTATGCTTGTCTTAATGTGTATTGATGATCAGAAAGAAGTTTAGCATTAACCAGGTGCCGGGCTATCGCTAGATGTATTAATGATTCAAAGATTTTAGCAAAGATCGGGAGTAGACTGATTGGGCGGTAGTTTATAGGTCAGTTCTATCTCAAGAATTCTTGAAGGATTTCCTTCTAACTTACTTATATTCACACATTCCTGACATAGCCAGCTGATCAATACTCTTACCCTCCAGAAAGTTCACACCTAATCACAACATCATCCCCCTCTCCCCCTAACCCATCTCACCCTTTCCACTACTTCTTTTACACTCTTACTCACCAACTCCGCCAACTTTCAAATCATCTTCATTTCTTCACATCTTTTTCCAAAACTATCATACTACCAACACACGAAATACACATAGCTTCCTCCCTTCCCTCCTCTTTCCCCATCCCCTCAAAATCCATGCTAAACCTGAGCACGACAAAAACCTCAGCACCCCCTCACCTTTCCCCCACCCTAAGACAAATTCACTAATACTCCCACCTTTTTCACTCACAGCTATCCACATTCATTTCACTCTCTGCCACCGACTTCTCTAAGCCCCGACCTTGGTCTTGCGCTTCCAGTAGTGGATACTACTTCTCATCACTCCATCATGTCAACCCTATATGTCTATGTACTTGCATGACAATTTTCTTCAAAGTATCATCCTGAAGAAGTCTTTCAAATAAAGACGAAACGTTGATAAATACATAAAAAAACATATTTCGGTTTTCCTTTTTCATTTCCCATATATATATATATATATATATGTGTGTGTGTGTATGTGTGTCTTCTCTTTATATACACATATATATATATATATATATATATATATATATATATATATACTATAAAAATGTATATATATATATACATTTTTATATTTTATATATATATATATCAATATTATAAAGGCCTTTTTGAAGTTGTAAATAACTAGCATTTATAATAAATGTAAACTCAACAGTAAATACATATTTTTAAAGACCCCAAACTAACACCACCTAAGAATGATTTGCAAAATCAAATCGAAAGTACTCGTGAAAAAGGAAACGGAACATACATATACCAATTGGACTGAAATACTAAATAGATGATTCGGAACATTGAAAAAAATAAAAAAGTCTTGTCGAGGAAAAACACTCCGTGTTATTTGATAATGTTTGCCTGGATAAAAAATGCATATATAGTTTATTTATTTGTTTATATAAATATTATTGGTTACATATGTGAATAGCTGTTTCGGTTGTACTCTTCACACAGAGTGCACGTCTTCAGACAAAAGAAGACAAGCTGTATCTACATATATATATATATATATATATATATATATATATATATATATATATATAGAGAGAGAGAGAGAGAGAGAGAGAGAGATACATACATACATACATACAGACAGACAGAGAGGGGGAGAGAAAGAAAGGGAGAGAAAGAAAGAGAGAGACATCTCCCTCACTCTCTCTCTCTCTCTCTTAATATATATATATATATATATATATGAGAGAGATTTATTATATCTACCTTAATGTTTATTAACCTTGCTATGTTCGCTCAGTTCGATCTATCCACATGTCTTCCTATTACTGTATTCGCTTATCTACATTCTAGGTAAACATGAGATCCCCTTTTGATTAAAACGCGCCTCTTTTCGGATGATAACCTTTGCAAGCAAGAAAGCCTGAGTCTATACGCATGCTTGTCGCACATTGGCCCCGCTCCATGGGAAATATTCAGAAATCATCAATTACCATTGCGGCCGGTGCAAAAGCACCCAATCAGTTTCTCTCTGATTAGAATATTACGTCACATTAGAATCCACATTGGAAACCAGTTTTACCGGCGCCAACTCCAGAGTAATTGACTTTGGAAATGAAGCGAAATAATGAGGTTGTAGACGAGCAGACAAGGAATCACGCACACTCCACTTAACACACATCACTATATATATATATATATATATATATATATATATATATATATATATATATATATATATATATATATATATATATAAAGTATGGTTTCTGTATATATTTATACATATTTACATGTACAATATAATTTCTTACATGTATCAATATGAACTTTGCAATATATATTCCAGGACCCACGGTGAGTAACATTAGCATATTTATTTTAGTAAATTTCATTATTTATGGGGGGGAGCCTTCCCAAACTCGCATGATTCCACATAATCTTATAAAATAAATTAAATACAAAAAAATAATATAGAAAACAATTGCTCTACTTCAGATTTAGAGTTTATTAATTAATACACATTTAAAAGGGTCAGTGCGCGCGTGTAAGCGTCAATATTATGTATGTGATTGGTCAATTCATTAACTATTGAACTAATAATTATCATGTCATGAAATAAGTATTCTTTCTTTTTATTAAAACTTCACAACTTAGGGGAGTGTCACCCAAACCGTGCCATACCACCACCAAACAGGAATAAATTGACAACTACTGGTATATTTATTTATTGTACCCAGCTTGGGGCAAGTAGTTTACTAATATGTAAATTTCAGTTTATTTGCAGTATTGTATATATATATATATATATATATATATATATATATATATATATATATATATATATATATACAGGGTGGGCAAAAATAAGGGTCCTATTTTTAAAAATTCATAACTTTTTTATTTATTGATTTTTTTATTTATTTTTTAGAATAAGTAAAGGACCCCTTCCGAAGCAAGCATGAGCCGTATTAGCCCTAAGGAACGTACCCTCCTTTAGAAAACATTATTTTTGCTTAAAAAACTCAAAACAGTGTAAAAAACAATACTTTAGTTTTTGTAAGTTTTAAGAAGTGTTTTTCGGCTAAAATTTGTTTTGTTTATTTCAAAAAATCTCGGAAGGGTCAGTCTACACACACATAAAGTTTGGTGAGTTTAACTTTTATTTTGTGGAAGTTATTCAAATTCAAGTTATTCAAATTTAAAGATAGGACCCTTATTTTGGCCCACCCTGTATATATATATCCGATAAGATTTCACTTACTGTGATGTAACATGTAATGTTGAAAATAAGGTATAATGATCGCCTCAGATAATTGCAAGTAATTTTACTGTTTTATATAAGTCATTAAATATAACTTTGCGTATGTATTCAGTCAAAATTGTAACTATGTTTTGTTGCGTAATGTATAGCATCAACATCGCTTGACTAATCGTCTTTATAATTGGAAAATGTCGGTCAATTTCTAACTTAGAACTGATATATTTTTGGGATATCTAAATGAAAGGCCAAGGTTAATGTCACGGACACTGTGAGTGTAACAATTTTAGCGATCACTCTGATTATGTTCATTGTAAAAGCTCGCTACTTAATCGTAACTAATGAAAACCGCTACTTTATCGTAGCTTATGACATCTGGTTATTTAATCGTCGCAAATGAAACTCTCTACTTTGTCGTAACTAATGTAACTCGCTACTTTATGGTAACTGATTACACTCGCAATATTATCGTTGTTAATTAAACTTGCTATATTTTTTTAGCTAATAAAATCTCGCTACTTTTTCGTAGCTAATACAACTCGCTATATAATCGTAGCTAATGAAAGGCGCTACTTTATCGTAGCTAATGAAAGTCACAACTTAATCGTAGCTAATAAAATTTCGTTACGTCATCGTAGTTAATGAAATATCGTTACATTATCATAGCTAATGCCACTCACACCTTTATCATACCTAATGAAAGCTCGCTACTTTATCGTACGTAATAATATATCGCTACTTTTCCGTGGCTAATGAAACTCGCTACTTTATCGAAGCTAATGAAACTCGAAATATTGTTGTTGATAATGAAACACGCAACTTTATCGTAGCTTATTAAATGTCGCTACATTATCGTAGCTTATGAAACTTGCAAATAGCAACTTCGCTACTTAATTGTAGCTGATAAAAATTCTCAACTTTATAGTACCTAATGAACCTCGCTATATCATCGTATCTAATGCAAATCGATTCTTCATCGTAGCTAATGAAAGATAGCTACTTGATCGTAGCTAATGTGAGTCGCTACTTACCGTAGCTAATGAAACTCGCTATATTTTCGTAGCTAATGAAATCACGCTACTGTATATTAGCTAATGAAAGTCGCTACTTTAGCGTAGCTAATGAAACTCGCTACCTGATCTTTACTAATGAAATATGCTGTTTTATTGTAGGTTATGTAATATTTCTACTTAATCGTAGCTAATGAAACCAGCTACTATATCGTAGCTAATGAAACTCGCTACTTTATCGTAGCTAAGCAAACTGGCTATATTATCGTAACTAATGAAACTCGCTTCTTTATTGTAGTTAATTAAATCTTGCTACTTTAGCGTAGCTAATGAAACTCGCTGCTTAATCGTAGCTAATCAAACTCGCTACATTATCGTAGCTAATGTAACTCGCTACTTTATCGTAGTGAATGGAACTCGCTACTTTTCCGTAGCTAATTAAAGTCACGCCTTTATCGTAGCTAATGAAATATCGCTACTTTATCGTCGCTCATGAAACTCGCTACTTTATCGTAGTTAATGAACCCTGCTTCTTTTACTGTGGCTAATGAACTTCTCCAATTTATCTTGCTAATGAAAGTCGCTACTTTTACATAGCTAATTGAATTTCGATACATCATCGTAGCTAATGAAACTCGCAACTTAACTGTAGCTAATGAAACTCGCTATATTATTGCAGATAATGTAATTCGTTATTTTATCGTAGTTAATTTAATCTTGCTATTTGATTGTATCTAATAAAATCTAGGCCTTTACATGGGGGTTAACATACCCTTCTACCGTTCAGTAAAGTTTGACATTTTATGGAATTTTAACTTCCAAATTGTATGTATGACCTTGATGCTTTTTGAGGTCAACTAGATCAGATATTTCATTCAATATGGAGAAGTAAAATCCAGATAAGCCTTGGGCCCATCCTTACGTTTTCAGACGGAGTAATGTAGTCTCACGACAGACTTATGTTTTTGTTTACAAATTATGCTCATTTAATCCGTACATCGTTCTGAGATATAGCCGATACCGTGTGTTTATCCCGGAAGCAATGTAGCGATGATTGGAAACGGATGTGTATGTCGCCATTTTTAATCCTTTGATGTAAGGAAGAGTACAAATTATCATTATAACAAGCAAAACATATCAACCAGAAAATAAACACGATTAGCAAGTTTCTTTGAAGGGAAACTATTTAATGTTAAACAAATTGGGACGCCACAAATATGGCGCTTGTCTTTATATTCGACAATCTTTTATCGCGAAAACTAATAATCTGATTAGCAAATCTATCAGCTAAAGTATCTAAAGACAACATCCCGCTAAATATGTTGTTTCTACAATCAGTTTCTGCTGCCACTACGTATTTACCTCATTCGCATTCCGGGAAGATGTGGCACACAGTTTTAAGGTAGAGAGAATAAATCAGTGTAGGAAGTGGTGAACTTTGACCTTTCAAATATTGCCGGAGAAGCCCCGTCAGCATTTCTCGGTGACGGAGCTTTAGGGAGTTAGTTATGAACTAACTCATTCCCCAACCTAGGACGGTGGACATAAATACAGAAATACGGGCACAAAATGTAATGTTTTTACTTACTGATGCGTGTATTAACCAAGGTTGCTTAGTCTGATGACAAACCCATTCGGGCGCAGATGTTTATAAAAATAAGTTTATTACAAGGAAAGGAACAGTCAGTGAAAACATCAGAGATACAGTGTACTTACGTACGCGCGTGCGAAAGAGAGAGAGAGAGAGAGTGAGAGAGAGAGAAAGTCAGACAGATAGAAATTTATCATGCCTCGCTCCAACAAGTTACATTTTGGGCGCCCGATCTCCATTCGGGACGGCACACCGTGCACGGCTTACCTGCTTGAAGTCACACCAGCTAAGAGATAGAGAATCTCCGCCCTGAAAGTAACGTGTAAATTGTCGTGTCACTCAAACCTTTCTACTCAAACAACGGCTTTCCTTATATAACATAAGGCTTGGAATATATTGTACAGAATAAAATCCCATTTACAAATATAATTTTAGAAAAAGTTTTAAACCAATGGGAATGTCTTAAGATAAGGCTGAAGAAAAGCGTAAAATGAACCCATTAAATATTCTTAGCAAATTTGCTGGAAAATGTTTCTTATCTGTATGAGTAGGCATTTTCTCTTTTTAGTTGCTACTATAAGTAACTTTTAAGTTACTACTATAATCATACGACAAAGTTTAGCAGTTTGACCAAGACACACATCAATTACCACAAATAGTCACTACTTTAAACAAATCGTCGGAAAAATACACGAAAATTAATTACGTCATACTAACAAAATACGCAACACGCAGCTTCTTACTAAGTTAGTTGAACCGAAATATTCCAGACTCAACTCTATCAACATGTGAACAATTACATCCTCTATTTTATTACCTTCTAATACTTTCTGAATACATGTATATATTCGTATTGTTAACATTTGCATCATAATTTTATAATTTTAGCACAAGTTACTAGAGTGTTAACCGTCTACACCGGTTTTCTATATTGTTCGTTTTCATGACTTCAACTCAACAATGGCAAAATATGCTTTTACTTTTTGACTAAGAATATGTACATTTAGTGGTTCACAAAATAACACACAGTTTTAGCCATATTCGTTATTGTGATAAAAAGAGAACTCTCCTATCCCCTTCTATGCTTCGGAAGTGAATTA
This sequence comes from Sepiola atlantica, assembly GCA_963556195.1. Taxonomy (NCBI): domain Eukaryota; kingdom Metazoa; phylum Mollusca; class Cephalopoda; order Sepiida; family Sepiolidae; genus Sepiola; species Sepiola atlantica. Next base: position 79,949,319 of record OY744532.1, on the reverse strand, counting down.
CTTCCCTTGATCACTCTTTCTCTTTTAGTCAGCCATTGTTTCTCGTAGAGACTAGATCCCTGCGTAGATCATTGTCGAATAAAGCTTCTTCAAGCAAACTCAGTCTTTTTAAACTCATTATTTCTATCATTTTGCACAAACTCATTACAATTATATATATATATATATATATATATATATATATATATATATATATATATATATATATATATATATATATATATATATATATAAAAGGAGATTGTAGTTTGCTTGAAGCATTGCTGGTAAATATAAGTGCAGGTTAGTAGTCCGAGGCTGTAGCACTCCCACCCCCAACTTACTTGCCTTTGTCTCCTCCTTCTTCCTTTTATTTGCCAGCACCATCCACCCCACACATCAATGTCTCTCATCCTGTGTTTAATTTTTACATGTTACATATTTATAAATAAAACATTATAATTATGGACATAAATGTAAACAAGAATGGAATAATATACACTTTATTTACATATATTTAGGCCTTGTGTATGTGTATACATATATACATGTATGTATATATGGGTGTATTCTCATGTTTGTGTATGTGTATGCGGATACATTTGTAATCCCTAAACTAAAGTTTGAAATTCAATAAAATAAAATAATAATAAATATTTAAAATAGGAAAAAAAAGAAAGGAAAATAAAATAAATAAATAAATGGATAAAATAAATAAAAAAGAAATTATAATAATAAAAGAATAAATAAATATATGAATAGATAATCATAACAAAGGAAATTAAAAAAAATAAATAAATAAATATATAGAATTAATTTATATAAATTTAGTTCTAGTAGTATTATACCCTTGAAATACCCTTAAATAAAATTAATATGTATTTAGATATTTACACTTTATATATATATATGTGTGTATGTATTTTTATCCCTTAATTCCCCTCTCCCCCTTTCCTACGTTTCTTCTTATTCCCCCCTGTTCTAACGGTTTCCTTCCTACCCTTATGACATTAATTCATTCCACAATTGATTTAAATTTCTTCTCAAATTTCAAATCTCATTTCTAAACATATTTTTCTAAGTTATCCACCTTTGTCTGCACATATAATAAAAACGGTCCACACGTAAATTTAAATTTAGAATTGTATAAATAAAGAAAAATTAATAAATTATAAAATAAAATATAATAAAATTATAATAATTAGTATATAAATAAACAAATGTTTTTAAGATGTTAACTTTAGCTGAATAATTATTTAATTAAATTTTGACATTCTCTGCGTTCCTACCTCCAATAGTCTGCTGCGGTGTTTCAATGTTTTTTTCTGTTTTTTTCCGTTTTTTCGACCCTCTCGGTCTTTTATTGTTGTCTTTTGATAATGTGAGTTTTTCTTTCGAAAATTTAAGACTACCTTTTGCCGAACTTTTTATTTACCTGTCAGTATTTACTATTTTGGTACTTAATCAGTTTTTCGTGAAATATTAATAAATCGTTTTGAGATTCGTTTCTCTTCTCGTTAATTTCTGTTCACCCTTTCTACCTTCTGGCAACTACATCGCATTGCTACAGCCTCGGACTACTAACCTGCACTTATATATATATATATATATATATATATATATATATATATATATATATATATATATATATATATAAGATTACAAAAAGAAAACACACGAGTAGAGTATAAATGTTCAAGTATAAATCTAAGCAAGAAAATGAAGACAGTTAAATTATTACAGTATATACACACAAGACTTCAAATACGAAATCAGCTCAGTGTAAGAACTATGAAGTGGTATAGAGAAATTTTGAGCAACTTGAAATAAATAAATTTATAACATACTATTTATATCGGTTTTATGAACGTAACATTAATAACATCTACAACATCTAGCGTACGATTGTTTCTAAGACGAAACAATTATCTTATTTTTTTAACATAAGTCTATTCCTCATCACCGATTCTATAAGATCACAAATAGAAGTCGAACCAACGATCAACATTATTTATGAACAATAACATGCACTTACCATAGAAACACAGACATATGCAGATATTAATAATAGAAAAATAATATAAGAAGTAAATAAATGAAATGTAAACAAATAAATAAAACATAAAACAAATAAAATACACTTAAACACATGAATAAAGCTCTCAATATACGTACATAGATATAAAAGATATGTACACCCATGTTCATATATGTATACAAAATGAAACAATTACACACATAAATATATACATAAAAACAACAATGGTACTCATTACATAATTATTAATGAACAAAATTAAATGACAGAAACTTTGAGTAACTTATAATTGAACAGAGACTTTTAATTATTAATCAAATGGTGCAATGTTAAATGATAAGTAGTCCATTTACAAAGTTTCTAAAAGGTAACCATACTATGGCTCAAAAACAGGTTTTTTTTATTTTAAACTAAGAAGGTCATAGTAATTTTCCATTAGATCAGAATCAGAATGAGATAAAAAGTAGGTAGGATATCTAGCTGACAACATCATCTCTTTGGTATAATGTTTCATATAATGCTATCCCACACTCTAAATCGGATTATATCGAGTAACCTTGTTATCAAATTATAAATTTGACTTATTTTAACACTTTTTCCCCGTTTTATAGTTTCTTCAAAATATGTTATACAACCCTGCACGGATTCATACATTCGGCTACAAGTTAAAACATCAAAGGAAATAAACAAGGCCAGATAAGCAAACAAAACGAAGAAGCAACATAGACAACATATAAGCCTGACCAAAGAAGATGCACATGAAAACACGTGATCATGACTACGAAAAGGTTATTTGAATAGGGAAACAAAACTATCACTGAAAGCAACACTAAACATAGATGCATGAGCGAACTATAAAAAAAACAAGATAGACAAATCACAAGACAATCCTTAATGTAGACTCTGTCGACATATAGTAATATATTAAATCACATATTAAGTGAATGAAGTAACTTAGCTCATAAGGAATATACACACCAATACGACTGAGTAGTGTAAGCAGTCCACTGCGAATTATGCATAGATCTGCACTGTAAACATGTAGACAAATGATGCGGACACACACGAA
>OY744532.1:79853733-79941233 GCA_963556195.1 Sepiola atlantica | reverse complement strand
GATCATACTTCAACCGTAAAGAAGTATAAACCATACTTCAACCGTAAAGAAGTATAAATCATACTTTAACCGTAAAGAAGTATCAATCATAGGGCAACCGTAAAGAAGTATGAATAATACTTCAACCGCAAAGAAGTATAACTAATATATCAACAACAGTCTTACATGCAGACAGTATACCTTACTAAAAAGGAGCGGGTTCACCCGTTAAACACATATTACGAGAAATTTACGCATAGATTAAAAATTATAAAAACCTACGATTCAGTGAGAGCAGAAAGTGTATTCCCATCTTGTTCTATAAACGCTTAATGCAATTACTGTAGATTCAAATCAATTTACATTACTTTTATCTCGCCATAATAAACATACATTAGGTCTTAAACTTCGCTACGAGATATAAAGATACACGCCATATGAATATTTCATCCTAAGGCACATTTTCAACTACCTCTTGATAAAGCCTTCGTAACAGTTTAATGAAATGTTTGGATGTATTTTTGAGTTTTTGGGTCTTCTACTTTTTCATTTAATTTCATACCGTTGGGTTAATTTTATCTTTATTTGTTATATAGATATAGAAACTTTGATGCATACCAGTGGAACACTTTTATTTTAGGACATAAAGCTTGAAAGCAAAAAGAATCGACCCCCAATAACGAGAGGGTAATATGCCGTGCAACTATTGGCGACCTAATCTTGTTACTTACCTCAATTTCACAAAATAGTCGATTCCTGTCTTATATCTTGGTGTTTTAACCTAGACTGTCCTGGAATTGCAGTGAACATACATTATATAAACTCGACCAATATTTAATAACACACTTATTCATAGTAAAACTTAACATATAAATAGACACTGACCTGTTTAGAGTCTACTTGTTTTGTGTAAATCTAGACCAAACTAGTGCCCCATACAGACCTTGCCAGGAATCAAACAAGAAACTACGATTCATTATTATAGAATTGCACCTCTTACTGTTACTCTTAAATTTCTGAAATGTAATATAACCCACAGAATTTTGAACTTGTTTAACATATTTAAAAATTGCATTATAATTAATCCATAGTCATAATGGCATCAATATTCCCTGAATTTTAAGTTGTTCTTGAGATTCCTTGAGCTGAAGCTCTCTCTCACCCTCTCTATCTCTCTTCCTATATATATATATATATATATATATTTATATATATATATATATATATATATATATATATATATATATATATATATACATATATATATATATATGTATATATATATATATGGATATAGCGACTGCTTGCAGATTCTAGGCTGACTCTGTCAACCGGGTTCGCGCCTCCCGACCGTCTGAAATTGTTACTTTCCTGCACTGATGAGAGCAATAAGCTTGAAACGCTAGCGTCTGTAGGTATAAATAATTTAATATTTATTCATAAATATTATATATAAATATTATATATATATATATATATATATATATACATATAAATATTATATATATATATATAAATATTATATATATATATAAATATTATATATATATAAATTTTATATATATACATAAATATTATATATATATACATATTATATATATATATTATATATATATAAATATTATATATATATAAATATTATATATATATATAAATATTATATATATATAAATATTATATATATATATAAATATTATATATATATAAATATTATATATATACATAAATATTATATATATATATATATATATATATATATATATATATATATATATATATATATATATATATATATATATATATATATATATATATATATATATATATATATATACTTAGTCAGCAAATCATTATCCAAGAAAGCGTTGTTGAACGTCACGGAACTTTATCGTTTGTAAATTTTTCTTCGTGAGGTTCTCAAACTGTTGAGCAATATTTCTGGTTTCTGGTGGCAGCCCGTAGAGTATTTTCCCGATTGTTCTTAATTCGGCCATTTTTTTCGAGTGCTTTCGACTTTCTTAGTCGTCTTCAGGATTAGTTTTTTTTTTAAATAAGAAGATTTGTGTTAATGTTTTATAGGTATCGTTAAGGGCAATTGAAAGAAAAGTGAGGGTTCGTGGTTACGTTGATTTTATTCTATCGTTTTTGTATTTGGTTTAATTGTTAATTTATTTATTTAATTAATACTAATTTTTACTTCATATATATATATATATATACAACTTTTATTTTATTTCAACAGTCATTATCATCATTTATAAACATACAATATTTGCATATAAAAAAGATATGTATGTGTATATGTTTATATATATATATATATATGTGTGTTGTGTGTGTGTGAATTATTCGCTTCTAAACTAATAAACCGATCATATAAATATTCAATAACAGCTGACAGGCGTAACTGTGGCTAATGTGGGCCAATTTAATGTAGCTTCATGTAAAGACAAAAAACTGCTTGAAGTCCATCGTGAAAATTAAGACATCTCTCATGTTTGTGAAATCGTATATATGTGTGTCATAAAAATTGCATGATAATATAACGTATTAGAAATTATGTATGCGATGTAATCCAACTGAAGGTGTGCGTACATGGTAGGAGTAGTATTGTTATGATGATTAGTCAATAATCTCAACTGTTCAAGTAAAAAAGTCCACTATATTTTGCACGATCTTTCGGCAATTCGGCGTGGAAATGTTACCATTATTCTTATAATATTAATATTGTATCTATTTATTCAACGCGGCTTGAACACTAACGGTAAAGTTACCGTCTCTTGAAAGCCGATACTTGTATCTATTTATTCAACGCGGCTTGACCCCTAACGGTAAAGTTACCGTCTCTTGAAAGCCGATACTTGTATCTATTTATTCAACGCGGCTTGAACACTAACGGTAAAGTTACCGTCTCTTGAAAGCCGATACTTGTATCTATTTATTCAACGCGGCTTGAACCCTAACGGTAAATTACCGTCTCTTGAAAGCCGATACTTGTATCTATTTATTCAACGCGGCTTGAACACTAACGGTAAAGTTACCGTATCTTGAAAGCCGATATTTGGGATCCAGTCTTCATTAGAATTATTGTTCATGAAATGATGAAGGTTGTTCTGGAGTTGGTGGAGGGAATGGTGAACTAGAATAGGAATAGTTAGAGAAAAGGGAGAGAAACAGCATTAGTAGAAACTACAGCGTAAGAGATATTTAGTAAGAGTATGGCGCAATTAATTATCTGTTGACCATCGTGGTGTTGACTATAATACATGTTGGTCTATGTTTTGGTCTATCGCAACTTCAATCTTCGTAACTGTGAATAGAAGATGGCCCCAATTCACGGAAAATGAAATAATTAAAGGTGTATAACCTTTTCAGGTGAATAATATAGATTTGAATATCTAAAATATAATTCAACAAGAAGAATATCCGTCTACGGACGGTAAAATTAATTTCAAGAACAGAATGGTTTTCCCCCACTTTTAGGTATCCGTACGATCATTCCAATCCTGATAAATTATATTAAATATCATGCATCGAGTCATAATTTTAATTTTGATCAAAATGTCTAAAATTCAAGGCTTCAGCTTAAGAGATCTGAACAAAATACATACATTCGAAAATTCGTACTTAGTTGCTGCCAAATTAGTATGGATAAAATTCAATGACAATCTGAAATATTTGAATTTTTAAAATATGAGGCTGTGTCCATATTATGCCCCTAAAACCCTTTAAATACTCCAAAGGAACATAATTTTTTGAAATATTTATTAAATATCTTCGAATAACTATCGTTAAAATTTCACAAAAATCTGAACTTTCTGAATTTTCCAGTAGGCCTTTTACATCATTTTCTGTCTCTTATGCATGAAATTAAATTTAACTAAATATATACCACCCTGATGTCTAACAATCGTGTTCAAAATTCCATAATGATCGGTTAATGAGTTTAAGAGTTGTACATTCAAATATATAAACATGTCCACATACCTAACTTCATATCAATAGAATATTTTTATTAGGTGTTGCTTCATGAACTTTGCCAAACAAATATCCAAAAGTGTAGTTTTAATATTTTTAGGAAAAATATATGTTTTAATTTAAAGTGTTATTTTTTTATTAACTAATATGTTAGTACGATAAGGATAGTTTAGGTATCTCTAAATATCTTTGCAAATTAAGTTGATACACAAACATCAGGAAGATAACCTTTAATTAAACACCTTCGCTGTTAACATCTATCCTGTCCAATTCCTCTTGAAAATAGAGATTACTCCATGGCTGCATAATGCACATGCCCACGCTTCAGTATACATATTTTAGATGTTTAGCTGGTTGCTATCCAATTATGCAATTTAGTTAGTTGCGAATAACAGAAAATTGAAACGGCTTAGAGGTTAGCCAAGGTGTAGGTGATGATCTTGTTTAATAATTGCTTAGGCAGTGAGAATATACTAGAAACAGATATGATGTCACATAGTTCAGAGAGAATGACTGAAGGAAATAACAGTTTGGAAGGACGTAAGTCGTTACGACATGTAAGTACATAAGCTGATTATATATAATTAATGTGTGATTTCTTTCTCATCTTCTCTCTTCGCCCCACTGATCAGTCGGATGGGACAAAGATCACATTGAATAAATGACTGCTGTCTTCCATCAGTTTAGTGTCGAGTTAATTTTTTTTTTAAATATAAATAAGAAGCAATAATTACAGAATGGCATTCCCCAGTCTGGCAAGATCATCTCATAAGTGCGTAAACGGATAAATGGGGCAGCAACGAAGGTATGGATAAGTATGTGTTAACCTTAAAATAAGGGATTACAGAATCTAGGTTGCTTCATATGTGACACAAGGTAGGAACCACAATACCTATATTAAGCAAGCCTTCGTAATTATTTATCTACATGTTATATTTTTCTCTCTAAATAAACTTTTTTCGGTTAAAATGAGACCAGTAAATTAGATTAGGTGCGCTTGTTTACGTCACATCAACCCTTTCGGTGTTATTTAATGCAGTAACACTATACCTATAATGTACTATTAATTTTATAAGATTATTTGAACAAAAACTTCTTTTGTCTGTATATACATGTGTGGTAATACATTATTAAAGACTATTAGAATGTAAAAGAACACATCATATATGATAAGATTTGTACTCAGTATTAACGATTACATAACTAACGACGGTTACAAGTTTACCAAGCACGCACCCACCGACAAAGAGGAAGCATATAGAACCCCAAACAAATAATGGACGAACGAAATGTTGGGAAAATAAATGAAGTTCCTCTCTTTGATATCCATTCATTCAATTGTAAATTCAGTCAAACCAGTGAACACAATCACATATTCAAAGGCCACAGAGTTGCAGCAAACTTCAATGTAAAAGCCTGCCTGTCATTAACCGTGCATCCCAAAGGCGCCTACAGGGTGATAGAACCCCTTGAAACATCGAAAGACCGAAAGCCGCGCAGAATATTGGTCCAAAGTCTTTTGTCAATTCTTGCATGTCACGGTCGCACCATGAGCGGATGATTAACCAAATCTATTTTATACGAGATATCCTCCCTGCTGAATTCATTATGGAAGCTTGGTATTGCGAATGAATGCAGATCAAGTACACTACATATAGTAAACCCTATCCTCAAAGATTTGAGGAATACAAATGTGGCTATGAAGCAGGCTTACTGGAAGAGTTGGGTCATTTTTTAATGGTGCGGAAACGATTACTCGGGTCGCCGAACATTTTTATGCAATTTGTTTTGAGATCCATTTCCTATTTCATTTATTTATCATACCTTGCAAAGATTGATAATTAGTCTAATAGTGGCTTAGTTTCTGTAGGGCTAAGGTATAGTTTTGTACAGTCTTAGTTCATTCTTCCAGGCCTTACTTACTTTCCGAGAAACGGTTAGTGTTTTTGTTAATCGACTGAGGCTCTCCTACCAGAGAATGCTGACATGGGTACGCATACATTTTTTATAGGCCAGAGTACACATCAGTTTGTGAACTGGCTTTTCAAACCCCACCTATCCTTCTGTCTAACCTCGTTAAAAAGAGGAAAATAAACATATCCTTAATTTTCTTTTTATAAACATGGAATTTGGTTTCATATTCCTTGAAGGTTTCATAACTTTATCGCGTAAGCTTATTTTAAATTCTACCACTTTATTACTTTATAACAGCGTAGTCTGGAAGCCCACCCTGACACAGATTACACACACACACACACACACACACACATATATATATATATATATATAATCTTTGTCACGGTATTATATAGATAATATAAAGATGGCCCCTGAGGGCACAACCCTTCAACTGAAAAGTGTTTTACCTTTGATTCAAATGATATATATATATATATATATATATATATATATATATATATATATATATATATATATATATAGTTTTCAGTCGAGGGGTATATATATTTCATTTGAATCAAAGGTAAAACAGTTTTCAGTTGGGGGTTCTGCCCTCAGGGGCCATCTTTATATTATCAAATGTTGCTGAAATCTTGGGAATTGACATAATTTCTCGTCATTTACCTATTGTTTAAATTTCATTTGAATCTAAGGGAACACAGTTAGCAGTCTGTTGTGCCCCCCCCCGCGGATCCCAGCTTTGAAGTGATATATTTCTTATATAGCACATGGCCTTCACTGCAAGATCAGTAGTCAACATGCCAATTTTCAAGCAATTCTGTCCAGCGGTTTGGGGAATATAAGATACAAAGAGCAGGCGGACACGCACACAGATATCATTACAATTTAATATATATATATATATATATATATATATATATATATGCATATATATATATATATATATATATATATATATATATATATATATATATATATATATATATATATATATATATATGCATGCTTACGTTAAGGTCTCCTTTTTTTGTTTCACTGTTAGATACTTAATACCCCTTTTTATTTTATTTACTTACTATTATATATTTTTATTTATTCATGAATTTTCCAACGAATGTTAAATCTGCAATATTTTCGATTAAGTCAGTTTCTCTGGGAATTTAAACTGCATTTTCCTTTTTTTATTTTGTCTTTTTGTTTAAAATAATTCAAAGCTTCTTTAGACTATATATTGGGTATTTAGATCTGTATGCCTAGGTTTCCTTCCTCTTATCTAATTGCCTTTCTAGTACCTAAGGTACTTAAGCTTTTTTATTTTTTTAATGCAACTTTAATTCCTATATAATTTTATTTCTAGCTACCATATCGCAGAATGGTTCTTGGGTGTAGTGTTTAGATAGTATTATTATTATTATTATTATTATTATTATTATTATTAGTATTAGTAGTAGTAGTAGTAGTAGTAGTAGTAGTAGTAGTAGTAGTAGTATTACTCATGTTATAATGAATTTTATTTCATATGCAAATTACCATATCACACGGTAGTCTTAAGGGTGGTATATTATTATTATTATTTGATTATTATTATTATTTATTTATGTAGATATAAGTGAAATGTTAAGCTGAATTATTTCGACACTTGATTATTGAGGAAATGGTCGTGTTATCCGTACCATTGGAGAGCCATGAATATTATAACTGTCCTGTTTTTAAATCTCCGAAACAGTTACATGGTAAACAGCTGATGATCCACGTGTTAATATTAGATGCTTACGTTAATGTCTCCTATTTTTGTTTCACTGTTAGATACTAAATACCCCTTTTTATTTTATTTACTTACTCTTATATTTTTTTATTTATTTATGAATTTTCCAACGAATGTTAAATCTGAAATATTTTGGATTTAGTTAGTTTCTCTGGGAATTTAAACTGCATTTTCCTTTTTTTATTTTGTCTTTTTGTTTAAAATAACTCAAAGCTTCTTTAGACTATACAATGGGTATTTAGATCTGTATTACAAAAACGATGTCATATACGTACAACGAGTTGTATTAAAAGAACAATACTGACTTATTTTGTATGTGTATTTATTTATTTACTTAAGAATTTTGTTTGGCGGTTCATAATAGAAAATATTAACTTGGAAAGGGAACGTTTGAAACAATGAGACCTTTGACCATAATGCTATTGTTTACGTAGTTAGAATTTTGAATAATTAATTTTCACAAAGGTTCAAGAACTGATAACATCAATGAGGACATCGGCAATCAAAGAGGTATTGTGGTTACGTTCCTTGGATTAGATAAGGGACTCGTTCTATGAACTCTTGTATATATTTTAAATCTGCAACTTAGTTTTTTAATTGTATTTTCATTATTATTTGTGATTTATTTAGTTCTTCTTTCTTTTTTTCATTAATATACCCAACAGATTCTTGTTGATTAATAAAATGTATTAATTATTTAATGATGTATGTAACATTTTAGGTAAATAACATTAAAGATACCGCATGACTTCAGCAAATGCCAACTTTAAAATTACATTTATGCACATATTCAGGTACCAAACTTTGGTATCTAATAAGTTAAATCGTGTTTGTATTGTCTAAACTTAGCGATGTTATTATAACAGCGATGTTATAATAACAACGTTATGATATTTATTATATTGAGTATTAAATGATTTGTCCTTTAGAGTCAGTAAGGATAAACGTATTTTTATACTCTGAATTAACTCTGAATACTACCTGACTATGTTACTCTGAATACTAACTGACTATGTTAAAATCCTTGTTTTCCTTTAGGAACTACATTCTATGTAAGAGTTATCTGACAATTTTCATGGCTTTTTCTTCGAGAGTTCCTTCTGTGGCGATAATTGTTTTTTGAAGAGATGCATGAATTAAATAGTATATGTTTATTTTGGTTGTGGATTTGTGCGCGAAAAGGTCGTCAAGTTACACTGAACATTTTGAATGTTAGTAAAAAAAACGTGTTCATTGGAATTTAACTTACGATTAGTTAATAATATATGCTCTGTTGTTAAATGTTATAATTCATCGATTGTGTACCTTAAATAGGTTTGGTAAATTTTAAAAAGATATTTACTTAAATATATTTTCATGTATATATATATATATATATATATATGTATTTCTATGCAACTATCTTTATTGGTGATTGCAGCGTTCATTGTTTATTTCCTTACTATTATTTCTATTGTCTCACTTCTTAACGAAAAATGCGTCCTATAAAGTTAAGGGCGACTAATAATGCAATTTTCTGCATCTTAATCATGTGTAAGCACGTGTCCATGGATTACTTTTATGTACGTATAGAATTAATATATATATATATATATATATATATATATATATATATATATATATATATATATATATATAGTCTTGGAAGTTGTTCAACTTTTAAAACTATAAAAGAGAAAACAAAAACAAAACAATTCATTTACCCCAAAGTCCTTCAATATAAGATGATTTTGCTTGTAAGTAAATTCCTCTCATGTTATAAGTGTATTAATTAGATTCAAAAAGATTAAGCTAGACAATATATATATATATATATATTTTTAAATCTCCGAAACAGTTACATGGTAAACAGCTGAAGATCCCCGTGTTAATATTAGATGCTTACGTTAAGGTCTCCTGCTTTTGTTTCACTGTTAGATACTTAATCCCCCTTTTTTATTTTATTTACTTACTATTATATATTATTTATTTATAAATTTTCCAACAAATGTTAAGTCTACACTATTTTGGATTTAGTTAGTTTCTCTGGGAATTTAAACTGCATTTTCCTTTTTTTTTTGTCTTTTTGTTTAAAATAACTCAAAGCTTCTTTAGACTATATATTGGGTATTTAGATCTGTATGGCTAAGTTTCCTTCCTCTTATCTATTTGCCTTTCTAGTACCAAAGGTACTAAAGCTTTTTTTTTTTTTTTTAATACAACCGTAATTCCTTTATAATTTTATTTCTAGCTACCATATCGTAGAATTGTTCGTAGGTGTAGTGTTTAGATAGTATTTTATTATTATTATTATTATTATTATTATTATTATTATTATTATTATTATTACTAGTATTACTATTGTTATAAAGAATGTTATTTGATATGCAAATTACCATATCACACGGTAGTCTTAAGGGTAGTATATTATTATTATTATTATTATTATTATTATTATTATTATTATTTAATTATGTATATATAAGTAACATTTTAAGCTGAATTATTTCGACACTTGATTATTGGGGAAATGGTAGTTTTATCTGTACCATTGGAGAGCCATGCATATAACTGTCCTGTTTTTAAATCTCCGAAACAGTTACATGGTAAACAGCTGAAGATCCCCGTGTTAATATTAGATGCTTACGTTAAGGTTTCCTGCTTTTGTTTCACTGTTAGATACTTAATCCCCCTTTTTTATTTTATTTACTTACTATTATATATTATTTATTTATAAATTTTCCAACAAATGTTAAGTCTACACTATTTTGGATTTAGTTAGTTTCTCTGGGAATTTAAACTGCATTTTCCTTTTTTTTTTTGTCTTTTTGTTTAAAATAACTCAAAGCTTCTTTAGACTATATATGTATGTATATATATATGTATATATATATATATATATGTATGTATATATATATGTATATATATGTATATATATGTATGTATATATATGTATATATATGTATATATGTATATATGTATATATATATGTATATATATATAATATATATATATATAATATATATATATATTTATCTATATATATATATATATATATATATATATAATAATCCAGGTAAAACATCCACAGGGTAGTAATCCTAAGAATGTTAACCGGATTTATAAAAAGTGCTCAATATCAAATAGAGCTTTTATATATGATTATTTTTATTTACACAGACATGTACAAAATCTGCGACACTGGCATGTCGATGTTATCGATCGACATTTATTATGAACTGAGATCTCATCAGGCAGAACGACCTGATTAGATCTCAGTTCATAATAATTGTTGATCGATAACATCGACATGCCAGTGTCGCAGATTTTGTACATGTCTGTGTAAATGAAAATAATATATATATATATATATATATATATATATATATATATATATATATATATTATTAAATGCGAATGTGTTTTATTCATCACTCCTATATTATAATCAGAACGGGTTACTTATATTTAAATAAGTAATAAAAACATAAAAATATTGATATCTGTATATATAGTAGAGATAAAATATTAAGAGAGAATCTTTCAACTGTTTAATTATCATAACTAGTTTAAACCATTCACAATTAAGTAATATTTAGTATTATTAATTTGGAATTGCGTTGACTTATGTTTGCTATCTATATGCAATACTTTCGTCTATATTAACAGTAATTAATTAAATTCATTTCATAAATACATCGGAATAAATAACTAAAACACATTAAATTTAAACTCCATGCGCTTTCGACAACCTTGCCGAAGATGTTAGCTTGCTACAAGTGAGGCAGCAGCGGGAAGAGAAAAAAAGTGAGGGGAGAGTTTAATTGTCTCTGTCTCTCTCTGCTTCTTTCTCGCCCTCTTTTTGCAGTTTTTACATTTTCCGTGAAAAATAAATAAATAACTTTTTTTTATTAATTAAGTTAATGTCTAATTCATAAATTTAAAAAAAATCTTAATTTTTAAATGTTTACAAATACATCTTCAGTATTCTCATTGACAAATTAAAACAACAGTTTAGTAGCACTGTGATCGTTCATATTACAGAACAATAGAGAGTCATATATCAGTATGATTGTAGATATACATATTCTGCTAAATCCTCCCTACGCCCCTAAATATGTTGCTACCTTATTAACTTGATGGAAAGAAGCAAAAAAAATATCATAATTTAAAGTAGGAAAACTAGTCGTATAAAAATTTATTTTTCGGGCTTGTCTTAGGACAGTTAACTAAATTAATTTTTTCTTATGGGAGTTAAATGTGCTGCATGTTTCTGGAGGGGCCGTTTCCTTTTTAGAAGATTACGTGTGTTTTATGACCCTGTCATTGGGACTTATGGTTAGTGATAAAATAAGTTGGTTAAGTTCCATGAAAGATACAAGGCCTGGAAATGTGGGAACATTTTATGTTAATGTGTATATAACTGATCCCTCACTCAAAATTCTAAAATATGTGTCGTTCATTCCTTCTGTCTTGCACGATGTTAACACGTAATCATCTAAAAAAGCAGAATTTTTTTCGGGGTGGTGTAGTACTAATGGAGGGTGTTAATCTGATACTTTTTTTACAATGAATCCCTTTTTATTTTAATTTTAAACAATTGATTTTAGTTCTGTTTACTTTTCCGGTCAAAGTTTTATAAATAACTTTAAAATGATCTAACCAATTGAATATCTTTTTTATGGCATAAATAAATATATTGAAAGATTGGATACTATTGTAGATACAAACCCACGCACACAACTCCACCATACCCTCGACAAAATGAGATTGCACTTTTTACAGCGATTACGTTTAAAACTCCTGAATAACTGACCGAAAGAGAAACGACAAAACATATTTTAGAATTTAGACTGAGGGATCAGATAACCATGTAAATTTAACGTAACATAATCCTCTATTTTCATGCCATTATAGAGTGTTATGGTAGTTTACCATTTTTGTTGCCATTTAAGATGAATTCTGTGCGTTACTTTTTTCTAGGGGGGGGGGCGTTTTTTTGCCGATTGCTTGTTGTTTTACGGCCTTACCAGTCACACTTAGGATTAGTGTTGAAACATATTAACTGCCCTAACAATGTAGAAATTCTCAAGAACGTCTCCAATTTTTAGGAGGGATAATTGAGCTGAGAATGTTAATCTATAAATTTGCCAAAGTGTATTTAAATTAGTGAATTTACTGAGTAAAAAACATTTGTTTTATTAACGACCCCCCTCGTAGGAATAAATTGCTGCCCAGAGGGCGGGTAAGTTTTGCTAATATATATATATATATATATATATATATATATATATATATATATATATATATATATATATATGTGTGTGTGTGTGTGTGTGTGTGTATATATATATACATATATATATACATATATATATATATATATATATATTAAATGCATTAATATATATATATGTATATGATGGACGATTTCGACGTATGAGTGCCCCACCAGGGACTGCCCGCGCAGGAATTTGTAATTGCAAGGGTTGCGCAATCACCAGCAACCGCTCTCCTGAGTCGGCATTGCTTGATTCCAATGACAAGTAGTAATACAAGACGACTGGAAACAATGTCGAGATAAGCACATACAACACCTGGTATTCCCAAATGGTCACCCATTCAGTACTGGCCAGGCTCGACGCCGCTTAACTTCGGTGATCTAACGGTAACCGATGTGTCAATGTGATTGTTAAATGCATTAATATATATGTACGTATATATATATATATATATATATATATATATATATATATATATATATATATATATATATATATATATATATATAGATAGATAGATAGATAGATAGATAAATGTATATATATATAGATAAATGTATATATATATATATATATAGAGAGAGAGAGGGAGAGAGAGAGAGATAAATGTATATATATATATATATATATATATATATATATATATATATATATATATATAGTCGAAACAATTTCATGCTGAATAAAAAACAAGTTTTATGAAATCAAATACACATCACAGAAATATTTGAAGGTTTTTCAAAAAAACGCTTATTAAAGAAACCTCTTGCGTGACGATTACTGTTATTTTAATGCAGATACTTCATATCCATTTCTAGAAACGCTTAAAATATTCCGGACGCTTCGAACCAAAATAATAGGATGAAAAATTTGTCCAAAAATTCATGTTGCTGAAAAGAAGAGTTGAGAATGAAATTTAATATTTTATGAATTATTCATAAATTAAATCTGACTGCAGAACTGATTTCATTTTAGGCATGGAGCGATCAGTATTTTGTAATGGAATTTTTTTTCCTTAATTTTGTGCATCGTTATGTCCAGTGTGTGGAGCGGGTTCGAAACGTTTTGATTATATATTCCTTGACCCGAAATAACAATATTGTCTAATGATACATGATTACTCATAATATATCTTAAAACAAGAATTTCTATCTTTGACTTTTGATAAGGATTAACGTGTAGTGGCTGTTCTGATACTATACTTAAACGTCTCTGTCATCGTCCAGTGAGTGGGTTATCTCCTCTTGATTGAGGCAAGTCTTATTATTTCCCAATCTAAAGTTTCACTTTTCGGAATTCTGTCTTCGCCCTGCATACAAACATGACGCTGAGATTGATTCTGATCTCGTGGGAAGTCAATTAAATGGAACTTACGATAATTGAGAACATTAATATTTTGGTAAATAGACTCACCACATAATATTTAATTGCTCTTCTAGCATGATATGCATAAATATACTGTATCTATCAGAATACTAACATAACTATTCCAAATCTAATAGCGAGGTGTGATTGGAAAAATGGTTACCTTTACTGCATAGAGAATACACTTCTAAAGCCTCGAGAAACACTTTTGATAACTCATGTGTTAGTCCACCTACTAGTTTAGTTTAGTTAGTCATAGGCTAGTTTATCTATGGACATTAAAATACTTAATGGGGGGGGTCTCATATCTGAAGGAGCATTAATGTTTGCAAAACTCAAATAGTTCACAATCACAGCATGGAACCTCATATGCAAGAAGACATTACTATTTCAAAGATGATGTGTTGTCTCCCTTCTCTTAGCTAAATATGTTTTTCCTATTGCAGGTCTGCCGTTTTCAGCATGCATCTATGCACAACAACTAAACATACAGCAACGTGCACGGTTACGAGGCGTAAATTCCTGTTTCGCGAAACCTCTTGGACGTCGTGTATGGATAAAAATACATTGGTTTCAGATATAAGAGTTGTTAGAAGACGTGCAAACACATTATAAGTATAATGTTTTATGCAAATTATTTTAGCTATCAACAAGCAGATTAAGATCGATGACAAAAAGCAAAATGTGAATGTTAACTGTCAACGTACATTTGCTGATGTGTCTGTACTTATCGTCAGTGGTGTTTTTGGAATAATTTAATATTTCAACACTAAACAACCTATAAATGTTGCTACTATCGGAGTTTATCAGACCATACCTTTTGCGTGTAGGGGGAGCTAATTTTATTTGATGGTCTTCCTTTATTGACCATATCAATCTTGACCCACTATAACTACTATTGCCTTCGATGGACTACTTACTGAGTACTTTGGCCGGATAACGTATCCGAAATCCTCCGCCCCTTCGCTAAAAATGATAGAATGGAATATAATTATGTTAAATTCAGTTTAACAAAGAAATATACACATTCAGAAGCACGACTGTGAAATTAGTAAATATTACTAGATGCATTTTAATCATTATTGTGAATAACGATTATAATATTGCAGGGTTTTATTTGATTTTAATGTCAAACTGGCAGGGTTTATCTGCTCGCTATCGCTTGGCAAAGTTCGCTACTTAAAATATATGAAATATTAAGTTCAAATATAAACATTTGATTCATAACTTTGTTTTAAACCCAACATAACATCTTTCTCATTCATTTATATAGATAGATAAACGTTTACATTTTGGTATATCGATACAAATTTATTTATCTTTTAAATATAACCGCAAACAAAAACAAGAAAAGAAATAAAAAACAATTTGGGTTTCACTTGCAATTTATAAATAGATCGCGCATTGTTAAGAATAAAGTCGTTCCCTTTAAAAAAGAAACATTTGAAAAGAAATGCTAAATATGTATGGATTATAAGAACACTAATATGAATTTTGACCGCTCCTACACGAAAGAAACAATTTTCCCATGGCGAATTATGGAACAATCTAACTCGAGGGTAATATTTGATGAATCAAGGGTTAGAGATGTTAAACTGAAAGCGATATGAGATCACACGGGACATGACGTCACGGAGAAAAGAGAAAACAAATAAAACATTTAATTTAGAGTCTGTCGTAAAAGTTTCAAGAGAACGTACACCTTATAAGATGCCGTAATAACTTCAACACCTACCAGAGAGGGCACTATCTCTCTGTTAATCAGTATATCTACATATTTGTCTATCTAACTATATATCTAAATAGTTAATTAAAGTAAAATAACTGTCTCTCTCTTGTTATAAATTAAGTGTAATTGTACTTGCAAAACGTGTAATACTTCTCTCTAAGATAAATATTCTATTTCAAAAACCTTTTTCTTAACCTTAACTTATCTTATATATGCACAACGTAGTTATTCAAACAGAGTTCAGTCCCACAAATGACGAGAATATATATAGATGATCCGGGCAGGGGAAAAGAAAGGGACGATACAGAAACTAGACGAGCAGGAGAAAGAAAGCTTCGCTGTTAAACGCATATTCGACAACAAAGAAGAAGAAGGTGATACAATACAAACGCATGCTTAGATAAATAACACAGACAACGCTTGCGGTTACGAATACCAATAAAAAAAATAAGACACCAATATACAACGCAAATAGTTCACGATTAACAATTTGAATTAAGGGAAAACGTAATCTACGAATTAAAACAAGCAGGATTAGTTTTTTTTTATTAAAATCAAATAATAATTCAATTCAAAACAAATAAAAAAATTTTCAATAAAATCTTTTTTTTTTAAATCAATATGCAAATTAGTTTATATTATGCTGCTCATTCATATGCGACTAATATCGCATATGAATAAGCAACATATAATTAATAGTGTGTGCATTGTGTAAAATGTAATTAATTTGAAATATGGCGATTTGACTTGACTGTAAATACGAGAAGGTGACCCAACTGTCGAATTTAGTCATTAAGATTCATACGTGTTATTTCAACCCTCCACAAAACACCTGTTGTTTATGCTATTTTTAATAACAATCGGGTAGCTATTTTTGATAATTTTACGTAGAGTATTAGAGTATTATTAAATGTGTATGATCCGACTTTATTTTAATATGCCATAGCCATACCATACTCCCTTACATTGTCTACTCTCAACTGATCTCGTATCAAGGTGCTCTTGATTGGGATTTAGACTTCATGTTCTTTTCATAAACAGTTTAGCCTTAGAATTTAAAGAGTCACGGAGTTTCTCTTTTAGTGCATCATTTTGTAACATACCTTCACGCCATCTTTACAAACGGTAAATATACGATAAAATTGAATTCGTATCAAGCAACATAGTACGAGTTTTTGGCCGGCTTTATTCTGTCGTTGGCATTGGGTTCGTTGATAAATGAAACCTGTGTTAAGCAGCGCAGTTTTCTTCTCCTGCTCGTCTAATTTCTGGTGGGTAACTTTTCACACCCAACTTATCAGACCGCGTTGTTATCCACTTGCACAACGCCACCTCTAAATCCAAGTGTTATATATAATAAACTTTTATATATAATAAACTTTTATACATAATAAACTTTTTTTCTGTGCTACAAGATGTTCCTCGACGAGCGTAGCCCTGTGAAGATATTGCTATTTTAATAGACGGAAATGAAGGAAATAAAATAGAATTATCGGAAGTAATTAATTAAAATAGAGTATTTGTTTTCTGAGTGACAAATGGCTTCAGTGTAAAGAATGTTCTGAGCCGGATTTTATATTTACAAATAAATTGAAACAAAACACGTTTCTTATCGAGAAGTTACAGTGTACAAAAAATAAAAACATTGGCTATTCAGAATGTGATATAGAAATTGTTCAAAAGAAACTACTGATAACAAACTCTGAAACTATGACAAGCTAATTCTATATATTCGATAATAATAGATATATCTTGTCAATCTCTATTCCCTATGATGGTCTAGGCATAACCGTACATTTAATCCGGTGGTGAAGTCAAAATGTGTAAGCTTTGAAGAAGTGTCGAATAAGAACGTGAAGTATATGTATATTTAGTGTTGATTTAATTGACCACACGAAGATGCTACATATAAATAACAACAACACAGATCCCCAACTTCACAATAAAGATCAATGCGCATTTTTATAAATATATATCCGTCCTGTCACACAAAAGCTAGCGAGTTAAAAAGTAAGCTGGACTAAGCGATTTCAAATGTTTAGAAGAAAAGAGAAAGCTAATATCAAGTCAAACACCCCCATCTCTTCTGAAATAAATTCGAAAAGACATCCTTCACCATATTTCCATAACTGGACGTTTTCCTTTCTTTGCTTCTTTCTGTACAGATTGACTTCCAGCTTGAGACGATGTGTTTGTTATTTATTTTTTAAACTTCACTGAGTCGGACGTTATTTCATATAAATATGAATATTCGTGCAAACACTGGCGAATCATAATTGCTCGTCATTTTTGACGGAGTGTGTACACTCGTTAAAGATATTAGAACATACAAGAGTTAAACGATTTCAGATTAGTACGATTGGTTTTGAAACTGCTGTCGGCATATTGGAATGTCTTTGATTAATGCGTTTATATATAAACAGTGTATAGAAGAATGTGTTATGCCATGTTAACGATCAATGTTATGAGAATGAAACAACGAACAATTCTATGAAAATAAAACAACGAACAATTTTATTAAAATAGAACAACAAACAATTGTATGAGAATAAAACAACGAAAAATTTTATGAAAATAAAACAACAAATATTTTTATGAAATTAAAACAACGAACAATTGTATGAGAATAAAACAACGTACAATTTTATGAAAATAAAACAACCCATAATGTTATGAAAATAAAACAACGAATAAGTGTATGAGAATAAAACAACTTACAATTTCATGGAAATAAAACAACGAACAATTGTATGAGAATAAAACAACGTACAATTTTATGAAAATAAAACAACAAACAATTTTATGAAAATAAAACAACGAACAATTGCATGAGAATAAAACAACGTACAATTTTATGAAAATAAAACAACAAACAATTTTATGAAAATAAAACAACGAACAATTGTATGGGAATAAAACAACGTACGATTTTATGAAAATAAAACAACAAATAATTTTATGAAAATAAAACAACAAACCATTTTATGAAAATAAAACGACAAATAATTTTATGAGAACATGCTGTTAAACATAATAAACTAACCATACTTTTTCAATATTGCGTATCCACTATTTTCCATTATGTTTCGGGATGTTTTAAATGGTAACGACTGTTGTGTTATTATTTGAATTAGTCAGATCAGTATTATTAATTGTATTATCAAAATATCGCTTTATGTCGGAGAATAGCAGGGTATTTCGAACTGAATCTTTTATTTATTCCATGAAGAGTAAGGGTGTTGACAAAAAACAGTTTTAAATGGAAATGTTCCGCGTTTAATAGAGCCAAAAAATATTAACAAATAACACATAAAAATTAGTAATCGTTTATGGGATGATAACAATCTATATCGGTGAATAAAATAAAGATTTCAGTTCGAAAATGGGTACAAGGTCCAGAGTTAGACACACAATACATATCTATAAGTTTGGAAAAAAGGTGTACAAGTGAAAATACAATTAATGTATGACATCGGCCGAAACATTGTGAATATCATGACGATTATTATAATAGTCGTCAAAATAATCGCGATTGATTCAGTGTTTGGTAAAATTGTTTAGATGTGAAATCTTTTACATTCTGCCACATACGCTTTATTTTATATTTAGACTAGATTAGAAAAGAATTACTGAAAACATTTGTTTCTAAAATTGCATTCAATCAAATCCAAGAACAAAGAGAGATCTTCGTACTTTGATTTAGATGCATGTGTTTTCTTCTATTTATACTATTTCTAATTGTTTGAGTTAGTATATATATATATATATATATATATATATATATATATATATATATATATATATATATAAATATGTAATTATCTAAATGATCTGCACACAAACATATATGCACACATGTATCTGTATCTACATATATATATATATATATATATATATAAGCACATATGTATTTACATGTATGTACGTATATACATATATAGATAAGTATAGCGTCATATACATAAATGTATATATATATATATATACATGTGCATATATGTGTCTGTTAAGATATACTAGTTCTTAATTTAGTATGTCTCTCTCTCAATATATATATATATATATATATATATATATATTTATATAAATATGTACGTGTGTTAGTATGTGTTAATTTTATGCATATATGTGTTCGTTATATATATATGAGTTACACGTACATACTTATGTATATATATATATTCGTTTTTATATATGTGCATATATATATATATGCGCATAATGTCAATACATATATATATAAATATATATATATATATATAATACATTAATGTAATATATGTATTTATATATAATTTTAAACCATTGAAATATATATGAATATATATAATACATACATGATATATATATATATATATATATATAGAGAGAGAGAGAGAGAGAGAGACCTATCTATAATCTAAGTATATTTAAATACATACATACACACACACACATATATATATATATATATATATATATATATATATATATATATATATATATATATATACTGTCGAACATTTTCTTTTTAACTGTTAATTCACATCATTAAAGTGTATTCAATTTTTTTGTTTACTCTTTTTTTAAACCTGATACTTTTCTTTATTACTGCATTTTTTATAGAGAAATGTACAAAACCGATAACACTGGTGGGCAAACGGAATTAAATTCGGCGTTTCACACTAATTAAGCAATTCCAAGAACTAGTTCTTCATTTCTTATTTGTTCTTCTCTTCGAAGAAACCTCTTCATTTAGTTTTCTATATTTTTCTTAAACTAGATTTCTTCATTTTTATTATTCATCAAATAGTATAACAATTTACAAGGCGGCTGTAGAAACTAAAAACAAGTTTGTGGATATGTAACTATTTGAATATATGTATATGCTCCCTACTTGTAAGTGGGGATTTCTGGTCGGGGAAATAACATGTCCCACATTGCTTAAAAAACACACAAAATAGGAACGTAAAAGTATACAAAAGAAACGTAAAAATATATTACCAATGAAATGAATGCCCTATCTTCAGTGCCAGTTTTTTTAGCACAGCAAGAAGACGAACTATAGTAATGTAGTATAGGCATATCGTTACGACAATAAGTTGATAAGGACTCGTAAAAATTTGAGTTTGAATAGTCTAAAGAACGTTCTGAGTAAAATTTCGGCTGGTGCCGTGTTGATTTACATATGTAAATAGAATATACATATGCATATGTGTGTATATAAACGTACCTATTTTGTCAGTGAGAGAATTATGTACGTACATGTGTGCGAGTGATTACGGTTAGAATTGTGTATATGCAGCCGCGTTTCTTTGTACTTTATTAAAGTATCTCATAATATACGCGTTATTGCTTTTCCGAACGACAAAGGCGAAATGTGTCGTAGGCCCATATGTTATCTGTGGAAGCAAAATATCGGAAAAAGTAAAGAAGATTGTATAGCACGTGCTGGAATTCAGAGTATTTATTTACATCCTCTCCAGGAGTTTAGGCACACAGCCAGTTTTATCTTACTCCCGCAAGTAAGATGTGACCCAAGGTCGAGTCGGGAAAGTCGGTTTTGAAAAGCCAGCGCCCGAGAAAGTGAGCACTATGGCCATAAAAATTGCCTGAGCAGTCCCGTCGGCATTCCCCCGTAGGGGTGTCCCAGGCAGTAAGCAATAAACTTACTCCTTCCCAAAGAGTGGAGGCAAAGCCTGGGAAGATGGACCTCCTAGAACTGCACAGGACCGACCCATAGACCGGCGTAAATAAGCCCCGAAGACCAAGACAATACTAGTTTATGGGGTGTAGTATCTATCGGAACAGATACTAAACGTTGATCTTAGCCAAAAGGCCAATTCAGGGTAGATATTCTTGCGTTGGTGATTGTCTGATAGAAAATTTGGTCAAAGCTAGAGTCTATACGTAGATATAACATTCACTGCCCCGCTGCTGCTAATAACAATTTGATTTACAACAGACATCTGTGATAATTTGATTTTTATTTAGATCATCAGGCATCCAATGGTGTAGACGATGCTGTTTTAAGGGTTATTAAAGATGTTTTGGAGATTTACTTCAGAAGCACCATACGTAGTGTGAACGATCATTATTTGTTCACGATTAATTGAAAAAGCGTAAATTTCAAGTTCATACACTTCACAACAATCAATCAGCGAAAATTGAATCCGGCAAAACCAATTTTTTTTTTATCCGTACCTGTATCAATAAGGGCAATCAATCTCTGTCTTTGATGTTGTATTAGAGAATTATGATTAAATCTTGAAATTATAATCTTAATCTAATTGTAAATAATCAACGGAAATCTTACATCGTCCCGATGGCAGGCACCTCGTCTTAATTATATTTAAATATGCCAGCGTAGAGGAATTGCGCATGCTAATTTATTTGATTTAGTTTTCGAATATGTGTCAATCCAAGCACGTCATTAAAATATACACTCATTAAATGAGTTGTCTGAAGAGTGCGTGCCCCAAACCTGTATAGGAAAGAGATTATTGAGTGTTTTGTCACGAACATAAAACAATCGACGTATCGGCAATGAAGAGCCGGCAGAAAACTGTTTACTTATATGATAATTTAGAATCAGAACGATGTGTATTTAGTTGCTGACCATTCTGCATAATTTATTTAATCATGAGACTGGAACTTATTACCTATTTTTCAAGTTGTTCTTTGTTATTTACTTGTTTCCAGCAAAGTACACGCGCTAGTGAATTTAAATGCTTTCTTTTCATTAGCGACATACAACTCTAAGCTAGATGTAGCCCTGCATCAAGCACTAGATCATTTTAAAAATGATATTGGAAAATTGTTCAGTTTAACTTTTCTTCTTTATTTCTGTCATTTATTTATTTTCGTAATTCTCTTACCGCCCCTGCCTAACGTTTCTGCTATCTCCTACTTCTGCTTAAGTACCTCCCTTTTTTTCTTTATATCTAGAATTCTCTGATCCTTTTTCTCTTGCGCAGCTGTTATTGCTGCTACAACTACTATACCCACAATATCCAACACTACTTATTTATATCTTTCACATCTTATTCGCCATTCTTCACACCATCTAATACATTCAATGTGCAAGCAAGTAAGCAGGGTCATCATATTTTTAATCTCATATTGTTTAGTATTAAAAATTAAAATCACATGATCACGTTACACAATTATTATTTTAGTATAAACTGTCAATTATTATTAAATCCCTGAAAGTATGTTATTGCTATTTCTATACTCTCGCCATCATAGACACATCACGCTTTATGTTTCTTTTATTAGACACACAGGAATAGGACGTATATAAATTTGCCCTTCGTCACACTATATAACGCATTCATTAATAAGCTTATCTGAGATTTAGTTTCATATAGTTTAATCTTAAAAGGGAAATGCATTTGATCGTTTACGCAATTATATAAATTAATATGAACTGACAAAATGTTGAGATGATTGTCTTTATTCAACTATATCCTTGCACTATAGAGCTATAACGGTATATGCATCATATTTAATGCTGACAATGACTGACAAATATATATTAATTAGGATATTGAGATTTAACCGACTATATGATACGCTGCAAGTGATTCCTTTCGTAAAATATTCGAGTGCGTTACTTAGCTAGTGTATATATATATATATATATATATATAATTAGTATTTCATGTATCCACATGAAATTTTATATCATTTTTATGTATCAATTTTCAGTAGTTACTTCAACAGTGCTCGGTATGTAAGTAGAGCTAGGTAGTAAGCTATGAAAATATAATTATGGCAATTAAGCTACACAGAAGCTCCCGCGTTTCATCCCCGGGGAGAATCTTCAGGCTAAACTGTTTAGCCTGAAGATTCCCCCGGGGAATAAACGCGGGAGCGTCTGTGTACCTTTATTGTCATAATTATATTCTAATAGCTCACTATATATATATATATATATATATATATATATATATATATATATATATATATATATATATATATATATATATATATTTATTCTGGTACAGAAAAATTAGTACAACATTCGTACCGTCGGTTTCAAGCACGGAAGGTCTTACCCATCCGGCTCTCTTCAGCTTCTGTTGTCATCTCATGACAACAGAAGCTGAAGAGAGCCGGATGGGTAAGACCTTCCGTGCTTGAAACCGACGGTACGAATGTTGTACTAATTTTTCTGTACCAGAATAAATAAATATTATGCTCTTAATTTTTAACTTTGATTCTTAATTAATCGAGCACTCTGCTGGGATTTTTCCTACCATTCTACAAAGAATTTATATATATATATATATATATATATATATATATATATATATAAGCAGGTAAAATCTTGGTGAGAATGAACTAATGGGATTTAGAATATGGAAATATAACATACAGAGATCAAAGAGTAAACAGTGAAAATAATCAAAAAGGTGAGAACGAAAGTAGGTATAGAGGCAAATGGAAGTGACGTCATATTAAAAATAGAGAATCATGTTCGGAAAAAAACTGCTTATGTTTCAGCGAATCACACGATCAGTGAAAACGTATGAACAAAGTACCCTGTTGCTTCATAATGACCTATATTTACAGTGAAGGCGACATCCCAGACTAAGCGTGTATAGGTTGATGAGTGGGTGTCACAAAATATTATATTAATAAACCAGAAATTGATATTGGATGTCGACTGGCAATCGGGTTCAGTTTATGTGTGTCCTCCTTCTTTACTCACCCCACTCATTAACAGCCGCCACCATAGATTTATTATTATATTTTAATACATCAGTTTATCATTTTTCAGCCGAGCAGAAATACAACATCATTAATCCTTTTTTTTCTCTTTCTCCTTATCTTTGTCTCTCTTTGTGTGTGTCTCCCTCTCTTTCTTTCTTTCTCTCTTTCTCTCTCTCTGTTTCCGTCCACGATGGGAAGAGAAGTAAGTTTATGAACCGGTGAGTAACGTAAGAGGGAAACACCGATAATTCTGGTCAAAAACAACTGAGACACTCATTGATAAGCAATCGATCAGTGAAAATCGTATCAAGATAAATGAATGAAAAGATAACTTTAAAGTGTTACGCTTTTCAGTTGTCTGCTTTCCACTTTCTGATAGGATCACGTCTGTGATGAACTTTTGCAGCAATGGTTCGCCTAATCAACACCATTGTAACGAAGGTTAAAATCAGGCCGAATTTTATTATTTAAGATGGCGACACAACAAGTATTTGTTAACACTCAACTTGAAATCGACCATTTTCTCGTCAGCTGTGAAGCAGCCCTGTGATATGGTGTTCTACAGACGGATAGTTCTTGGACAAAAACTTTGCTCATAAGAGTTCCGTTACGATTATGGTAAACAGGGGAAGAAAGTGACACTTTTTTCCAGTTAATTTAGCTTGACGAGTTTTTTGTGAATATTTTATATGAGGGTAAACTATAGATCAGAACTCAGTCGAGCACCTACAATGTAAATAATGATAGAGTAGGGAAAGACGAGTAACATCTCTTTTGTTAGAAAGGAGCTTTTGGGAAGATAAGAGTGCATCTCCTACAAGATTTCGGAGTCGTTTTTTCATCTCTCAATATTAGAAAACGATGCTCTGAGCGGCACTTTCGCAGATGTTGCAACAGTCCTAAATATTAAGACGCATTTGACTTATACAAGTTGGGTTCAAGGATGCAACACCCGCAACAAATGTTGACAGAGGCGAGATGCTTGCAGCCAAAAGACTAAAAGTACGTTACGATCGTTTAGCTATAAACAACATTTAAAGATAAAATGCGTAAACCCTACAATGTATCAGTCTGTACAAGTGTATAGCTGCCGCATGAAACCGATCTGAACTTTCCGGATTAAATGAAAAGTGTTAGTCAGGTTGATGAAACATGAAATGGTTTCGAAAGGTAATCAGGAGTACTGTATCAGATGATGCATTTCTGGAAAAGTGTACATGAAGATCCAACCTATAGCTATTATAGAAAGTTGGCTTTCCTTCGCATTTGAACCAGAAGCAAAATATATTATATGTGCTGATACTATGTTTCAGCTTTTCTGTCACAAGTCACTGAAAGAGAAATTCTTTTAGACTGAGAGGATATTTATCTTTGTCTCAATCCAAAGTGACGCTTTTTGGTAGCTGGAGTTTTTAACACACTGAAAACCGACCTTGTCACTAACTTTGCGCGTGTATATAGAAAATAAAAATGAACTAATAAACAAATAATCATTAGATAACGTATAACGACTTCATCTCAATAATTTTGTTTCGTGTGTTTTATTTTGGTGTTGGTGTATATTAGCCATTTTTGGGGTTATTTAATGAATAAATGGCAACATTATTCTTAACGATATATTGTATATTATAAATAGCACAAATTGCTATTTTGACTATAAAGAAGGAAGTTCAGAATTGTTGACACTCAATAACTCGTACCTCTTAAATCAACATATAATTTGCATCTAACGCATTAGAATGAAATTATATATATATATATATATATATATATATATATAATCAATTTGTAACACGTATAACATTTTTATGCAACTGTTTTCTTTTATACTTGTTGTAGACTTAAAATGGCGGCGACAACATTTATTCACGTCTTAACATCCATTAAATAGAAAGCGTCGACAATACTTATGTGCACAATAAACACCGTGAAATAAAAATTGTTAGGATCGTTAAAACATAGTTTTTTGTGTAGATAATTTCATTCTACTGCGTTTTATATAAAGTATGGGTGTTTGTAGTTTGAATTACCGACTTGTCGACGGTTAATTTAACTGTAGGAATTTGCGGTTTTATAATTTTCTAAAACAGACTCCTTTGTAATTGAACACTACTCGATCCGATAGCTTTTGAACTAAGTAACGCCGATTAATGCTAATACACACCACCATGGCATTTATTCGATAAACATTAAAAGGTATCAATGAATAACTGAATGTAAGAAATCGCATTGCAATTGAATCCGGTACCACCTATTCAATCGGCGACGGCGATATACATGAGGCAAACGAACACGAAGATTTGGCGCCACTTAAGAAATTAAGAACTTGTTTTAATGATTGCATTGGGGTTTTGTTCTCCTTTTTCTTTCGTTTTTATTTCACCGGCTCGAATACTTGGATATCTGCTGGCCCATATAAGAAGAGGAAAACCTTCCGAGCGAAGAGTTCATGTCAGTTCCTTGTCCAATGCTAATCTACTTTGCCGACCGCTTTTAGGCAAACTAATCCGCTTTGCCCAAAGAACATTTGGTAAGAAGATGTCAGGAAGAAATGACAGCGGAGTTGGCTCAAGAGAAGACGGTTGATTCCCAACGGAACATCGCCCAAACTGTACTTTCTGGATAGATAGATAGATGGATAAAAATTATTATTCCCCTCTCTATCTCTATCTCGCTTCTTCTCCCCCCTTTCTCTCTCTCTCTCTCTCTCTCTCTCTCTATATATATATATATATATATATATATATATATATATATATATATATATTCGCTCGAATATTTCATCATATATTTTTACCTATAAAGCTCACATTCGAAATTTTAAATGAGATGATTTATTTGTTTAAATAGCAAAAAAGAATTCTTTTATATATATTTTTATATTTTTATATTTTTGCATATATTAAAAAATTAATCTTACTTCTGTCACCCCTCCTCGATTATTTTAACATTTACCTCTTTTTTACTTAGACCAATCACAAAAGTGAATTTATCTTTATCTTTTTAAGACGATCAATTTCTCTCATTATTTGGTTTTTTTGACGTGGTTGTCTATACATCTGAGGAGACCTAATTAAAGGGGTCGAAATAAGTTATTATGTGTACAACCTTAATGTGTGTATAGTTTTTCTTTTTATAATTCTGTTTTGCTCTGTTTAAATTACATTGAGCTCTGTTATTCAGATTCTCTACACAAAATTGAAATCTACACACTATATATATATATATACATGTAGAGGTAAAATATAAAAACAAAAAGTACGTAAGTTTAATATTCAAATATAATTTAATATTATATATATATATACACACATATGTATATATATATATATATATATATATATATATATATATATATATATATATATATATGTACATGTGTGTGTGCTTACATGAATCGGTGCATATACAAAATGATCGATCTATATGTGAGAATTTTCTCTTAAAATAAGAATACACAAACTTACATAAGCACTCGTATACTAATAGTCATACTAACTTGGCATTTGCATAACTATACATCAATGAGAAATGTTGTATTGAAGAAGAAGCATAAGCATCCAAGTATTATGATCAAGGTAGACAGACAAATAGACATGGATTGATCGAGGTAGACAGAGAGATACAGTGATAGACAAGGGTGACATATATGTTATACATTAAGAAGTATTGATCTATATGTAAGATTATTCTGCCAAGTCAGACTACGCACAAAACCATATAAACTGATTTACATATATATATATATATATATATATATATATATATATATATATATATATATATGTGTATCGAGGCAGCATTTTTTCTTTAAGACACGTATTATTAAAAATAACCGACAATTTTTGTCTGGTTATTTTAGTGTTGATCCCTTCAATTTTCCGGATTAAAATCTTAATCTCGGAAGGAAATTGGCTGATGAAACTGCCATAGTGTCCCCGCTCGCAAATCCGAAAACTTCTCGTAGACAATACTAAAATCCTAGAACATAATACTAATACACAAAAACTCCACATACTAGAAGCTTTACTCATTAAAACTAAAAAACCTGCTATTAACAAGATTAATTTTAACACTAGTACTAATATACTTAAGTGCTTATAATACCTAATAAACATAGTTAAATTTTCCCGCCATAATTAATTATAAATCTCACTCCAGGTCTTTACCTGTTTGTCATTATTCCACTGACGATGGACCCAGACGGGTCAGAAAGTACTCTGGACCAACATGTACACTATGGCAGTTTCATCAGCCAATTTCTTTCCGAGATTAAGATTTTAATCCGGAAAATTGAAGGGATCAACACTAAAATAACCAGACAAAAATTGTCGGTTATTTTTAATATATATATATATATATATATATATATATATATATATATATATATATATATATATATATATATATATATATATATATATATGTATATATATATATATATATATATATATATATATATATATATATGTGCGTGTGTGTGTGTGTGTGTGTGTATGTGTGTGTATACATAAATATATATAATGTTCGAATTCATCACGAGATTAATCCAATTTCTCGAAATTGAGATGTTAAACAATGAATAGAACGCATATTGATATCAAAGTTTATTAAGATATTACATTATGTAAAGCATGCGTGATTGTTGTAGTTCAATGTAGAGACGCAACACTAATTTTAGTGATAGCAATTTTTTTAAAATGACGTTTTGTTTCTGAACTCTTTATATGTATATGTGTGTGTTTGTGTGTGAGTGTACTGTGGAAAAAGAAAAATAACTGCAAACGCACTTCACGTGAATCAGCAAGTTACGACAAGTTTACCTGTTTGAATCGGTTACTGCCATTCGTTTCCTCGAATGTTTACGAAGTAGGTGCTCACAAATGGGACCACATGAAGGTTATTACTTTCACTCTCTTTGTCACATAGAGTATATTTCGATTTAGTATACCACTTATCAATATAATGAACATTTCCTTTTTGATGACGATTGCAATATAACTATTTGTGTGCCCAGACACGCGGTGATCAGAAATGTGACCGAAGCGCTATGCATTCTTGAAGGATTATCGTCTCTAAAGGTGACATTAAGATATAAATAAGAAAAAAAGAAAAAGTGAGCGAAGAATAGTAATATATGAAGGTTCATTTGTAAAAGAAAATTAATGTCCTGTTGCCCATACTTTGGTTATATATATATATATATATATATATATATATATATATATATATATATATATATATATATAGTAACTTTTGAAAATATATTTATGCCAATTAAGCTACACTGACGCTGCCACGTTCCATCCGCTTTGTTATTCTCTCAGTCAATCGTTGTGCTTTTTGCAAACAAAGGTTCGGTTTACTTTACTTCCTATTTCATAGTATATTCTTCTTTTTTCTATAGGGGGGCTCATACTCTTTTTTGTGTCAAAATAATGGATGACCTTATATCAACACGTGCTTGAGTGTATTTCTATGTTATGTTTAAGGTTTATTATTTTTTAAATTTATTTATTTGTTAATTGATTTATGTTCTTATTATGTATTGTCAACCTATAATATATTATATATATATATATTTAATTATGAATATAAAAGACACGAACCTCGGAGCACGAGTCATGATATAACTAGAATTCCGACGCTTTAGCCTTCGCGCCACTCTCAACAACCCGATAAATTAGCGATAGATTAAACCTATTAATGGGAGCCATCAAGAGAGTGTGTAACTTCCGAACAGCGTGTATTTTTAAGCGAGCATGACGGCTGTCTTAGTACTACTCACTACAGTGGCCAGCTTACATTTGCGGACGACAAATATATATATATATATATATATATATATATATATATATATATATATATATATATATATATATATATATATATATGTAGGTGTGTATATGTCTCCCTCGTTCGGATTAAATAGAATGTTATCATAGGAATGTATGTAAGATGTTTTTTCAATATATAATTTCAAAAAGCAATTAATGTATTTTATTCCTTTATGTTTACACATAGATTGAAATCATGATGAAATATATTAATGATTCGTGTAAAAGCTCTATGCAATAGTCGTTAATCGTCTCGTAACGGCCACTATTATAAATTGAATTATGAATTCCGCAGGGCCCCCAAAAAATAATCGTAACT
Source organism: Sepiola atlantica (assembly GCA_963556195.1). Lineage (NCBI taxonomy): Eukaryota > Metazoa > Mollusca > Cephalopoda > Sepiida > Sepiolidae > Sepiola > Sepiola atlantica. Next base: position 79,910,383 of record OY744532.1, on the reverse strand, counting down.
CGACTCGAGGAATCTGAATAACAATCAAAACCAATTTCGGTTTTATTGACTGGTAAATCATTTGCGATAGCGTATCCTCGAGATGTTTATGTTAAAAATGTCCTACTTTACAAATAACTAGTTTTCGGACTAACTCACAGATTGGATATTAGAATAGTGTATGTGTTCGTCTTATTTTATCTGCAAGCAATTCTCTACAGTAAGCAAATAGGTTAGACATAGTCGCCTCCAATCTTTAGATGTGGAAAACAAGATGAAGCAAGAGCACGCTCACACACACACATTTATATATACATATATATATATATATATATATATATATATATATATATATATTTCTATATACATATTATACTAAAGCTTCTTCAACTAAAGCTTGTTATCAAAGGCATTTGTCTATATACTTTATATTATATTTGAAATGAATCATGGTTTAATTATTTTAAATAGCGATTAACTAAAAAGTCATCGATCTCTCACTTCGCTACTTATGTATTGGCTCTTAAATTTATGTCTATAAAGTTTCTTAAAGTTTCGTAAGTATTTAGAAAAATAGTAACACCTCATTTTAGGATTGCCATCTTATTTACCCAGTGTATCTAAACAGCACAAAAACTTACGTAATTTAGATTGCAGAATTATAAGTGTTTTCGCTTCTTTCTTAGTCATAAGCATCATAAGTAAAATAAATACTTGTTATTTATGGTTTTGTGAGAAAAGGGCGTTAAAGATATATCGCAGTTTTTCAAACATGATAACTATGAATTAAATTATATATATATATATATATATATATATATATATATATATAGTATAAATTATTATTTATACAAACATTATTGGTTACATATGTGTATACATGTTTCGGTTGCACTTTTCAGAGAGTCAACCTCTTCAGACCAACAGAAGACAGAGCTCTGTTTTCTTTTGGTCTGAAGAGGTTGACTCTTTAAGAGTACAACCGAAACATGTATGCACATATCTTCTTGTTATTGAGCACTTTTTATAAACACTGTTTCAACGGATTTACATCTACAGAAACTAATACAATACGTGTACAATATATATATATATATATATATATATATATATATATATATATATATAGATATTGTTACAAAATGTAGGGAGAGCTATCGAGATTCGAACTCACGACCTCCGGTTTACGGAGAGAGATGGGATTCATTTTTGCATATTTATACACGACCGAGAAATTATCATAATGCGACTCGAATGACGTCAGGAAAAGAGATAAAAAGAGAGAGTCTGTTGAAAATGGAAGTATAGCCACCCTCGGCTCGGGCGAGAGAGCCCGTTGAAAATGGAATTATAGCCGCCCTCGGCTCGGGCGAGAGAGCCTGTTGAAAATGGAATTATAGCCGCCCTCGGCTCGGGCGAGAGAGCCTGTTGAAAATGGAATTATAGCCGCCCTCGGCTCGGGTGAGACGACCCGCTGAACTAAGCGGAGGGAAAAAGTAACCAGCCAGGAATTGTTTTCCTGAGAAAAAATGTATTTCAAAACTACATGTGCAAGGAGGTAGGGCTGCGACAACATGCCGGAAATATCTACTCTAAATCGAACAATGCATCCAGTTTTAAGTAACAACCTGAATATCTCTTCACAAACATTCACCCCCTAGGGCTGTTATATGTATGTGTATTTTTGTGTAGGGATGAATCCTGCTACTATAACGATAGGATAGACACCCCCCCCTCTTCTTAAGTATATACTTTTGTTTTGATGTTTTATTTCGTTTTGTTTTATAGAAACACTCCCGTTTTTTTTCTAGTATACAGTTTCATTAAATAAATGAATATAAAATTTAAATCCTAAAGTCTTTTGTCGTTTCTTCGCGTCTTTTTGTTGTATTTCCTGACGGTATTTTATATTGGAGAAATCCCCATCCCATATCACGTTTTATTTGAACCTGGGATAATACGAGCCACTCCGGACTTTTTTTTTTACTTTTTTTTAAAACTTTTTTTTTTATCATTGTCACGTAAATGTCCTTCGGTGATCTCGACCGGCGGCATTCGTGACAATATATATATATATATATATATATATATATATATATATATATATATATATATATATATATATATATATATATATATATATATATGGTGTACATCATCCGACCGAAAATGATGACAAGCATGTTTCCACACTCAATATTCATCTAGCTATACTAATAAATATTAATATAAATTATCAAATTGCATCAGTAATTTACATTTTCATATATAAATAAGTCTCTGGTGACATAAAAAAGGTACCTACCGATGACTTTTTATTATACAGTGGATGCTCCTTTTCACAATTTGTTCGAGTCGGGTTTTAGATTAAAGTGGTTGCTGCGATTTTCTTTCTAACTGCCCATCACAACTTTATATAGGGTTATCCGAAGACTAGAAAAAGACACGATATATATATATGGAGTAAGGTACACGATAAGTCAGGAAAATGAAATACCGTCGTTAACAAAATGTGTGAAAAAAGACAAACGGAAAACAGGTAAAAATGGAGGAGAAAAACAAAGACCAAAGATTTTACCGTTTTCTTTTCTGAAGACGTTCGTTCTTACGATCGAAAATGGTCAAATCTCTTGTTTTTGTTTGTCTCCTGCATCTTACATTGTTTTCCGTTTGTCTTTTTCACCCCCCACCCCCATATATATATATATATATATATATATATATATATATATATATATATATATATATATATATATATATTGTATTACCAAAGAACAGACCATATGTCTTCTTACAAAACATGATGAATTAAATGATTTAATGACAAAGCTAGCAAACCGGTATAAAACCTTTCTCAACGGAGCTAATCGGGATTAAGTTAATAGAATAATATTAATAATAACAACATGAGATTTACAACAAACGAAATGGAGAATCAAATCAAATAGAAACTGCATTATGTCCAAAAATAGGTTTCAAACACTTAACATAAATAGTTTCTAGAATATTGGGTTGAAAGGGACAGTGTAACTTACTTCGAAGGCAGAATAACTCAACACTAAAATTGGGGGCACAGTAACGGCTATTTACTAGATGTTCAGGCATGCAAGACCCTTATGCATTGTTCAGAATATCCGACCGAAAATAATTTGCCAGACCAAATTTTGTAAGCAGGTGTGGTTTAACGCAGATATCAAATTTTTGGGACGTCCTTCCAACATAGTGCAAACTGCAACTACATTAAAACAATAATAATAAAATTATTATTGTGGTGGTTGAGAGAACATCTTTTCGAATAGACGTCACGATCTCCATTACATCCCACTTTGATAAAAACCCTTACCCATAAAGCTCGACGACAAAATTAAATTCATCAGTTAACCCTTTGCAACGATGGATACCCATTAGGTGATGTTCAATCTTCCCTCGGAAATAGAATTTGTAATTTCTATAAACGTAAACCAGTTTCAATGAACAGATGTCCTATTTTTCTACGCCTACCTTTGCGAGGTAATATCCGTGACAGATTCGTCAAACAAATTTAGTCGTCTGTACAATAATGATATTCTGCTGGGAATAATCGAGTATTTTTCACCTAGCCGACCTGTAAGTCAATTCGAAAAGTTGTTTTTTTCATTACACCATAATAATTCTATCTACGTCATGTGCGGTTCCCATGAACGAAACCAATCTTTCGTTGAGTTTGCTTTTTAGGTTACGTTTTTGGCGTCCGTTTGTTGAGACCGTACTTGATTTGAACCATGTTGATTTGATCTGATCTTCTGTAATACTATACATGAATAAATATTATGCTCTTATTATGAAATAATTGAGCACTTAGTTAGATTTCTTTCTAACGGACTGAACTAAAGATATATATTTATACGAAAATTAATCTATATTAACATTTTCAAGAATTATGTTCACACCTCATAGAAGTCTTGAAAAAAGGGATCGTTTCTGTAAATTTCATACAGACTATACACAAAAACAAAACTAAAAACTAAAATTGAGATTTACTTTACTTTGCTTCTAAAATCGTCTAATAAATTCGGCTCCAAATTGTAAGTTCCACGTTTATTTCTCCATTCTCCGTTTTTTATTTACTATTATTATACTTCTTGTCCAACTCTGTTGACTGATTGCACCTACATACATATATGTATATAATCTTGCACACGATACTCTTATATATATATATATATATATATATATATATATATATATATATATATATATATATATATATATATAGGTGTGTTTATCTGTGTGTGTATTAAACCGCGATCAGTTATTTATATAAAAATAAGAAAAAAGAGAGAAACACAGTAGATGTATATTTAAAAAGGCACAATGCAGTTCTATGTCCGCTTCTTCTTTCTAAGATTAATGATCTGCATATGTAATCTTAATGTCAATTCTTCTTTAGACATTCTGCCTTATATTAAGTTGACAAGCACGTTTTACGTCTGAGTGACTGAAAATAATAAGGTAATATCTACACATGTTTAGATTTATTTCATAAATACGTATATATCTATACATATATTCATATGTATTTCACATATAATATATTTATACATTCATGAAAATAAATTCCATTCAAATTATAAACTATTATTCAGTTCATAATTTATAACTATTATATTTCATTTTCTGAAAAAAATGTTCTTTTTTAATGTTTAAAATGTAAAATATTTACTAGAAATTACTTTGTTATTCAAGTACTTTAAATTCTATCTCTTTTTCATACTTAGTTCAATTCAAACAAATCAAGTTGCCACGGTAGTCGTAATTGGTAACTGAGAATTAGGGTGAACGCCCTGGGTGTTGATTTGAAATTTAAGGCTCTGCAGCGAGATGCTTGTTCAAATACATTTCTGGATGTCGGTACAGTCAGAGAAACATAGAGAAGAAAGAAAGTTCCAAAGGCCGGCAGGACAAAAAAGAAGCTATTGCAGTTGAAGGCTTTCCGGCATATAGGGACCTTCACACTGAATGGATGGGATTTAGTTCATTGTCAAGTTAGTCGAGTGTATTTACGTAGAGGGGGGCACCAAAGTAGCAAGTTCATCGGCGCACATTCAATTGACGTACTTGTAAAACAGGCACTAGGTTGAACCATTGCACTGATCGGACAGGTGCTGGAGCTTGGTAGATTGTGAGGGACTTATTAGATCGCCGACTCCTTTTATGACCTTGTGTAAGAGGGGAGAAAATAGTGGATGGTGCAGCAGTTAAGATGTGACAACAATACTCCATGCATGGGTGGGTGGTAGCTTTGCAGGTATATAGGATACTGTCAGGTGTGAGAAGTTTTCTAGCACGGTAGAGAGAGCCTACCTTCTTTACTACAGCCTTGGCAATGTATTCAATGAATTTGTACGCCCAGGAGTTTGAACGTTAGACTCTCAAATAAAGTGTTATTTGCCATGGCAATCGGTTGCTGAATAGGTTTATTGTAGTTGTTGAATGAAAATGGTTTTGTGTTAACAGCATTAAATGCTACTATTTATTTATGACCCTATTCGACTAGAGACTGGAGGTCACTTTCTAATCATTCTTGCCTCGGATATGTGCGCGTCCGTTTGCCAGCATGGCGAGAATAGAGACTGATGTCGTCAGCAAATATACCGATCTCAGAAAGAGAGGTCGATATGAAAATCAGGAACAATAAAGATCCAAAGATCTATCCATGGAGTACATCTGCATTTATGTCATGTTGCTTGGATGAACAGCCATCGAGGACAACCTGGATCTTTTATTTTGATAGGAAGCATCTAATTATATTAAATATTCCTTCAGTAATACCATATGAATTATTTTTTAGGAAATGACCGTTATACTAAACATTGTAAACTGCTTTAGATATGTTCAGTGCCGTGTCCAATGTATGGTATATTCGTTCAGAGATGACCGTTAGAATATTTGAAGTAGACCGGGCTTGCCTAACTGCATACTGATGGTCAGACAGAAGTTTAGCAGAAACGAGGTGTCGGGTTATCGCTAGACTGATTAATGCTTAAAAGATGTTTGAGAAGAGTGGGAGTAGACTTATTGGGTGATTATTCTGAGGGTCAATTCTATCTCAAGTATTCTTGAAGACTGGTACCACAGCCGCAATCTACTAACTATCAAGGAAGCAATATTTGATAAGGCATTTGTTGTAGAGTTCAGAGCGGACAGGTGGCAATCTAGCAGAGTATTCATTTGTTATTATTGCTGGTATAAGATCAGGCCTACACACTTTGGGGGTGCCCACATTTTGTTATTATGTCCCGGTTATGAGATAGGGTAATTACCAGCTAACCAAGTGTGGCTTCAGTCCGCAATGAAAAAATTGGGAGGGAGTGATTAGCGGAGTTCAAAGTAGAGTTTACGGTTAAACGCTGGGAAAGTAGCTAAGCATTTTCAGTTGCCGTGCAAACAACATCATTGTGGTTGAATAGCGAGGGAATTGTTGATTGCTCATTATTCACAACACTATTAAATAGTTTTCTGGAAATCAGGAGAACCAAGTGTCTGCGACTTAATGCCTTTTCAAGGTATCTATGTATACATTCTCGTTGCTTCACCTATAACAATCGTAATTTTTTTTTTTGACGCTTCAAATTTATGTCTATTCGTAGTTGACTGATGACAACCGAATTATTGAATGCTTGTTCTGAGCAATAGCAGCTGCACATTTCGGGGTTAACAATTGTGGAGAGTTGGGCTTCTGGTAGAATTTTCTCATGGGGACATGTGCTTCAATGCTTACTTTGACCCATTCGGTGTCCTCATTTGCGCACTGGTCAGCAGGGCGAGAAACAATTTCACTCCATGGGGCGTCTCTTATGTGATATCTGATGGAATCAAAATCAGCCTGCTTGTAGTATCTCGTCGTTTTTAGTAACATCTCATCAGATTTTTAACGAGATTTTAGGGTGATATCAATTATTACAACAAGGTGATCAGCGTTCCCAAGCGGGCTATGGGCATCAGTCAAACAAGCTTACGGGTGGGGGGAGCCGGTCGGGAAAGTGACTGTCTATGGGAGAGAGTGCTTTATGGAGAAACTATACGTAGAGTTACGAGTTGCGTCTGTATCTCTGTGAAATCCAAGCCACACAGTGATGTGCATTAAAATCCCCGAATACATGTATTTGGGCATTCAAGTCAAGTGATAGTACTCTATCTATGCTTTCAGAGACAAAGTTGAGCAGGATACAGTCCTGGGTTGAAGTAAAACGGTATAAGAAATATAAATAAGTAACGCTGTGATGTAAAGTAGATCTTAAATACAGGTAAGTTTGATCATCTGATTCTTGCCTCTGTTCTCTAGTCAAGACAAAGGTGTTTCAGGCATAAGCTCCTCTCCCGTGCATATGTTTGTCAGAATCTTTACATATGAGTGGGAAGTATTCAGTCATGTCAAAATCGTGTGAAGAGATTATAGATTCGAAGTTTGTTCCACTTAGTGCTACGATATCCGGGCAGTTTACTAGGAGAATGGTTTCTACGTCATAGATGTTGGCCCTAAGCCCCCGGATATTTGTGAATGCGAGCCTCAAAGGCGGAGTCGAAGGTGTTTTATGGCAGGTGTCTGGTTTAGGTTTGTTGCTTTATCTTTGTAGTATTATTTTGATGTTAGATAGAGTGTGGAGGGTAAATGGGTTATTGTTTAGTGACAATAAGCTGACAGAACCAGACCATTTGTCGAGACTTGGTCCATGGAGGTTGTGTCCTCAGAAAAACCCACCGGGGATGCTTGTGGGGTCCCTTGTACTGCAAGACATGTTCCGTACAGTTACTCACGTTATTTTAAAACTGTTGACTGAGCAAGTTGAGCTCCTGTACTACTAGTCGATAACAGCAGCCAGACAAGTTGTCTATCCTGTATCCTCAAGCTGTTGGAACAAAAGCGACACAGACTAGTCATGTGAGTGTATTTTCTTCCAGGTTGCCTATAAAGAGAGAGAGAAAGACGGCGTTCATTATTCTAGTCAGAAAACAAGGCCAAGCACTGGGTGTCTTTGAAGTACCACTGCACTAGTACCTCTGCGCCTTACTAATAGACAAGGAAGTAGTGCAATAGACCAGGCAATAGGCAGGACCTATCTACTACTTAAGCAATTATAGGTTTGCAACCGGATATTTTGTTCAAGACTCCAACTCTAGGAAGGTTGTCGATCATGACTAAGGAGCCATCCCTTCGCCATGGTTTGCTCCAAAGACAGAAGATATCAGTAGCACATATATTATATAAGATTTTTTCCACTCCTAGATAGATAACCTGATAAGGTCGAAGGGTTCATCTAACTGAGAGGGGTCATCGTAGGCCCTTATATTCTTCAGGTATTTCAGAAATAGGTGTAACCTTTATATAGATGCTCAGACATGTTGCTATCCTCGCATTTTAAGTTATTTTCAATTTTTCATTTAATTCTCCAACCAGTAAGGTGAAAAATAAAGCACACGGAATAAAACACAAACAAACAAAAAAAAACATAGAATTTTCCAAGATATAGTTAATTTAAACTTTATCTTGGAAAATTCTATGTATATTCTGTTTTTTCCTTGTTTGTATTTTATTCCGTGTGCTTTATTTATTACTAGCGGGGCTACCCGGCGTTGCTCGGGGTCATAAAAACATATATTTGAAGAAAGATCGTGTGTGTAACATCTTTATATTCAAACTTCTATGTCCGCCCCCTCTCTCAATAGTCGTCTCTTTATCTGCTACCTTTCTCTTCCCTGGTCGCCCCATTTCGCCGCTACTTTCTAATTTTGCCTTTTGCAAAAGCTGTTTCTTCCCCACCATTTCTCCTATTGCCCAGGGTAATAGTATGACATATTTCTATAAAAAGTAACACTTCTATCTGCGCCTTCTATATAGGTACTTAAGTCCACCCCGGTGTTCATACTATATACGTATCTATCATCACCCCGGTGCGCATACTATTTACGTACCTATCGCCGCCCCAGTGCACATACTATATACGTACCTATCGCCGCCCCGGTGCAGATACTATTTAAGTACCTATCACCGCCCCGTTGCGAATGCTAAATAGTACCTATCGCTGCCCTAGTGCGAATACTAAAGACATACTAATTGCGCCCCGGTGTGCATGCTACATAAGTACCTATCGCTGCCCTAGTGCGAATAATTAATATGTACATATTGCCGCTTTGGTGTGAATGCTAAATACGTACCTATTGCCGGCCCAGTGCGAATGCTAAATACGTACCTTTCGCCGCCCCGGTGCGCGTGCTATATATGTACTGATCGCCGCTGCAGAGTGCATGCTATGTACGTACTTATTGCTGCCCATGTGTACATGCTATATACGTAGCTTTCGCCACCCCTGAATTCTGAATACGTACCTATCGCCGCCCTGGTGTGGAAGCTAAATACGTACATATCGCCGCCCCGGTGCGAATGCTAAATACATACCTATCGCCGCTCCGGTGTGAATTCTAAATACGTACCTATTGCCGCCCCGGTGTGAATTCTAAATACGTACCTATCGCCGCCCCGGTGCGGAAGCTAAATACGTACATATTGCTGCCCCGGTGCGAATGCTAAATACATACCTATCGCTGCTCCGGTGTGAATGCTAAATACATACCTATCGCCGCCCCGGTGTGAATGCTAAATACGTACCTATCGCCGCCCCGGTGTGAATTTTAAATATGTACCTTTCGCCGCCCGGTGTGAATTTTAAATATGTACCTTTCGCCGCCCCTGTGCACATGCTATATACGTACCTATCGCCGCCCCGGTGCGCGTGCTATATATGAACCGATCGCTTCCTCAGTGCGCATGCTAAATACATACCTATCACTGCCCCGGTGTGCATACTATATACGTACTTATTACCGCCCATGTGCACATGCTATATAAGTACCTATCACCACTGCTGAATGCTAAATAAGTACCTATCGCCGCCCCGGTGTGGAAGCTAAATACAGACATATCGCCGCCCCTAAATTTGGGCAGACCCTAAAAAGTTCGTCCTGACCCTTAAAATTTTCCCCGACCCCTAAATCTCTCCAGCCCCCTAATTTTTCACTCTCCCCCAACCATGAGATATATTTTGACTTCAAAACAAAAAAAAACAAAAAAATTTGGCCTGACCCCTAAAAAGTTCGTCCTGACCCCTAAAATTTTCCCCGACCCCTAAATCTCTCCAGCCCCCTAATTTTTCACTCTCCCCCAACCCTGAGAAATATTTTTACTTCAAAACAAAAAAAACAAAGAAAAAACAAAAAAATTTGGCCTGACCCCTAAAAAGTTTGTCAGGACCCCTAAAATTTTCCCCGACCCCTAAATCTCTCCAGCACCCTAATTTTTCACTTTCCTCCAACCATGAAAAATATTTTGACTTCAAAACAAAAAAAAACAAAAAAATTTTGCCTGACCCCTAAAAAGTTCGTCCTGACCCCTAAAATTTTCCATGACCCCTAAATCTCTCCAGCCCCCTAATTTTTCACTCTCCTCCAACCATGAAAAATATTTTGACTTCAAAACAAAAAAAAACAAATAAATTTGGCCTGACCCCTAAAAAGTTCGTCGTGACCCCTAAAATTTTCCCCGACACCTAAATCTCTCCAGCCCCCTAATGTTTAACTCTCCCCCAACCCTGAGAAATATATTGACTTCAAAACCCCCAAAAAAAAAAAAATTTGGCCTGACCCCTAAAAAGTTCGTCCTGACCCCTAAAATTTTTCATGACCCCTAAATCTCTCCAGCCCCCTAATTTTTCACTCTCCTCCAACCATGAAAAATATTTTGACTTCAAAACAAAAAAAAACAAAAAAAAACAAAAAAATTTGGCCTGACCCCTAAAAAGTTCGTCCTGACCCCTAAAATTTTCCCCGACCCCTAAATCTCTCCAGGCCCCTAATTTTTCACTCTCTTACAACCATTAGATATATTTTGACTTCAAAACAAAAAAAAACAAAAAAATTTGGCCTGACCCCTAAAATTTTCCCCGACCCCTAAATCTCTCCAGCCCCCTAATTTTTCACTCTCCCCCAACCCTGAGAAATATTTTGACTTCAAAACAAAAAAAAACAAAAAAAAAAAAAAAAATTTGGCTTGACCCCTAAAAAGTTCGTCCTGACCCCTAAAATTTTCCCCGACCCCTAAATCTCTCCAGCCCACTAATTTTTCACTCTCCCCCAACCCTGAGAAATATTTTGACTTCAAAACAAAAAAAAACAAAAAAATTTGGCCTGAACCCTAAAAAGTTCGTCCTGACCCCTAAAATTTTCCCCGACCCCTAAATCTCTTCAGCCCCCTAATTTTTCACTCTCCCCCAACCCTGAGAAATATTTTGACTTCAAAACAAAAAAAACAAAAAAAAACAAAAAAATTTGGCCTGAGCCCTAAAAAGTTCGTCCTGACCCCTAAAATTTTCCCCGACCCCTAAATCTCTCCAGCCCCCTAATTTTTCACTCTCCCCCAACCCTGAGTAATATTTTGACTTCAAAACAAAAAAAAAAAAAACAAAAAAAATTTTTGCCTGACCCCTAAAAAGTTCGTCCTGACCCCTAAAATTTTCCCCGACCCTTAAATCTCTCCAGCCCCCTAATTTTTCACTCTCTCCCAACCCTGAGAAATATTTTGACTTCAAAACAAAAAAAAGAAAAAAAATTGGCCTGACCCCTAAAAAGTTCGTCCTGACCCCTAAAATTTTCCCCGACCCCTAAATCTCTTCAGCCCCCTAATTTTTCACTCTCCCCCAACCCTGAGAAATATTTTGACTTCAAAACAAAAAAAAACAAAAAAAAACAAAAAAATTTGGCCTGAGCCCTAAAAAGTTCGTCCTGACCCCTAAAATTTTCCCCGACCCCTAAATCTCTCCAGCCCACTAATTTTTCACTCTCCCCCAACCCTGAGAAATATTTTGACTTCAAAACAAAAAAAAACAAAAAAATTTGGCCTGAACCCTAAAAAGTTCGTCCTGACCCCTAAAATTTTCCCCGACCCCTAAATCTCTTCAGCCCCCTAATTTTTCACTCTCCCCCAACCCTGAGAAATATTTTGACTTCAAAACAAAAAAAACAAAAAAAAACAAAAAAATTTGGCCTGAGCCCTAAAAAGTTCGTCCTGACCCCTAAAATTTTCCCCGACCCCTAAATCTCTCCAGCCCCCTAATTTTTCACTCTCCCCCAACCCTGAGTAATATTTTGACTTCAAAACAAAAAAAAAAAAAAAGAAAAAAATTTGGCCCGACCCCTAAAAAGTTCGTCCTGACCCCTAAAATTTTCCCCGACCCCTAAATCTCTCCAGCTTCCTAATTTTTCACTCTCCTCCAACCATGAAAAATATTTTGACTTCAAAACAAAAAAAAACAAAAAAATTTTGCCTGACCACTAAAAAGTTCGTCCTGACCGCTAAAATTTTCCCCGACCCCTAAATCTTTCCAGCCCCCTAATTTTTCACTCTCCCCCAACCCTGAGAAATATTTTGACTTCAAAACAAAAAAAAACAAAAAAAACAAAAAAATTTGGCCTGACCCCTAAAAAGTTCGTCCTGACCCCTAAAATTTTCCCCGACCCCTAAATCTCTCCAGCCCCCTAATTTTTCACTCTCCTCCAACCATGAAAAATATTTTGACTTCAAAACAAAAAAAAACAAAAAAATTTGGCCTGACCCCTAAAAAGTTCGTCCTGACCCCTAAAATTTTCCCCGACCCCTAAATCTCTCCAGCCCCCTAATTTTTCACTCTCCCCCAACCCTGAGAAATATTTTGACTTCAAAACAAAAAAAAACAAAAAAATTTGGCCTGAGCCCTAAAAAGTTCGTCCTGACCCCTAAAATTTTCCCCGACCCCTAAATCTCTCCAGCCCCCTAATTTTTCACTCTCCCCCAACCCTGAGAAATATTTTGACTTCAAAACAAAAAAAAACAAAAAAAAACAAAAAAAATTTGGCCTGACTCCTAAAAAGTTCGTCCTGACCCCTAAAATTTTCCCCGACCCCTAAATCTCTCCAGCCCCCTAATTTTTCACTCTCCCCCAACCCTGAGTAATATTTTGACTTCAAAACAAAAAAAAACAAAAAAATTTGGCCTGACCCCTAAAAAGTTCGTCCTGACCCCTAAAATTTTCCCCAACCCCTAAATCTCTCCAGCCCCCTAATTTTTCACTCTCCCCCAACCATGAGATATATTTTTACTTCAAAACAAAAAAAAGAAAAAAAATTGGCCTGACCCCTAAAAAGTTCGTCCTGACCCCTAAAATTTTCCCCGACCCCTAAATCTCTTCAGCCCCCTAATTTTTCACTCTCCCCCAACCCTGAGAAATATTTTGACTTCAAAACAAAAAAAACAAAAAAAAACAAAAAAATTTGGCCTGAGCCCTAAAAAGTTCGTCCTGACCCCTAAAATTTTCCCCGACCCCTAAATCTCTCCAGCCCACTAATTTTTCACTCTCCCCCAACCCTGAGAAATATTTTGACTTCAAAACAAAAAAAAACAAAAAAATTTGGCCTGAACCCTAAAAAGTTCGTCCTGACCCCTAAAATTTTCCCCGACCCCTAAATCTCTTCAGCCCCCTAATTTTTCACTCTCCCCCAACCCTGAGAAATATTTTGACTTCAAAACAAAAAAAACAAAAAAAAACAAAAAAATTTGGCCTGAGCCCTAAAAAGTTCGTCCTGACCCCTAAAATTTTCCCCGACCCCTAAATCTCTCCAGCCCCCTAATTTTTCACTCTCCCCCAACCCTGAGAAATATTTTGACTTCAAAACAAAAATAAACAAAAAAAAACAAAAAAATTTGGCTTGACCCCTAAAAAGTTCGTCCCGACCCTTAAAATTTTCCCCGACCCCTAAATCTCTCCAGCCCCCTAATTTTTCACTCTCCTCCAACCATGAAAAATATTTTGACTTCAAAACAAAAAAAAAAAAAAAATTTGGCCTGACCCCTAAAAAGTTCGTCCTGACCCCTAAAATTTTCCATGACCCCTAAATCTCTCCAGCCCCCTAATTTTTCACTCTCCTCCAACCATGAAAAATATTTTGACTTCAAAACAAAAAAAAACAAATAAATTTGGCCTGACCCCTAAAAAGTTCGTCCTGACCCCTAAAATTTTCCCGACACCTAAATCTCTCCAGCCCCCTAATGTTTAACTCTCCCCCAACCCTGAGAAATATATTCACTTCAAAACCAAAAAAAAAAAAAAAATTTGGCCTGACCCCTAAAAAGTTCGTCCTGACCCCTAAAATTTTTCATGACCCCTAAATCTCTCCAGCCCCCTAATTTTTCACTCTCCTCCAACCATGAAAAATATTTTGACTTCAAAACAAAAAAAAACAAATAAATTTGGCCTGACCCCTAAAAAGTTCGTCCTGACCCCTAAAATTTTCCCCGACACCTAAATCTCTCCAGCCCCCTAATGTTTAACTCTCCCCCAACCCTGAGAAATATTTTGACTTCAAAACAAAAAAAAACAAAAAAATTTGGCCTGACCCCTTAAAAGTTCGTCCTGACCCCTAAAATTTTCCCCGACCCCTAAATCTCTCCAGCCCCCTAATTTTTCACTCTCTTACAACCATTAGATATATTTTGACTTCAAAACAAAAAAAAACAAAAAACTTTGGCCTGACCCCTAAAATTTTCCCCGACCCCTAAATCTCTCCAGCCCCCTAATTTTTCACTCTCCCCCAACCCTGAGAAATATTTTGACTTCAAAACAAAAAAAAACAAAAAAAAACAAAAAAATTTGGCTTGACCCCTAAAAAGTTCGTCCTGACCCTTAAAATTTTCCCCGACCCCTAAATCTCTCCAGCCCCCTAATTTTTCACTCTCCTCCAACCATGAAAAATATTTTGACTTCAAAACAAAAAAAAACAAAAAAAAAAAAAAAAATTTGGCCTGACCCCTAAAAAGTTCGTCCTGACCCCTAAAATTTTCCCCGACCCCTAAATCTCTCCAGCCCCTGGATTATTAGTGAAAACAATGGCGGTGCATAATTATTTCTCATAATATTAGTGAAAACAATGGCGGTGCATAATTATTTCTCTTCTTACTTTACTTATTGAGACGTTATTTAACATGTATACAAATATTAGTGAAAACAATGGCGGAGCATAATTATTTCTCTTCTTACTTAACTTCTTGAGACGTTATTTAATATGTATACAAATATTAGTTAAAACAATGGCGGAGCATAATTATTTCTCTTCTTACTTAACTTCTTGAGACGTTATTTAATATGTATACAAATATTAGTGAAAACAATGGCGGAGCATAATTATTTCTCTTCTTACTTTACTTCTTGAGACGTTATTTAATATGTATACAAATATTAGTGAAAACAATGGTGGAGCATAATTATTTCTCTTTTTACTTTACTTATTGAGACGTTATTTAATATGTATACAAATATTAGTGAAAACAATGGTGGAGCATAATTATTTATTACTTTAATTTTACTGATACTACACTAACTTCACACCTCTCAAAAAGAAGGAGGTTATACCTGGGAGGATGGTATCATGTCAACAGAAGAAATGCAGTTAGGATTAAGCAACCCTGGCTTCACTACAAACTCGTGTTCAAAAAAGTGCCGTTATTGATTAAGCAACCCTGGCTTCACTGTGGATTCATGTTCAAATAAGTGCCGTTAGGAATTAAGCAACCCTTGCTTCACTATGGACTCATGTTCAAAAAATGCCGTTAGGGATTAAGCAACAGTTGCTTCAATAAAAACTTATGTTTCGTTGGGATAAGGCAACCCGTGCTTCACTATAAACTCATGTTCAAAAAAGTGCCGTTAGGGATTTCCTCTGACGTCATTTCCTGCTAAAATCGTGACTTTGCATTATGCCGACAATCCCCCATCTCCAAATTTGGCCTGAGGCGCACCACCGGCGAATGCCGACACTCCACCAAATTCGGCCTGAGGCGCTCATACTGGCGAATGCCGACACTCCTCCCTGAATTTCGCCTGAGGCGCCCCACCGCCGAATGCCGACACTCACCCTCCCCAGATTTGGCCTGAGGCGCCCCACCGCCGAATGCCGATACCCCCCCCCTCTTCCCCAAATTTCTCCTGAGGCGCTCACACCGGCGAATGCCGACCCCCCCCCCTCACACCCACCCCAAGTTTTCAATATGTATACAATATGTATAGAAATATTAGTGAAAACAATGGGGGAGCATACAAATATTAGTGAAAACAGTGGGGGAGCATAATTATTTATTACTTTAATTTTACTGATACTACACTAACTTCACACCTCTCAAAAAGGGGGAGGTAATACCTAGGAGGATGTTATCATGTCAACAGAAAAAATGTGGTTAGGATTAAGCAACCCTTGCTTCACTATGAACTCATGTTAAAAAAAGTGCCGTTATTGATTAAACAACACTTGCGTCACTATAAACGCATGTATCAAAAAGTGCCGTTAGGAGTTAAGCAACCCTTGCATCACTATGGACTCATGTTCAAAAAAGTGCCGTTAGTAAGTAAGCAACCCATGCTTGACTATGGACTCGTGTTCAAAAAAAGTGCCGTTTGTGATTAAGCAACACTTGCTTCACTATAAACTCATGTTCAAAAAAGAGCCGTTAGGGATTTCCTCTGACGTCATTTCCTGTTAAAATCATGACGGTGCATTATTTCTCAAATTCTTTGTTTTTTTCTCAAATTAGTACTAAACAACGTTGAAAATCGAGGAAAAAGGCACCCCCCCATTGGAGAAAAGTGCTCAGTCGACCCTCGAAGAGTCCATTTTTTTTTCCGGTTCTGAGATATTATACGTCCCGGGGCTGGCCGGTTATAATGATGTCAACCGTGTGACTGTTTGTTGGGTCCTCTCGGAGGAGTATCTGGACATACAAACAGACAAACAAACAGACAAACATACAGACAACTGCCCTTTATATAGGAGACTAGCGGGGCTACCCGGCGTTGCTCGGGGTCATAAAAACATATATTTGAAGAAAGATCGTGTGTGTAACATCTTTATATTCAAACTTCTATGTCCGCCCCCTCTCTCAATAGCCGTCTCTTTATCTGCTACCTTTCTCTTCCCTGGTCGCCCCATTTCGCCGCTACTTTCTAATTTTGCCTTTTGCAAAAGCTGTTTCTTCCCCACCATATTGCCCAGGGTAATAGTATGACATATTTCTATCTGCGCCTTCTATATAGGTACTTATCTCAACCCCGGTGTTCATACTATATACGTATCTATCATCACCCCGGTGCGCATACTATATACATACCTATCGCCGCCCCACTGCACATACTATATACGTACCTATCGCCGCCCCGGTGCAGATACTATTTAAGTACCTATCGCCGCCCCGTTGCGAATGCTAAATAGTACCTATCGTTGCCCCGGTGTGAATACTAAATACATACCTATTGCGCCCCGGTGTGCATGCTACATAAGTACCTATCGCTGCCCTAGTGCGAATACTAAAGACATACCAATTGCGCCCCGGTGTGCATGCTGCATAAGTACCTATCGCTGCCCTAGTGCGAATAATTAATATGTACATATTGCCGCTTTGGTGTGAATGCTAAATACGTACCTATCGCCGGCCCAGTGCGAATGCTAAATACGTACCTATAGCCGCCCTGGTGCGAATGCTAAATACGTACCTATAGCCGCCCCAGTGCGAATGCTAAATACGTACCTATCACCACTACGGTGCGAATGCGAAATACATACCTTTCGCCGCCCCGGTGCGCGTGAAATATATTTACTGATCGCCGCCGCAGAGCGCATGCTATGTATGTACTTATTGCTGCCCATGTGTACATGCTATATACGTAGCTATCGCCACCCCTGAATTCTGAATACGTACCTATCGCCGCCCTGGTGTGGAAACTAAATACGTACATATCGCCGCCCCGGTGCGAATGCTAAATACATACCTATCGCCGCCCCGGTGTGAATTCTAAATACATACCTATTGCCGCCCCGGTGTGAATTCTAAATACGTACCTATCGCCGCCCCGGTGCAGAAGCTAAATACGTACATATCGCTGCCCCGGTGTGAATGCTAAATACATACCTATCGCTGCCCCGGTGTGAATGCTAAATACATACCTATCGCCGCCCCGGCATGAATGCTAAATACGTACCTATCGCCGCCCCGGTGTGAATTTTAAATATGTACCTTTCGCCGCCCAGTGTGAATTTTAAATATGTACCTTTCGCCGCCCCTGTGCGCGTGCTATATACGTACCTATCGCCGCCCCGGTGCGCGTGCTACATATGAACCGATCGCTGCCTCAGTGCGCATGCTAAATACATACCTATCACTGCCCCGGTGTGCATACTATATACGTACTTATTACCGCCCATGTGCACATGCTATATAAGTACCTATCACCACCGCTGAATGCTAAATAAGTACCTATCGCCGCCCCGGTGTGGAACCTAAATACGTACATATCGCCACCCCTAAATTTGGGCAGACCCTAAAAAGTTCGGCCTGACCCCTAAAATTTTCCCCGACCCCTAAATCTCTCCAGCCCCCTAATTTTTCACTCTCCCCCAACCATGAGAAATATTTTCAGTTCAAAACAAAAAAAAACAAAAAAATTTGGCCTGACCCCTTAAAAGTTCGTCCTGACCCCTAAAATTTTCCCCGACCCCTAAATCTCTCCAGCACCCTAATGTTTCACTCTCCCACAACCATGAGATATATTTTGACTTCAAAACAAAAAAAAACAAAAAAATTTGGCCTGACCCCTAAAAAGTTCATCCTGACCCCTAAAATTTTCCCCGACCCCTAAATCTCTCCAGCCCCCTAATTTTTCACTTTCCTCCAACCCTGAGAAATATTTTGACTTCAAAACGAAAAAAAACAAAAAAATTTAGCCTGACCCCTAAAAAGTTCGTCCTGACCCCTAAAATTTTCCCCGACCCCTAAATCTCTCCAGCCCCCTAATTTTTCACTCTCCCCCAATCCTGAGAAATATTTTGACTTCAAAACAAAAAAAAACAAAAAAATTTGGCCTGACCCCTAAAAAGTTCGTCTTGACCCCTAAAATTTTCCCCGACCCCTAAATCTTTCCAGCCCCCTAATTGTTCACCATCCCCCAACCCTGAGAAATATTTTGAGTTAAATACCAAAAAAAACAAAAAAATTTTGCTTGACCCCTAAAAAGTTCGTCCTGACCCCTAAAATTTTCCCCGACCCCTAAATCTCTCCAGCCCCCTAATTTTTCACTCTCCTCCAACCCTGAGAAATATTTTGAGTTAAAAACCAAAAAAAAGAAAAAAATTTTGCTTGACCCCTAAAAAGTTCGTCCTGACCCCTAAAATTTTCGCCGACGCCTAAATCTCTCTAGCCCCCTAATTTTTCACTCTCCCCCAACCATGAGAAATATTTTGACTTCAAAACCAAAAAAAAGAAAAAAATTTGGAGTGACCCCTAAAAAGTTCGTCCTGACCCCTAAAATTTTCCCCGACCCCTAAATCTCTCCATCCCCCTAATTTTTCACTCTCCCCCAACCCTGAGAAATATTTTCAGTTCAAAACCAAAAAAAAAGAAAAAAAATTGGCCTGACCCCTAAAAAGTTCGTCCTGACCCCTAAAATTTTCCCCGACCCCTAAATCTCTCCAGCCCCCTAATTTTTCACTCTCCCCCAACCATGAGATATATTTTGAGTTCAAAACAAAAAAAAACAAAAAAATTTGGCCTGACCCCTAAAAAGTTCCGCCTGACCCCTAAAATTTTCCCCGACCCCTAAATCTCTCTAGCCCCCTAATTTTTAACTCTCCCCCAACCATGAGAAATATTTTGACTTCAAAACCAAAAAAAAAGAAAAAAATTTGGCCTGACCCCTAAAAAGTTCGTCCTGACCCCTAAAATTTTCCCCGACCCCTAAATCTCTCCAGCCCCCTAATTTTTCACTCTCCCCCAACCATGAGATATATTTTGAGTTCAAAACAAAAAAAAACAAAAAAATTTGGCCTGACCCCTAAAAAGTTCCGCCTGACCCCTAAAATTTTCTCCGACTCCTAAATCTCTCCAGCCCCCTAATTTTTCACTCTCCCCCAACCCTGAGAAATATTTTCAGTTCAAAACCAAAAAAAAGAAAAAAATTTGGCCTGACCCCTAAAAAGTTCGTCCTGACCCCTAAAATTTTCCCCGACCCCTAAATCTCTCCAGCCCCCTAATTTTTCACTCTCCCCCAACCATGAGATATATTTTGAGTTCAAAACAAAAAAAAACAAAAAAATTTGGCCTGACCCCTAAAAAGTTCCGCCTGACCCCTAAAATTTTCTCCGACTCCTAAATCTCTCCAGCCCCCTAATTTTTCACTCTCCCCCAACCCTGAGAAATATTTTGAGTTCAAAACCAAAAAAAAGAAAAAAATTTGGCCTGACCCCTAAAAAGTTCGTCCTGACCCCTAAAATTTTCCCCGACCCCTAAATCTCTCCAGCCCCCTAATTTTTCACTCTCCCCCAACCATGAGATATATTTTGAGTTCAAAACAAAAAAAAACAAAAAAATTTGGCCTGACCCCTAAAAAGTTCCGCCTGACCCCTAAAATTTTCTCCGACTCCTAAATCTCTCCAGCCCCCTAATTTTTCACTCTCCTCCAACCCTGAGAAATATTTTGACTTCAAAACAAAAAAAAACAAAAAAATTTGGCCTGACCCCTAAAAAGTTCGTCCTGACTCCTAAAATTTTCCCCGACCCCTAAATCTCTCCAGCCCCCTAATTTTTCACTCTCCTCCAACCCTGAGAAATATTTTGAGTTAAAAACCAAAAAAAAGAAAAAAATTTTGCTTGACCCCTAAAAAGTTCGTCCTGACCCCTAAAATTTTCCCCGACCCCTAAATCTCTCTAGCCCCCTAATTTTTCACTCTCCCCCAACCATGAGAAATATTTTGACTTCAAAACCAAAAAAAACAAAAAAATTTGGAGTGACCCCTAAAAAGTTCGTCATGACCCCTAAAATTTTCCCCGACCCCTAAATCTCTCCAGTACCCTAATTGTTCACTCTCCCCCAACCCTGAGAAATATTTTGAGTTCAAAACAAAAAAAAACAAAAAAATTTGGCCTGACCCCTAAAAAGTTCCGCCTGACCCCTAAAATTTTCTCCGACTCCTAAATCTCTCCAGCCCCCTAATTTTTCACTCTCCCCCAACCCTGAGAAATATTTTCAGTTCAAAACCAAAAAAAAGAAAAAAATTTGGCCTGACCCCTAAAAAGTTCGTCCTGACCCCTAAAATTTTCCCCGACCCCTAAATCTCTCCAGCCCCCTAATTTTTCACTCTCCCCCAACCCTGAGAAATATTTTGACTTCAAAACAAAAAAAAACAAAAAAATTTGGCCTGACCCCTAAAAAGTTCGTCCTGACTCCTAAAATTTTCTCCGACCCCTCAATGTCTCCAGCCCCCTACTCCCAACTAATTTTTCACTCTCTCCCAACCCTGCGAAATATTTGAGTTCAAAACAAAAAATGTCATTTAACATGTATACAATTATTAGTGAAAACAATGGCGGTGCATAATTATTTCTCTTCTTACTTTACTTATTGCGACGTTATTTAACATGTATACAAATATTAGTGAAAACAATGGCGGAGCATAATTATTTCTCTTCTTACTTAACTTCTTGAGACGTTATTTAATATGTATACAAATATTAGTGAAAACAATGGTGGAGCATAATTATTTCTCTTTTTACTTTACTTATTGAGACGTTATTTAATATGTATACAAATATTAGTGAAAACAATGGTGGAGCATAATTATTTATTACTTTAATTTTACTGATACTACACTAACTTCACACCTCTCAAAAAGAAGGAGGTTATACCTGGGAGGATGGTATCATGTCAACAGAAGAAATGCAGTTAGGATTAAGCAACCCTGGCTTCACTACAAACTCGTGTTCAAAAAAGTGCCGTTATTGATTAAGCAACCCTGGCTTCACTGTGGATTCATGTTCAAAAAAGTGCCGTTAGGAATTAAGCAACCCTTGCTTCACTATGGACTCATGTTCAAAAAAATGCCGTTAGGGATTAAGCAACAGTTGCTTCAATAAAAACTTATGTTTCGTTGGGATAAGGCAACCCGTGCTTCACTATAAACTCATGTTCAAAAAAGTACCGTTAGGGATTTCCTCTGACGTCATTTCCTGCTAAAATCGTGACTTTGCATTATGCCGACAATCCCCCATCTCCAAATTTGGCCTGAGGCGCACCACCGGCGAATGCCGACACTCCACCAAATTCGGCCTGAGTCGCTCACACCGGCGAATGCCGACACTCCCCCAAATTCGGCCTGAGGCGCTCATACTGGCGAATGCTGACACTCCTCCCCGGATGTGATTGAGCAACCCTTGTTTCACTACACACTCTTAACGTAGGATTCCTATGTTGTTATTGATGCATCCGGACAGAAGTTATTGGATGATCTGATACAACCGGACACAATTTAGGGCAAGACCGGGTACATCCGGCAAGGGATTATGGGATGTTTACAGTGACTCTGCATTTTTATCGGATTAGTACATAAATACATTAGATTATTTCGAATTTACTATCGAATTTGACCTCTTAGAACTGCACAGGACAAACCCATAGACCGGCGGAATGAAGCCCCGAAGGCCAAAACGATACCAGTCTATGGGGTGCAGTATCCATCGAAACAGATACTACACTTTGATGTTAGCCAAAAGAAGTGAATTAATGTCATTATCGGTAATGGCGTATGAAAGCTATGTTGAATTAGAGAAAAACGGCCTAGGGGAGTCTAAAATTAATTCTTGATATTCAAAAGTTATATAAGAATTTGTTAAATAGTATTATACAATGTTTGTTCAAAGAAAATCATAGTTATTATTAGTTATTAATTTAATAATGTCATTTGAACAGTGTCTAGTGGATAGACCGCTGTTCAGGTGTAGTTTGGTTATAAATACCCCAGTAAAACCTCAGAATTTTAATTTACTTGGTCTTTTGGCTAAGATCAAAGTGTAGTATCTGTTCTCGGCATTTTTGCCTTGAGATAAAGTGTATTATCTAGTCCTATCCGATAGGTGTCGATCTTACACTGTCGAATCAAAAATCAGATTATCATTTTATTTTTATTCCCTTTTCCTTTTTTTCACTTCCTCTCCCCTAAAGTACGGTCTGATACTCACCCACGTTCAGGATCTCTCTCTGAGCGACTAATACTCGTACTCCTCCAAATTTCGCCTTAGGCGCTCCCCTCCCCAAATTCGGCCTGAGACTGTGAAGCGCTCACACCGGTAAATGCCGACACTCCCCCAAATTCAGTCTGAAGAGCTCATACTGGCGAATGCCGACACTACTCCCCAAATTCGGCCGCTCCTCCCCTAATACCGACACTAACCCTCCCCAGATTTGGCCTGAGGCGCTCACACCGGCGAATGCCGGAACTCCCCCCTCCACCAAATTCGGCCTCCCCAAATTTCGCCTGAGGCGCTCACACCGGCGAATGCCGGTACCTCCCTCCACCAAATTCGGACACTCCTCCTCCCCAAATTCGGCCTGACGCGTTCACACCGGCGAATGCCGACACTCCCCCAAATTCGGCCTGAGGCGCTCATACTGGCGAATGCCGACACTCCTCCCCAAATTTCGCCTGAGGCGATCATACTTGCGTATGCCGACACTCCTCCCCGAATTTTGCCTGAGGCGCCCCACCGGCAAATGCTGACCCTCCCCCAAATTTCGCCTGATGCGCCCCACCGCCGAATGCCTATACCCCCCCTCCCCCAAATTTCTCCTGAGGCGCTCACACCGGCGAATGCCGACACCCCCACACCCACCCCAATTTTTCAATATGTATACAATATGTATACAAATATTAGTGAAAACAATGGGGGAGCATACAAATATTAGTGAAAACAGTGGGGGAGCATAATTATTTATTACTTTAATTTTACTGATACTACACTAACTTCACACCTCTCAAAAAGGAGGAGGTAATACCTAGGAGGATGTTAAAAAATGTGGTTAGGATTAAGCAACCCTTGCTTCACTATGTACTCATGTTAAAAAAGTGCCGTTATTGATTAAACAACACTTGCGTCACTATAAACGCATGTAGCAAAAAGTGCCGTTATGAGTTAAGCAACCCTTGCATCACTATGGACTCATGTTCAAAAAAGTGCCGTTAGTAAGTAAGCAACCCATGCGTGACTATGGACTCGTGTTCAAAAAAAGTGCCGTTTGTGATTCAGCAACACTTGCTTCATTATAAACTCATGTTCAAAAAAAGCCGTTAGGGATTTCCTCTGACGTCATTTCCTGTTAAAATCATGACGGTGCATTATTTCTCAAATTCTTTGTTTTTTTCTCAAATTAGTACTAAACAACGTTGAAAATCGAGGAAAAAGGCACCCCCCCATTGGAGAAAAGTGCTCAGTCGACCCTCGAAGAGTCCATTTTTTTTTCCGGTTCTGAGATATTATACGTCCCGGGGCTGGCCGGTCATAATGATGTCAACCGTGTGACTGTTTGTTGGGTACTCTCGGAGGAGTATCTGGACATATAAACAAACAAACAAACAGACAGACAGACATACAGACAACTGCCCTTTATATAATAGATAATTTTTCACTCTCCCCCAACCCTGAGAAATATTTTGACTTCAAAACAAAAAAAAACAAAAAAATTTGGCCTGACCCCTAAAAAGTTCGTCTTGACCCCTAAAATTTTCCCCGACCCCTAAATCTCTCCAGCCCCCTAATTTTTCACTCTCCCCCAACCATGAGATATATTTTGACTTCAAAACCAAAAAAAAGAAAAAAATTTGGCCTGACCCCTTAAAAGTTCGTCCTAACCCCTAAAATTTTCCCCGACCCCTAAATCTCTCCATCCCCCTAATTTTTCACTCTCCCCCAACCCTGAGAAATATTTTCAGTTCAAAACAAAAAAAAAACAAAAAAATTTGGCCTGACCCCTAAAAAGTTCGTCTTGACCCCTAAAATTTTCCCCGACCCCTAAATCTCTCCAGCCCCCTAATTTTTCACTCTCCCCCAACCATGAGATATATTTTGACTTCAAAACCAAAAAAAAGAAAAAAATTTGGCCTGACCCCTTAAAAGTTCGTCCTGACCCCTAAAATTTTCCCCGACCCCTAAATCTCTCCATCCCCCTAATTTTTCACTCTCCCCCAACCCTGAGAAATATTTTCAGTTCAAAACAAAAAAAAAACAAAAAAATTTGGCCTGACTCCTAAAAAGTTCGGCTTGACCCCTAAAATTTTTCGCCGACCCCTCAATCTCTGCAGCCCCCTAATTTTTCACTCTCCTCCAACTCTGAGAAATATTTTGACTTCAAAACAAAAAATTGGCGTGACCACTAAAAAGTGCGGCCTGACCCCTAAATCTCTCCAGCCCCTCATCCCAACTAATTTTTCACTCTCACATAACCCTGAGAAATATTTTGAGTTAAAAACAAAATAAAAAAGAACAAATTTTGCCTGACCCCTAAAAAGTTCGGATTGACCCCTAAAATTTTCTCCGACCCCTCAATGTCTCCAGCGAAATATTTTGAGTTCAAAAAAAAATGTTATTTAACATGTATACAAATATTAGTGAAAACAGTGGCGGAGCATAATTATTTCTATTCTTACTTTATTTATTGAGATGTTTTTTAATATGTATACAAATATTAGTGAAAACAATGGCGGAGCATAATTATTTCTCTTCTTACTGTACTTATTGAGACGTTATTTAATATGTATACAAATATTAGTGAAAACAATGGTGGAGCATAATTATTTCTCTTCTTACTTTACTTATTGAGACGTTATTTAATATGTATACAAATATTAGTGAAAACAGTGGCGGAGCATAATTATTTCTATTTTTAGTTTATTTATTGAGACGTTTTTTAATATGTATACAAATATTAGTGAAAACAATGGCGGAGCATAATTTTTTCTTCCTTTAAATTTACTGATTGAAACGTTATTTAATATGTATACAAATATTTGTGAAAACAATGGTGGAGCATAATTATATCTCTTCTTACTTTACTTATTGAGACGTTATTTAATATGTATACAAATATAAGTGAAAACAATGGAGGAGCATAATAATTTCTCTTCTTACCTTACTTCTTGAGACGTTATTTAATATGTATACAAATATTAGTGAAAACAATGGTGGAGCATAATTATTTCTCTTTTTACTTTACTTCTTGAAACGTTATTTAATATGTATACAAATATTAGTGAAAACAATGGTGGAGCATAATTATTTATTACACTAACTTCACACCTCTCAAAAAGAAGGAGGTAATACCTGGGAGGATGGTATCATGTCAACAGAAGAAATGCGGTTAGGATTAAGCAACCCTTGCTTCACTATAAACTCGTGTTCAAAAAAGTTCCGTTAGGGATCCACTTTGACGTCATTTCCTGTTAAAATCGTGACTTTGCATTATGCCGACAATCCCCCATCTCCAAATTTGGCATGAGGCGCTTCACCGGCGAATGCCGACACTCCCCCCCCCTAATTTGACCTGAAGCAGTCACACCGCCGCTCTATCTCTACAACTCTCAAAAAGGAGGAGGTAATGCCTAGGAGGGTGGTATCATAACAACAGAACGGGCGTAGGGGAGGAAAGGAAGGTAGAAGAGGTGGGAGTGAGAGGGAAAGAAGAGTTTTAGTGTGAGGGATTTTCTTCCCTACACTCTTTTCCTCTGACGTCATTTCCTGTTAAAAGCATGACGGTGCATTATTTCTCAAATTCTACATGATGTCATTGTTTTTTTCTCAAATTAGTACTAAACAACGTTGAAAATCGAGGAAAAAGGCAGTCGACCCTCGAAGAGTCCATTTTTTTTCCGGTTCTGAGATAGTATACGTCCCGGGGCTGGCCGGTCATAATGACGTCAACCGTGTGACTGTTTGTTGGGTACTCTCGGAGGAGTATCTGGACATACAAACAGACAAACAGACAGACATACAGACAACTGGCCTTTATATAATAGAAGATACAAATAAATGCACATTGGCCTTTATTATAGATACAAATAAATGCACATTGGTCTTTATTATAGATTTGCTTAATACCCCCCCCCCCAAGAAAAGATTTGGCCTGATGCGCTCACACCGGCGAATGCTGACACTCTCTCCTCGCAACAGATACTACACTGTCTCCACCCTCTCAAAAAGGTGTGAGCGCCGGCGAATGCCGACACTCCCCCTCCCCAAATTTGGCCTGAGGGACTCACACCGGCGAATGCCGTCACCCCCCCCCCCCCAATTTGACATGAAAGGAGGAGGGAATGCCTATCATGATAACGGAAGGGAGGGGGAGGAATATTAGCGTCTATTAAAAGGTTGTAGTGTGAGTGAATTTCTTCCCGCCACTTTGCATTATTTTTCAAATTATCTGTCACTCTCTGACGTCATGATATAACCGGACACAATTTAGAGCAAGACCGGGTACATCCGGCAAGGGATTATGGGACAGGTGCGGATGTGATTGAGCAACCGTTGTTTCACTACACACTCTTAACGTAGGATTACTATGTTGTTATTGATGCATCCGGACAGAAGTTATTGGATGATCTGATACAACCGGACACAATTTAGGACAAGACCGGGTACATCCGGCAAGGGATTATGGGATGTTTACAGTGACTCTGCATTTTTATCGGATTAGTACATAAATACATTAGATTATTTCGAATTTACTATCGAATTTGACCTCCTAGAACTGCACAGGACAAACCCATAGACCGACGGAATGAAGCCCCGAAGGCCAAGACGATACCAGTCTATGGGGTGCAGTATCCATCGAAACAGATACTACACTTTGATGTTAGCCAAAAGAAGTGAATTAATGTCATTTTCGGTAATGGCGTATGAAAGCTATGTTGAATTAGAGAAAAACGGCCTAGGGGAGTCTAAAATTCATTGTTGATATTCCAAACTTATATAAGAATTTGTTAAATAGTAGTATACAATGTTTTTTGAAAGAAAATCCTAGTTATTATTACTTGTTAATTTAATAATGTAATTTAAACAGTGTCTAGTGGATAGACCGCTGTTCAGGTGTAGATTGGTTATAAATACCCCAGTAAAACCTCAGAATTTTAATTTCGGATCTTTACTTGGTCTTTTGGCTAAGATCAAAGTGTAGTATCTGTTCTCGGCATTTTTGCCTTGAGATAAAGTGTATTATCTAGTCCTATCCTATAGGTGTCGATCTTACACTCTCGAATCAAAAATCAGATTATCATTTTATTTTTGAATCCCTTTTCCTTTTGTTCACTTCCTCTCCCCTAAAGTACTGGCGTCACTCCTCCAAAGTTCGCCTTAAGCGCTCCCCTCCCCAAATTTTGCCTGAGGCGCACCACCGCCGAATGCCGACTGACTCTCCCCATATTTGGCCTGAGGCGCTCACACCGGCTAATGCCGCAACTCCCCCTCCCCCAAATTCGGCCTCCCCCATGCCGACACTACTCCCCAAATTCGGCCTGAGGACCTCCTCCCCGAATTTCGCCTGAGGCGCACCACCGCCGAATGCCGACACTCACCCTTCCCATATTTGTCCTGAGGCGCTCATACCGGCGAATGCCGACACTCCTTCCCAAATTCTGCGCCCCACCGGCGAATGCTGACACTCCTCTTCCCCAAATTTCGCCTGAGGCGCTAATACCGGCAAATGCCGACATTCCCCCTCCCCAAATTTGGCCTGAGGCGCCCCACCGCCGAATGCCGACCCTCCCCTCAAATTTCGCCTGAGCCGCTAACACCGGCGAATGCCGACACCCTCCACACCCACCCCAATTTTTAAATATGTATACAAAAAGGAGGAGGTAATACCTAGGAGGATGTTATCATGTCAACAGAAAAAAACTCATGTTAAAAAAAGTGCCGTTATTGATTAAACAACACTTGCGTCACTATAAACGCATGTATCAAAAAGTGCCGTTAGTAATTCAGCAACCCTTGCTTCACTATGGACTCGTGTTAAAAAAAAGTGCCGACACTCCTCCCCAAATTCGACCTGAGGCGCTCATACTGACGAATGCCGACACTCCTCCCCAAATTTCGCCTGAGGCGACCATACTTGCGTAACTCCTCCCCGAATTTTGCCTGAGGCGCCCCACCGGCAAATGCTGACCCTCCCCCAAATTTCGCCTGATGCGCCCCACCGCCGAATGTCGATACCCCCCCCCCCAAATTTCTCCTGAGGCGCTCACACCGGCGAATGCCGACACCCCCCACACCCACCCCAATTTTTCAATATGTATACAATATGTATACAAATAGTAGTGAAAACAATGGGAGAGCATACATTACTTTAATTTTACTGATACTACACTAACTTCACACCTCTCAAAAAGGAGGAGGTAATACCTAGGAGGATGTTATCATGTCAACAGAAAAAATGTGGTTAGGATTAAGCAACCCTTGCTTCACTATGAACTCATGTTAAAAAAAGTGCCGTTATTGATTAAACAACACTTGCGTCACTATAAACGCATGTAGCAAAAAGTGCCGTTAGGAGTTACGCAACCCTTGCATCACTATGGACTCATGTTCAAAAAAGTGCCGTTAGTAAGTAAGCAACCCATGCTTGACTATGGACTCGTGTTCAAAAAAAGTGCCGTTTGTGATTAAGCAACACTTGCTTCACTATAAACTCATGTTCAAAAAAGAGCCGTTAGGGATTTCCTCTGACGTCACTTCCTGTTAAAATCATGACGGTGCATTATTTCATTGTTTTTTCTCAAATTAGTACTAAACAACGTTGAAAATCGAGGAAAAAGGCACCCCCCCATTGGAGAAAAGTGCTCAGTCGAACCCCGAAGAGTCCATTTTTTTTTCCGGTTCTGAGATATTATACGACCCGGGGCTGGCCGGTCATAATGACGTCAACCGTGTGACTGTTTGTTGGGTCCTCTCGGAGGAGTTTCTGGACATACAGACAAACAGACAAACAGACAAACAGACATACAGACAACTGGCCTTTATATAAGAGACTAGCGGGGCTACCCGGCGTTGCTCGGGGTCATAAAAACATATATTTGAAGAAAGATCGTGTGTGTAACATCTTTATATTCAAACTTCTATGTCCGCCCCCTCTCTCTATAGCCGTCTCTTTATCTGCTACCTTTCTCTTCCCTGGTCGCCCCATTTCGCCGCTACTTTCTAATTTTGCCTTTTGCAAAAGCTGTTTCTTCCCCACCATTTCTCATATTGCCCAGGGTAATAGTATGACATATTTCTATAAAAAGTAACACCTCTATCTGCGCCTTCTATATAGGTACTTATCTCCACCCCGGTGTTCATACTATATACGTATCTATCATCACCCCGGTGCGCATACTATATACGTACCTATCGCCGCCCCAGTGCACATACTATATACGTACCTATCGCCGCCCCGGTGCAGATACTATTTAAGTACCTATCGCCGCCCCGTTGCGAATGCTAAATAGTACCTATCGTTGCCCCGGTGTGAATGCTAAATACATACCTATTGCGCCCCGGTGTGCATGCTACATAAGTACCTATCGCTGTCCTAGTGCGAATACTAAAGACATACCAATTGCGCCCCGGTGTGCATGCTACATAAGTACCTATCGCTGCCCTAGTGCGAATAATTAATATGTACATATTGCCGCTTTGGTGTGAATGCTAAATATGTACCTATCGCCGGCCCAGTGCGAATGCTAAATACGTACCTATAGCCGCCCTGGTGCGAATGCTAAA
This sequence comes from Sepiola atlantica, assembly GCA_963556195.1. Lineage (NCBI taxonomy): Eukaryota > Metazoa > Mollusca > Cephalopoda > Sepiida > Sepiolidae > Sepiola > Sepiola atlantica. The sequence continues at coordinate 79,879,722 of OY744532.1, read as the reverse complement.
TACGTACCTATAGCCGCCCCAGTGCGAATGCTAAATACGTACCTATCACCACCACGGTGCGAATGCGAAATACATACCTTTCGCCTCCCCGGTGCGCGTGCTATATATGTACTGATCGCCGCCGCAGAGCGCATGCTAGGTACGTACTTATTGCTGCCCACGTGTACATGCTATATACGTAGCTATCGCACCCCTGAATTCTGAATACGTACCTATCGCCGCCCTGGTGTGGAAGCTAAATACGTACATATCGCCGCCTCGTTGCGAATGCTAAATACATACCTATCGCCGCCCCGGTATGAATTCTAAATACGTACCTATCGCCGCCCCGGTGTGAATTCTAAATACGTACCTATCGCCGCCCCGGTGCGGAAGCTAAATACGTACATATCGCCACCCCGGTGCGAATGCTAAATACATACCTATCGGTGCATTGGTGTGAATGCTAAATACATACCTCTCGCCGCCCCGGTGTGAATGCTAAATACGTACCTATCGCCGCCCCGGTGTGAATTCTAAATATGTACCTTTCGCCGCCCTGGTGTGAATTTTAAATATGTACCTTTCGCCGCCCCTGTGCGCGTGCTATATACGTACCTATCGCCGCCCCGGTGCGCGTGCTATATATTAACTGATCGCTGCCTCAGTGCGCATGCTAAATACATACTTATCACTGCCCCGGTGCGCATACTATATATGTACTTATTACCGCCCATGTGCACACGCTATATAAGTACCTATCACCACCGCTGAATGCTAAATAAGTACCTATCGCCGCCCCGGTGTGGAAGCTAAATACGTACATATCGCGGCCCCTAAATTTAGGCGGACCCCTAAAAAATTTAGCCTAACCCCTAAAATTTTCCCCGACTCCTAAATCTCTCCAGCCCCTAATTTTAAACTCTCCCCCAACCATGAGAAATATTTTGACTTCAAAACAAAAAAAAACAAAAAAAATTTTGCCTGACCCCTAAAAAGTTCGTCCTGACCCCTAAAATTTTCCCCGACCCCTAAATCTCTCCAGCCCCCTAATTTTTCACTCTCTCCTAACCCTGAGAAATATTTTGAGTTCAAAACCAAAAACAACAAAAAAATTTGGCCTGCCCCCTAAAAAGTTCCGCCTGACCCCTAAAATTTTCCCCGACCCCTAAATCTCTCCAGCGCCCTAATTTTTCACTCTCCCCCAACCCTGAGAAATATTTTGAGTTCAAAACCAAAAAAAAAGAAAAAAATTTTGTCTGACCCCTAAAAAGTTCGTCCTGACCCCTAAAATTTTCCCCGACCCCTAAATCTCTCCAGCCCCCTAATTTTTCACTCTCCCCCAACCCTGAGAAATATTTTTAGTTCAAAACAAAAAAAAACAAAAAAATTTGGCCTGACCCCTAAAAAGTTCGTCCTGACCCCTAAAATTTTCCCCGACCCCTAAATTTCTCCAGATCCCCTAATTTTTCACTCTCCCCCAACCATGAGAAATATTTTGAGTTCAAAACAAAAAAAAACAAAAAAATTTGGCCTGACCCCTAAAAAGTTCGTCCTGACCCCTAAAATTTTCCCCGACCCCTAAATCTCTCCAGCCCCCTAATTTTTCACTCTCCCCAACCATGAGAAATATTTTGACTTCAAAACAAAAAAAAAAAAAAATTTGGCCTGACCCCTAAAAAGTTCGTCCTGACCCCTAAAATTTTCCCCGACCCCTAAATCTCTCCAGCCCCTTAATTTTTCACTCTCACCCAACCCTGAGAAATATTTTCAGTTCAAAACCAAAAAAAAGAAAAAAATTTGGCCTGACCCCTAAAAAGTTCGTCCTGACCCCTAAAATTTTCCCCGACCCCTAAATCTCTCCAGCCCCTTAATTTTTCACTCTCACCCAACCCTGAGAAATATTTTCAGTTCAAAACCAAAAAAAAGAAAAAAATTTGGCCTGACCCCTAAAAAGTTCGTCCTGACCCCTAAAATTTTCCCCGACCCCTAAATCTCTCCAGCCCCCTAATTTTTCACTCTACCCCAACCATGAAAAATATTTTGAGTTCAAAACCAAAAAAAAAGAAAAAAATTTTGCCTGACCCCTAAAAAGTTCGTCCTGACCCCTAAAATTTTCCCCGACCCCTAAATCTCTCCAGCCCCCTAATTTTTCACTCTACCCCAACCATGAAAAATATTTTGACTTCAAAACCAAAAAAAAAGAAAAAAATTTTGCCTGACCCCTAAAAAGTTCGTCCTGACCCCTAAAATTTTCCCCGACCCCTAAATCTCTCCAGCCCCCTAATTTTTCACTCTCCCCCAACCCTGAGAAATATTTTGAGTTCAAAACAAAAAAATGTTATTTAACATGTATACAAATATTAGTGAAAACAATGCCGGAGCATAATTATTTCTCTTTTTACTTTACTTATTCAGACGTTATTTAATATGTATACAAATATTAGTGAAAACAATGGCGGAGCATATTTATTTTCTTCTTACTTTACTTATTTAGACGTTATTTAATATGTATACAAATATTAGTGAAAACAGTGGTGGAGCATAATTATTTTTCTTCTTACTTTACTTATTGAGACGTTATTTAATATGTATACAAATATTAGTGAAAACAGCGGTGGAGCATAATTATTTCTCTTCTTACTTTATATATTGAGACGTTATTTAACATGTGTACAAATATAAGTGAAAACAATGGCGGAGCATAATTATTTCTCGTCTTACTTTACTTATTGACACGTTATTTAACATGTATACAAATATTAGTGAAAACAATGGCGGAGCATAATTTTTCTCTTCTTACTTTACTTATTTAGACGTTATTTAATATGTATACAAATATTAGTGAAAACAATGGTGGTGCATAATTATTTATTACTTTAATTTTACTGATAATACACTAACTTCACACCTCTCAAAAAGGAGGAGGTAATACCTGGGAGGATGGTATCATGTCAACAGAAGAAATGCGGTTAGAATAAGCAACTCTTGCTTCACTATAAACTCATGTTCAAAAAAGTGCCGTTATTGATTAAACAACACTTGCGTCACTATAAACGCATGTTTCAAAAAATGCCGTTAGTAGTTAAGCAACCCTTGCTTCACTATAAACTCATGTTCAAAAAAGTGCCGTTAGGGATTTCCTCTGACGTCATTTCCTGTTAAAAGCGTGACGATGATAGCATTGTTTTTTTCTCAAATTAGTACTAAACAACGTTGAAAAGTGATGGAAAAAGCCCCCCCCCCCGAAGAGTCAATTTTTTTTTCCGACACTCCCCCCTCCCCAAATTTCGCCTGACGCGCCGCTCCCCCAAATTTGGCGAATGCCGCCCCCCCCCCCTAATTTGACCTGAAGCAGTCACACCGCCGCACTATCTCCACAACTCTAAAAAAGGAGGAGGTAATGCCTAGGAGGGTGGTATCATAACAACATAACGGGTATAGGGGAGGAAGGGAAGGTAGAAAGGGTGGGAGTGAGAGGGAAAGAAGAGTTTTAGTGTGAGGGATTTTCTTCCCTACACTCTTTTCCTCTGACGTCATTTCCTGTTTAATAAAAGCGTGACTTTGCATATTTCTAAAATAATACATGATAGCATTGTTTTTTCTCAAATTAGTACTAAACAACGTTGAAAATCGAGGAAAAAACCACACCCCCATTGGAGAAAAGTGATCAGTCGACCCCCAAAGAGTCAATTTCTATTTCCAGTTCTGAGATATTACACGTCCCGGGGCTGGCCGGTCATGATGATGTCAACCGTGTGACTGTTTGTTGGGTACTCTCGGAGGAGTATCTGGACATACAAACAAACAGACAGACAGACAGACAGACATACAGACAACTGCCCTTTATATAATAGACTAGCGGGGCTACCCGGCGTTGCTCGGGGTCATAAAAACATATATTTGAAGAAAGATCGTGTGTGTAACATCTTTATATTCAAACTTCTATGTCCGCCCCCTCTCTCTATAGCCGTCTCTTTATCTGCTACCTTTCTCTTTCCTGGTCGCCCCATTTCGCCGCTACTTTCTAATTTTGCCTTTTGCAAAAGCTGTTTCTTCCCCACCATTTCTCCTATTGCCCAGGGTAATAGTATGACATATTTCTATAAAAAGTAACACCTCTATCTGCGCCTTCTATATAGGTACTTATCTCCACCCCGCTGTTCATACTATATACGTATCTATCATCACCCTGGTGCGCATACTATATACGTACCTATCGCCGCCCCAGTGCACATACTATATACGTACCTATCGCCGCCCTGGTGCAGATACTATTTAAGTACCTATCGCCGCCCCAGCGCGAATGCTAAATAGTACCTATCGTTGCCCCGGTGTGAATGCTAAATACATACCAATTGCGCTCCGGTGTGCATGCTACATAAGTACCTATCACTGCCCTAGTGCGAATAATTAATATGTACATATTGCCGCTTTGGTGTGAATGCTAAATACGTACCTATCGCCGGCCCAGTGCGAATGCTAAATACGTACCTATAGCCGCCCTGGTGCGAATGCTAAATACGTACCTATAGCCGCCCCAGTGCGAATGCTAAATACGTACCTATCACCACTACGGTGCGAATGCGAAATACATACCTTTCGCCGCCCCGGTACGCATGCAATATATGTACTGATCGCCGCCGCAGAGCGCATGCTATGTACGTACTTATTGCTGCCCGTGTGTACATGCTATATACGTAGCTATCGCCACCCCTGAATTCTGAATACGTACCTATCGCCGCCCTGGTGTGGAAGCTAAATACGTACATATCGCCGCCCCGGTGCGAATGCTAAATACATACCTATCGCCGCCCCGGTGTGAATTCAAAATACGTACCTATTGCCGCCCCGGTGTGAATTCTAAATACGTACCTATCGCCGCCCCGGTGCGGAAGCTAAATACGTACATATCACTGCCCCGGTGCGAATGCTAAATACATAACTATCGCTGCCCCGGTGTGAATGCTAAATACATACCTATCGCCGCCCCGGTGTGAATGCAAAATACGTACCTATCGCCGCCCCGGTGTGAATTTTAAATATGTACCTTTCGCCGCCCGGTGTGAATTTTAAATATGTACCTTCTGCCACCCCTGTGCGCGTGCTATATACGTACATATCGCCGCCCTGGTGCGCGTGCTATATATGAACCGATTGCTTCCTCAGTGCGCATGCTAAATACATACCTATCACTGCCCCGGTGTGCATACTATATACGTACTTATTACCGCCCATGTGCACATGCTATATAAGTACCTATCACCACTGCTGAATGCTAAATAAGTACCTATCGCCGCCCCGGTGTGGAAGCTAAATACAGACATATGGCCCCCCTTAAATTTGGGCAGACCCTAAAAAATTTGGCCTGACCCCTAAAATTTTCCCCGTCCCCTAAATCTCTCCAGCCTCTAATTTTTCACTCTCCCCCAACCATGAGAAATATTTTGACTTCAAAACAAAAAAATTTGGCCTGACCCCTAAAAAGTTCCGTCTGACCCCTAAAATTTTCCCGACCCTAAATGTCTCCAACCCCCTAATTTTTCACTCTCCCCCAACCATGAGAAATATTTTGACTTCGAAAACAAAAATAAACAAAAAAATTTGGCCTGACCCCTAAAAAGTTCCGCCTGACCCCTAAAATTTTCCCCGACCCCTAAATCTCTCCAGCCCCCTAATTGTTCACTCTCCCCCAACCCTGAGAAATATTTTGAGTTCAAAACCAAAAAAAAAGAAAAAGATTTGGCCTGAACCCTAAAAAGTTCGTCCTGACCCCTAAAATTTTCCCCGACCCCTGAATCTCTCCAGCCCCCTAATTTTTCACTCTCTTACAACCATGAGATATATTTTGACTTCAAAACAAAAAAAAAGAAAAAAATTTGGCCTGACCCCTAAAAAGTTCGTCCTGACCCCTAAAAATTTCCCCGACCCCTAAATCTCTCCAGCCCCCTAATTGTTCACACTCCCCCAACCCTGAAAAATATTTTGAGTTCAAAACCAAAAAAAACAAAAAAATTTGGCCTGACCCCTAAAAAGTTCCGCCTGACCCCTAAAATTTTCCCCGACCCCTAAATCTCTCCAGCCCCCTAACTTTTCACTCTCCCCAAACCATGAGATATATTTTGACTTCAAAACAAAAAAAAACAAAAAAAAACAAAAAAATTTGGCCTGACCCATAAAAAGTTCGTCCTGACCCCTAAAATTTTGCCCGACCCCTAAATCTCTCCAGCCCCCTAATTTTTCACTTTCCCCCAACCATGAGATATATTTTGACTTCAAAACAAAAAAAAACAAAAAAAAAGAAAAAAATTTGGCCTGACCCCTAAAAAGTTCGTCCTGACCCCTAAAATTTTCCCCGACCCCTAAATCTCTCCAGCCCCCTAATTTTTCACTCTCCCCCACCCATGAGATATATTTTGACTTCAAAACAAAAAAAAACAAAAAAATTTGGCCTGACCCCTAAAAAGTTCGTCCTGACCCCTAAAATTTTCCCCGACCCCTAAATCTCTCCAGGCCCCTAATTTTTCACTCTCCTCCAACCATGAGAAATATTTTGACTTCAAAACAAAAAAAAACAAAAAAATTTGGCCTGACCCCTAAAAAGTTTGTCCTGACCCCTAAAATTTTCCCGGATCCTTAAATCTCTCCAGTCCCCTAATTTTGCACTCTCCCCCAACCCTGAGAAATATTTTGACTTCAAAACAAAAAAAAACAAAAGAAAAGAAAAAAATTTGGCCTGACCCCTAAAAAGTTCGTCCTGACCCCTAAAATTTTCCCGGACCCCTAAATCTCTCCAGCCCCCTAATTTTTCACTCTCTTACAACCATGAGATATATTTTGACTTCAAAACAAAAAAAAAGAAAAAAATTTGGCCTGACCCCTAAAAAGTTCGTCCTGACCCCTAAAATTTTCCCCGACCCCTAAATCTCTCCAGCCCCCTAATTTTTCACTCTCCCCCAACCCTGAGAAATATTTTCAGTTCAAAACAAAAAAAAACAAAAAAATTTGGCCTGACCCCTAAAAAGTTCGTCCTGACCCCTAAAATTTTCCCCGTCCCCTAAATCTCTCCAGCATCTAATTTTTCACTCTCTCCCAACCATGAGAAATATTTTGACTTCAAAACAAAAAAAAAACAAAAAAATTTGGCCTGACCCCTAAAAAGTTCCGCCTGACCCCTAAAATTTTCCCGACCCTAAATGTCTCCAACCCCCTAATTTTTCACTCTCCCCCAACCATGAGAAATATTTTGACTTCAAAACAAAAATTAACAAAAAAATTTGGCCTGACCCCTAAAAAGTTCCGCCTGACCCCTAAAATTTTCCCCGACCCCTAAATCTCTCCAGCCCCCTAATTGTTACCTCTCCCCCAACCCTGAGAAATATTTTGAGTTCAAAACCAAAAAAAAAGAAAAAGATTTGGACTGAACCCTAAAAAGTTCGTCCTGACCCCTAAAATTATCCCCGACCCCTGAATCTCTCCAGCCACCTAATTTTTCACTCTCCCCCAACTATGAGATTATTTTGAGTTCAAAACAAAAAAAAACAAAAAAATTTGGCCTGACCCCTAAAAAGTTCGTCCTGACCCCTAAAATTTTCCCGACCCCTAAATCTGTCCAGCCCCCTAATTTTTCACTCTCCCCCAACCATGAGAAATATTTTGAGTTCAAAACCAAAAAAAAAAACAAAAAAATTTGGCCTGACCCCTAAAAAGTTCGTCCTGACCCCTAAAATTTTCCTCGACCCCTAAATCTCTCCAGCCCCCTAATTTTTTACTCTCCCCCAACCCTGAGAAATATTTTCAGTTCAAAACGAAAAAAAACAAAAAAATTTGGCCTGACCCCTAAAAAGTTCTGCCTGACCCCTAAAATTTTCCCGGACCCCTAAATCTCTCCAGCCCCCTAATTTTGCACTCTCCCCCAACCCTGAGAAATATTTTGACTTCAAAACAAAAAAAAACAAAAAAAAAAAAAAAATTTTGCCTGACCCCTTAAAAGTTCGTCCTGACCCCTAAAATTTTCCCCGACCCCTAAATCTCTCCAGCCCCCTAATTTTGCACTCTCCCCCAACCCTGAGAAATATTTTGACTTCAAAACAAAGAAAAAAAAAAAAAAAAAAATTTGGCTTGACCCCTAAAAAGTTCGTCCTGACCCCTAAAATTTTCCCCGACCCCTAAATCTCTCCAGTCCCCTAATTTTGCACTCTCCCCCAACCATGAGATATATTTTGACTTCAAAACAAAAAAAAACAAAAAAATTTGGCCTGACCCCTAAAAAGGTCGTCCTGACCCCTAAAATTTTCCCCGACCCCTAAATCTCTCCAGCCCCCTAATTTTTCACTCTCTTCCAACCATGAGAACTATTTTGACTTCAAAACAAAAAAAAACAAAAAAATTTGGCCTGACCCCTAAAAAGTTTGTCCTGACCCCTAAAATTTTCCCGGACCCCTAAATCTCTCCAGCCCCCTAATTTTGCACTCTCCCCCAACCCTGAGAAATATTTTGACTTCAAAACAAAAAAACAACAAAAAAAAACAAAAATTTGGCCTGACCCCTAAAAAGTTCGTCTTGACCCCTAAAATTTTCCCCAACCCCTAAATCTCTCCAGCCTCCTAATTTTTCACTCTCTTACAACCATTAGATATATTTTGACTTCAAAACAAAAAAAAACAAAAAAATTTGGTCTGACCCCTAAAAAGTTCGTCCTGACCCCTAAAATTTTCCCCGACCCCTAAATCTCTCCAGCCCCCTAATTTTTCACTCTCCCCCACCCATGAGATATATTTTGACTTCAAAACAAATAAATAAAAAAAAAATTTGGCCTGACCCCTTAAAAGTTCGTCCTGACCCCTAAAATTTTCCCCGACCCCTAAATCTCTCCAGCCCCCTAATTTTTCACTCTCCTCCAACCATGAGAAATATTTTGACTTCAAAACAAAAAAAAACAAAAAAATTTGGCCTGACCCCTAAAAAGTTCGTCCTGACCCCTAAAATTTTCCCCGACCCCTAAATCTCTCCAGCCCCCTAATTTTTCACTCTCCCCCAACCCTGAGAAATATTTTCAGTTCAAAACAAAAAAAAAACAAAAAAATTTGGCCTGACCCCTAAAAAGTTCGTCCTGACCCCTAAAATTTTCCCGGACCCCTAAATCTCTCCAGCCCCCTAATTTTGCACTCTCCCCCGACCCTGAGAAATATTTTGACTTCAAAACAAAAAAAAAAAAAAAAAAGAAAAAAATTTGGCCTGACCCCTAAAAAGTTCGTCCTGACCCCTAAAATTTTCCCCGACCCCTAAATCTCTCCAGCCCCCTAATTTTTCACTCTCTTACAACCATGAGATATATTTTGACTTCAAAACAAAAAAAAACAAAAAAATTTGGCCTGACCCCTAAAAAGTTCGTCCTGACCCCTAAAATTTTGCCCGACCCCTAAATCTCTCCAGCCCCCTAATTTTTCACTCTCCCCCAACCCTGAGAAATATTTTGACTTCAAAACAAAAAAAAAACAAAAAAATTTGGCCTGACCCCTAAAAAGTTCGTCTTGACCCCTGAAATTTTCCCCGACCCCTAAATCTCTCCAGCCCCCTAATTTTTCACTCTCTTACAACCATGAGATATATTTTGACTTCAAAACAAAAAAAACAAAAAAAATTTGGCCTGACCCCTAAAAAGTTCGGCCTGACCCCTAAAATTTTCCCCGACCCCTAAATCTCTCCAGCCCCCTAATTTTTCACTCTCCCCCAACCATGAGATATATTTTGACTTCAAAACAAAAAAAAACAAAAAAATTTGGCCTGACCCCTAAAAAGTTCGTCCTGACCCCTAAAATTTTCCCCGACCCCTAAATCTCTCCAGCCCCCTAATTTTTCACTCTCTTACAACCATGAGATATATTTTGACTTCAAAACAAAAAAAAACAAAAAAATTTGGCCTGACCCCTAAAAAGTTCGTCCTGACCCCTAAAATTTTGCCCGACCCCTAAATCTCTCCAGCCCCCTAATTTTTTACTCTCCCCCAACCCTGAGAAATATTTTGAGTTCAAAACAAAAAAATGTTATTTAACATGTATACAAATATTAGTGAAACAAATGGTGGAGCATAATTATTTCTCTTTTTACTTTACTTATTGAGACGTTATTTAACATGTATAAAAATATAAGTGAACACAATGGTGGAGCATAATTATTTTTCTTCTATCTTTACTTATTGAGACGTTATTTAATATGTATACAAATATTAGTGAAAACAGTGGCGGAGCATAATTATTTCTCTTTTTACTTTACTTATTGAGACGTTATTTAACATGTATTCAAATATTAGTGAAAACAATGGCGGAGCATAATTATATTTCTTCTTACTTTACATATTGAGACGTTATTAAATATGTATACACATTTTAGTGAAAACAGTGGTGGAGCATAATTATTTTTCTTCTTACTTTACTTATTAAGACGTTATATCATATGTATACAAATATTAGTGAAAACAATGGTGGAGCATAATTATTTTTCTTCTTACTTTACTTATTGAGACGTTATTTAATATGTATACAAATATTAGTGAAAACAATGGTGGAGCATAATTATTTTTCTTCTTTCTTTACTTATTGAGACGTTATTTAATATGTATACAAATATTAGTGAAAACAATGGTGGAGCATAATTATTTATTACTTTAATTTTACTGATACTACACTAACTTCACACCTCTCAAAAAGAAGGAGGTTATACCTGGGAGGATGATATCATGTCAACAGAAGAAATGCAGTTAGGATTAAGCAACCCTGGCTTCACTACAAACTCGTGTTCAAAAAAGTGCCGTTATTGATTAAGCAACCCTGGCTTCACTGTGGATTCATGTTCAAAAAAGTGCCGTTAGGAATTAAGCAACCCTTGCTTCACTATGGACTCATGTTCAAAAAAATGCCGTTAGGGATTAAGCAACAGTTGCTTCAATAAAAACTTATGTTTCGTTGGGATAAGGCAACCCGTGCTTCACTATAAACTCATGTTCAAAAACAGTGCCGTTAGGGATTTCCTCTGACGTCATTTCCTGCTAAAATCGTGACTTTGCATTATGCCGACAATCCCCCATCTCCAAATTTGGCCTGAGGCGCACCACCGGCGAATGCCGACACTCCACCAAATTCGGCCCGAGTCGCTCACACCGGCGAATGCCGACACTCCCCCAAATTCGGCCTGAGGCACTCATACTGGCGAATGCCGACACTCCTCCCCGAATTTCGCTGGAGGCGCCCCACCGCCGAATGCCGACACTCACCCTCCCCAGATTTCGCCTGAGGCGCCCCACCGCCGAATGCCGATACCCCCCCCCTCTTCCCCAAATTTCTCCTGAGGCGCTCACACCGGCGAATGCCGACACCCCCCACACCCACCCCAAGTTTTCAATATGTATACAATATGTATAGAAATATTAGTGAAAACAATGGGGGAGCATACAAATATTAGTGAAAACAGTGGGGGAGCATAATTATTTATTACTTTAATTTTACTGATACTACACTAACTTCACACCTCTCAAAAAGGAGGAGGTAATACCTAGGAGGATGTTATCATGTCAACAGAAAAAATGTGGTTAGGATTAAGCAACCCTTGCTTCACTATGAACTCATGTTAAAAAAAGTGCCGTTATTGATTAAACAACACTTGCGTCACTATAAACGCATGTATCAAAAAGTGCTGTTAGGAGTTAAGCAACCCTTGCATCACTATGGACTCATGTTCAAAAAAGTGCCGTTAGTAAGTAAGCAACCCATGCTTGACTATGGACTCGTGTTCAAAAAAAGTGCCGTTTGTGATTAAGCAACACTTGCTTCACTATAAACTCATGTTCAAAAAAGAGCCGTTAGGGATTTCCTCTGACGTCATTTCCTGTTAAAATCATGACGGTGCATTATTTCTCAAATTCTTTGTTTTTTTCTCAAATTAGTACTAAACAACGTTGAAAATCGAGGAAAAAGGCACCCCCCCATTGGAGAAAAGTGCTCAGTCGACCCTCGAAGAGTCCATTTTTTTTTCCGGTTCTTAGATATTATACGTCCCGGGGCTGGCCGGTTATAATTATGTCAACCGTGTGACTGTTTGTTGGGTACTCTCGGAGGAGTATCTGGACATACAAACAAACAAACAAACAAACAAACAGACAAACATACAGACAACTGGCCTTTATATAGGAGATTAATTAATTAAAATACCAGACATATTTAAAACATGCAAGAAAACATAGCTTAACTTTGGAAAATATATTCAAATTATTCACGACCACGTAGAAAATCAATAAAAGTATATATTTTAATTAAAAATACGTCCTATTAAGTTAATGGCGACTAATAATGAAATTTTAATCACTCAGGAATTGAAACAATCAAATGTGTAGTAGTACAAAAACAACGAACGTTGCAATCACAAATAAAAAACAATTGCATAAAAACACATTTATATATATATATATATATATATATAAAGTAGTTAGCAAGTTGCAATGATTGCATAAGTGTTTAACATGGTTAGTGGCTTACTGATTTTAGCCGGGTGTGCATCGATGGGTGTGTGACATGCCGTCCTGGCATTGAGTAGTGGCCGTCTTGCTTGTAAGTACTGAGAGTCAAGCCCAAAGGGCGTTAGCGCAAAACATGCAAAATTACGTCGAAGAGATACAGGTCGCGCCGTAATATGATGCTGAGGTGGCTAGAGAAAGTCGATTAAATTGTCAGCGAGGTTACCTAACACCTCACAAGGAGCGGCAGTTGAAAGGTCGTAGACGTGCTCCAACCATGGGGATCAAACGAGATTTCAAAGAAAAAATACGGTTTACTGTACATGGTTATTGGGATTGCAAAATAGAAAATATAAGTGAGTGTTTTATATAAGAAAGGGGGCAGTGTTAAATAGTAAGTCGGTACGTTTCCTAGTATTTCAAGTTATTTTAATTCAAAGACCGACTTTGATGGGTAAACAGGCATAGAAAATGGCATATCGTCAATGACGTATACTTTAATACTACGTGACATCACCTGGTTTAAAGAGAGGGGGAAAGAGGACAGGCAGTCGCATTGAAGCGTGTAGGGCGACTCGACTTGTTGACAATGTTTGAACATCGGCGATAGATTTAAGGGTTCAGGACCCAAAATATCCCGAGCCCGAAAATGCGCCTCCTGCCACTGCTTTCTGCACATCGATTATGTTTTCATTCTTGTGAAACATTAATTGCAAGTGACTTCTATCATTACGAACGGACAACACGAGGTAAAATCGAAGGGCGTGGTTATGATTGCGATAATGAGGTACATTTATGAGCTCGTATATTCTAATTAATTATTACCTGTGATCGTTTCTCTAGAGGGGAGGTAAGCAACATCAAGGGTCGATTCGTTGACGTTTATTATTCCTGAATTAAATAATCGACCTCCCTGATTCAATCACGTTTTCGATTGGTATATTTGCTGACGACACCGCACTCCATTTTCGACATGTTGGCAAATCGAACGCACACATGGAAGATTCGGTGCTTAAATTCTGTAAAAAAAATACCGCTAGTCTGTAGTGGAATAAGGCAAACAACAGAAAGTTACATGTAATCCTACCTAGACAAAGCTTCTCTCTTTAAACAATAATAATAGATTTTACCAACAATCAATTTTCTATCGCTTGTAGCATTATTCTTGAGAGCTCAACATTCAAACTGCTCGTCCTAGCATTCACAGGTACCATGAATTGGAATAAATACATAGAAGATACTACCAAGTCTGCTGCAAAGAAAGAATGAGGAAACTTCTCACACTAATCAGTATCCTACATTTTTACAAAGCGACCATTCAGCCATGCATGGAGTATTGTTATCACATCTGGGCTGGTGCACCAACCACTAGTCTCTCCCACTTCGATAGAGTAAAAAAAAAATCTCTAACATAATAGGTCTAACACTGTCTTCTAAGCCCCAGTTCCTGTCCCATGGCCGCAATGTTAAACCCCTCTGCTTGTTTGACAAGTACTTTAACGGCATGTGCTACGACGCACTTTATGTACTTGAACCGTCTCTATTCAAATACTAGCAACAAACCGAGCGAGCATAATCATACCCCTTCACAGTAAGTGTTCTCATAAAGCTTTATACTCTAATAGCTTATTTCCTCGTACCGCTTTTTTTGTAATTTCCTCTGTCCACATTGTTTTCCCGACTGTACCAACGTGCAGGAATTTAAATGTAATGTGAACAAGCATCTTGCTGCGGAACTTCACATCTAGGATGTCCCTATAAATCTGGCACCTAATTCACAGTAGCCCATTACGTCGTATTTGCAGTGTGCGGTTTTAGGGGTGATTTTAAGTAAACTCTTTAAAAATAACTATCACTATTGCAAACAACTTTCCGTTGGTTTCAGTGTATGTAAAACCTAAATTTCCGTGAACGGAGTTTGTTTTCATGACTTTCCCATATCTTGAACATATTGGCACATTACTGATCCCATGTAGACTACAAACTGAGCGTCTTCAAGTCATCATCATCATCATCATCATCATCATCATCATCATCATCATCATCATCATCATCATCAGGATATTTTTCATTTCACTCCTGGTGGAGGAACCTCTCTTTGTTTTATTTCAACCTTGTTTTATACCTGGCTTGGCGTGGCCAAGTAGGCCACAGTTGACTATGAAGGTCGTCTTTCTACCGGGTGTTTAGCTTTCCTCTAGGTCTTTCCCACTGCCTCGAGATCTATGCTGTCACTCGATATGCCCATATGTTGTCTGTACATCTTGAAATGTCGTATGCCCATCTATGTTTCGCCGTTCATATGGTAGCGATGATTTACTCCAGTTTTCTGTCTGATCTAATTATATAAGCAAACAGTAAATAATTACGGAATACCACTTGAAACCTTTTTAAACAACGCTAAAATCAAGTCGAACTGGCATCTCTGTCTTCAAGTACAATGTACAAAATACTTGTTGAACCGTGGTCTTAAATATTTAAATTGTATCTATCCCGTTCATCGTTTTCAAGTCTTTCATAGTTTGGTTTGTAATCCAACAGATAATCAAATTAACCCTTATCCACGAGTAGTATTTCGTTTGGTCGCTGATATCGTATTAGAAATAGTAAAAAGGTTTTATTGTGTTGGGGAAGTTTACAACGATCTAAATTAGCAAAAACATTTGAATTTCTGTAATCATGTGTTCCTTATTAATTATGAAACTTTAAAATCTCATTAAGATCAGAGGGAAATACATTTAGTGATAGTTTAAAGGGGATGGATTGGGCGATTCATAATGCTAGATAATAGGAAAGTGAATTATAAAAGGTCAAAAACTGATAATATTGGATGCATATAAAGCTCGTGCGTTCAGCACAACTTTATTGGCGGGCTAAATACAAACGACGTATTATTAAAAAAAAAAAAAGAAAACCTAAAACCTATTTATACATATCATGTGAGCATGGTTTGTGGGTGTACATATGGCGTAGTGATCTGAACTATATTGAGTTGACAAGGTTAACGGCCTTGTTACGCTATCTTTTGAGTATAGTTATTCAGTTAATCATTCAACAGTTAATCATTAACAAATGGCTGTTCATACTCTTTTAGAAAATTCTTTGAACACTCATAAACACCAGACCCTAAAATACTGTATTAACTAAAGTCATAATGCCATTTTGAAAATTGTTAATGTAAAGTTAACATTGGCTTAGAAAAATGCCAATTGTGTGGTGTTCAGATTGCATATCAGATGGTTTCAGAATATCAATATCAACTTGGAGTGTTGAATGTATTTTGCTATATGCCCATTTAATGCCCATTTAATAGTGTTTATATTTAATTAAGATCTTGAGTAAGACGAAAGTTGTTAGTTGGGTGAGTAGTGGATATCTTACACGAAACACACAATCTTACTAGCGTTATAGTTCGTATATCTTAAGCCTAAAAGCAGGTCCTAAAATTATAAACATACGGACGGGCAAATATCTTAGATATATACAGTATATTATATAAAATAAACGAGCATCTATGAATATATGTAATATTTTATGGTAAAATGTGTTAAAGTAGTGATTAAGTTAAATACAGGAAAACTTACTTTCGTGCAATTAAGGTTGCATTTCAGATTATTACAATTATCCACGTTTTCTCAACAGATTATTCTGTGTTATGTTGCGTTGTTATCTTTACTTTCTGCTTAGATCTCATTAAAATCTAGAGTTATAATAATTTTAATGATAGCGGTTCATATTCTTATGCGAACATCATTAAAACTGCTACAACTCAGAACGTAATACTTCAAGTTTTACAATCTATAGTATTATTTGGCTTAAATATGTTCACAGTATATTATACGTCTTGAAATTAGATTGAATGATCTTGTCGTGGATTTGTATCTGCCAAAGGAGCTTTCAGAACCGTTGTTATGAGATTACGAGGCAAATCTCGTCTTAAACCTGGTATACTTGTTTTCTCATAACGTCGCAGACACTCAGAAATGCGAAATACTTTCATTCGCAAGGAGAAGGTGTTTATTGTAATGACGTTTAATAACTTCTTAC
Source organism: Sepiola atlantica (assembly GCA_963556195.1). Taxonomy (NCBI): domain Eukaryota; kingdom Metazoa; phylum Mollusca; class Cephalopoda; order Sepiida; family Sepiolidae; genus Sepiola; species Sepiola atlantica. The sequence goes on along the minus strand of OY744532.1, from coordinate 79,863,188 downwards.
TTAGGGACTGCATGCGTAGGATTCAGATGAATGAATGCGTTTTATTGAAAATTATAATTACTTTGAAATATGTTTTACTCCTTAATGGAAACAAGTATGGACAAATCTCAATACTACATCTTATAAAAGTTAAAAAGAGTATTCTTCCATTAAGATTTATCTGGGTAGCTTCAATTACATATTAACGAATGTAGAATTTGTGTAGATTTTAAAGTAATAAGATTGCACATGAGCAAAAAGTAACAGTTTGATGGCTGGTGATAAAAAATATCATTGATAGAGCTATGATTTATAATGAAAAAAAATCAATCCCCGAGTCTAGATGTAAGTTTATGCATAATTATCAGAATAGATAACAGCTATCAATATTTGATGAATGAGTTACTAATTTCGGTGCAAAGACTTAGATGTAGAATGAACATTATTTGCAGTTATTTAGACAAATTTCCACGTACCTTCGTGATGTGATCAAAGAGCAAGGTAAACGTTTTCAACAATGTATTAGAATAATGGAATTACCTTACCAAGGTAGATTAGACTTTCACATAATAGCGGATTGTTTCTGAATTCCTGAGATGAGGATTAATAATTTGTATAATTCAGATTATTTGAACTATTGTTATCATCTCACAGCGTGTCGGTCGATGTAACCTCCGACCTTCTACAGCTGCATCTTGTCAAACTCGGGAATCGGTCTGTCGAACACGAGAATCTGCACGGAATTTCGAACGTCCGCAAGGACCCGCTGTGTAACAGATAAAATACTGAGTAAAATTCCGTTCTTTGTGCAATCTTCTGAATGTTCAAGGTTCAATCTTCAGTGCGGGCTATACTAGGAATTGTGAATTACTGAAGATTTCCACTCAGTCATGGCTGACGGCATTGATTATATAAAGGGTTCCGTTCAAAATTCGGTTCAAAATTCCCGAGTTCGATAGAAAGACTCCCAAGTTCGACAAAGTACAATTAAAGAAGGTCGGATCTTACATCGGCCGAAACGTTGTTAAAACAACACTGAAGTTAAGAACAGTAGTCCGAATCATCCAAATTGTAAAAATAGTATCGTATTGCTGTTAGACCTTAATGAGATATGTTGTCGGAGCTGTACATCACGGATTGTCAATGCGGAGCAAATTCAGGGCATAGTTTACAGAATAAATTGACCTTTGAAGATATTTTCTAAGCATAATTCATCTTTACAAACTTATTTGTATAATAAAAGCCATTGTAACTCATTGTTTAAAACTGTATGATTATATTCTGTGGTTAACTTTAAGTACAAGTTTCTATATTCTGCTCAAATACAAGTCTTCATAGTTTAAATATGTAAAACGATATGCCAAATTGATATCAAATTTAGATTCAGCAACAGAAAATTAGTTAAAATAGATTTAAATGCCAAGCCTGAGTACAGTTGTTTTACCAATGTTATATATTCTAAACTTCGACCTATGTGTATCTGTCTGTCAATATATTCGTTTAGTTATGCACTTAAAAGTTGTAGGACATTCTTTCATTCTTCTGCAGATTTTAATAAAAGCCTATATATTTCTATGTCCGTCTTAAAATGAGTGCCTTTCGAAGCATGTTCCCGTCCATCTAATATGTATATATATACATAAAAAATATGTTCACAAAATCTTACAAACTTTCGTTCATTACCAGTTCGTTCAATGAAGACTTCATTGTGACTGTTCTAAAACCATGGGTCATGAATATTGGCACAGTTTTAACCATACAAATATATTTTATTGCTTTGAACTAGTTTTGTGTCAGACTTCTTGCACGTCTTAAAAGGGTCCAATGTGTGTTCTATACTTAAAACCATGTCCAGTAAAATGGCTTGTATTTGTATCCCTGGAGATAACTATTGATTTTATTTATTTATTAAAATTTTTTTTCGAAAAATTCAAGATATACCCACATGAGAAGAATAACTATTTGATAGTCAAACTTTATAGCTTCATGGACCCTGCTTAACTTAATGAAGATAATTCATTTTCATTAATAATCGATATTTTTTCAACATGTTGTTGGGGAAAAAAGTAAGGTATCACTAAGTTTTAACGCAAATATTTTTGAGATCACAAGAAAAATCTCATCAATAATGGTCGAGCCACCGCTCGATTTTCTGAGAGCATCGTTTCCTCAAAACGTGGGCTTAAGTATCGATAAAGAACATTTTCATTAATTAAGTGTTTCAGATTTATAGACAAACGCTGAAGAAATATCACCGCACATGCCATGGATCAGATCTTCGTTAATTCCAATCATTAATTTAAGTTCGGATAAAGATCTCACTACTCGCTATCATTTAATCAAGATTTTTCCTTTTATGTTTTGACGCTATTATTTCTTTTAAAGGATTCATTATCATTCTGAATTAAACTGTTTTCTCATCATTAAAAATAGTTTACTTAAATATGAAACTAGCCAAAATTGTAATACATCGACCTTCCGTGAAATAAAGACAATTACTTCAATCATGTACTTTGAATGCAACCCAGTATCATAAAAAAGGATTGTTACACAAGTGAACCCCCCAATGTTATTAATGTTCGAGAACAATTAAATAGTTCAGTCTTCATGTGTACATAATGGAAAAAATGCAAGACTAAGACATTTGGAAAGAATGGAAATGTATCTACCAAAAAATAATCTTGAATTATATCAAATATATAAAACGTAAAGACATAAAAGAAACAACTATGTTTCTTGGTTGATCAATTGTGGAGAATGTGAAGTAAACATCGGGCCTTAAATTATGTTTCTAGCATATCTGTCACGTATATAAAATAGTTTTTCCAACCGTTTTTATTCTTATTTTTGCTCTGTTGTGCCTTTTCGTTGTACAAGGCCTATTTCATCAAATCTATGTTAGCGAAACATTGACAGACAAAAATCTTGAACAAGAAAATTGTTGATAATGTAAACACTCAGATATATGAGCATTCATTACTTGTATAATGTTATGTGGTTTAAAACGTATTCCCCAAACGTCTACACACTGCAGAGATATAGGTAAGCTTTGGGGAAAAATACTTGTAAACATAGAATGACGCCCAAAGTGGTCATGATGACGTCAGCAATTTTGAACTTTTGTTTAACTCGTGCCTTTTTTAAGTAAGAATATATTTTCTTTCAGAATACCTTATATAAATACGCTGCTCATTTTACTTAGCCACCCGCAGACTATCATTAGAGTGTGATGGATGTTCTGTTTCGCCTGATGATTAGGATGTAATCGTTCGAGGTATACTTTATTGCTGATCGCATATGACGCTCCGACCGGGGAATGCCGGCTAATCCGATACGATTATTTGTAATTTATTCTACAAAATATAGTTATTACATTCTTTCCTTTTAAAAATCTAGTATTGGCATAATTACTTCTCTAAAAGATCGGTATTCGATAATTCAGTCTTAAAAATCTAGTATTCGCATTATTTCTTCTTTGAAATCAGGTGATTCTTTTGTTTATTTTCAAACACTCGTTATTCCATACGTTTTACAAATCTAGAGATCCCATTGATTCTTCTTGACAATCTAGTAATGTTTTCTTCATTTTTTCTTCAGAATTTCATGTTTCTTTTAAATTTTGTGATTCCATGATTTCTGCTCTAGAATCAAGTAATTCCACAATTGCTTCTTCAAAATTCAGAGACACTCTTATTTCGTCTTCGTAATTCTGCAATTAAATAATTTCTACTTCAAAATCTTGTAGTCTAATAATTTTTATTTCAAGACGAAACGATTTACTAATCTCTCCCTTGAAATATTGTGTAATGAACTAATTTCTTCTTCAAGTCTTGCTACTTAAAAATGTATTTTTCAAAATCTAGTGATAACACATTTTGTTAATTAAAATCACGTGATTAAATATTTTATAAAAAAACACGTGTATTAAATCACAAACATATTTGAATTAATTTGTCTTATATTTGATCAAGACGTGATATGTTTATAAATTAAACGTAGTTTTGTCGCAGAATTGTGTTTCATGGATTCAAAATAAAGAAACAAAAGTAATCTGAGAGATGTACCTCTATGTATTTGAAGAGATCAAAGTGTTATTTGTTGCCGTAAGCAATGGTAATACTAAAAAAATAAATAAACGATGGTTTAAAAATCAAGCATTAATTAACGTCTGCAAAAATACTACGAAAAATTATAAATTTTACAACATCACGACTAGAATTAAATAAAAAGTATGTATTTCAATAAAACAAATGCAATGTAATTAAAAATTTTAATTTAAATTATGACCGTCACCGAAAATGTTTCTCTCATTGTGTAAATTAACATAATAATTTATTTTCAATCGTGTTGAATTTTTCAAATTCGCTCTAAAACTTATAGCAACTTATACAAAGCGTTTCCTCTGAAACGTAACTAATGAACGGACTTTCTCACAAACGGAACGTGATAATCATTTACACCGGTCCATGATGACCTTCTATTGTTATCAGTTGAAATGTTTTATTTAAAGAAGTTCACATTAAAATATTGTTTTTTCTCTTTTAATTTTGCATATTGGGCACACAAAAGAGGGAACTTGTGTCGATTTAAAAGTAAAAAATTCTAAATAACCCACCAAGAATACATATTGCAATAAAACACACGAAATAGTCTTAGAGCATAGACATATCGACAAGAAATTGTATAAATTGTCAATCCAAATTCATGTTGCGTTTAAAGCTGTTAAGTTAGATTTGCATAAATACCCAAGTTAAAGTTAATCGCTCGTATCTCTTTTTTCTAACAATGGTGGAAACAACCTAAAATACGTAATAAAGCGTAACAGCGTGATAGCGTGAGACCATTCTAAATAACTTTTACTCGTTTAAGTAATAATTAATTGAGTTACCATTAATTTATTAAATTGTGTTACTACATTGCACTAAAAAAAAGTAAAAACTTATATGTGTCATACACTCTACTGTATCGAAGATACATATACGTAATATTGCATAGATGACTGTTGTAACCAGACTATATGAATTAAAACAACAAAGTACAATATGTCTGAGACACTCTGGGGTATTGCAGATATATTTCATAGATCGGCTGATAAACTAGACTAGTAGAAAGAGGAATAAAGTTACGATATGCGAACGTAGAGTAAATACTTTACTGAACTCATGCAGCCAAGATGTGGAACATGCGATTTTACTCTATACTAATGTTTCACCGCTTATAAAATCCCTCAGGATAAGAGTTAACTAAGTTGTCAGTTGCTGATCTACGAAGGGAATTAAAAACGATGGGTGAAAGGTTAGAATTAGATTATTCGGGCGGATGGCTCAACACAAATTCGTTAACATCAGATTACAAACGGTCATGTTGTAGTTAGCAGAGCAAATTGTGGTTTGTGTTAAGCAGATGGGACGTTCTTTTCCACGGAGTTCGGTTAAGTGTTACGTACACAGAGGAAGGAATAATACTCCTTTACAGTGATTATAACTAGACGAGTTTATTTCAATGACTGTTTTACGGGGGGGGGGGGGAGGTTACCTGAGATTAGAGCTCAGTCGGGAAGCTAACATGAAAATAATGATAATAGAGTATTTAAAAGTCCAACAACGTCCTTTCGGTGAGAAATCGGATGTAGGGAAGGAACGAGATCATAGCTAAGTAGATTTCAAAGTCGATGTTTTCTACAGACCGTTGCTTGCTTTTGTTTGCTTTTGTTAATTTCGGTATGTTAATCCTAAAGCAACTTAAGCTTTATGTTCAGCTATTCAAAGGCGACACGGGAAGGTGATGGTTGCAACAACAAAAAAATCAGTGCGTAGCGGTTTGTTCCAAAATGTGCCCCTTTCTCTCGCCTTTTCACAATAGAGAAGGCGGTTCAAAGATATCACGTGACTATAAAAGACCCGTGACATTTCTTTTCTTCCATAACTCGTCGCCTAAACATATTAATTTAAACAATCCTTTAGTGGTAATATAATGGGCAGTCTAGTAATTAAGGTGAAACTGCTAATGCTTCTGTTCCTTTATACTACGCAATTTTTACTTAAAAATAAAGTTATTAAATTATTATTTTTTTCATTCTGTAAGATCTTCAAAATGTAGCGATTTTTTTCAATTTATTTTTAAACATTTATTTATTGCATAATTTCGTCTTCAAAATTAAATGATTCCTGATATTATTCTTTAAAAAATTATGATGTTTTAACAACTTCATCAACATCTAGGGATCCGATAATTCTGGTTTTAAATCTAGTGCTTACATAATTTCTTAATAAAATTTAACGATTTCATATTTTTTCATCAGAATCTTGTTATTCAATGTTTCTCGCTTGCAAATTATGCGATGTAATGATTAATCAAGGGAGGCGCGAGAGCGCTCTATCCCTTAATAGACTTCAAAAAAGGCCTATGCTAGAAATCTCATTTCTTTGATCAAGCATAACTCAAAAACCTATAAACCAAATTAATTAAAACTTTGCACAAAATTTGTATTTATAGGGTCTATAAGTGTGTAGAATTTCAGCATGATTAGTCAAGGCAACCCAGAGATCCAGAAAGGTCAAACATGATTTTGTGTTATCCGTGTGTACGTACGTACGTACGTATGTGCCACCATGTATCTCATCAACTATTTGATGGATTCAGCTGATGTTTGGCAAAGATAGAGGTTCTAGGGTCTAGTTGATGGCATTTTAATTTCAGTTTACCATATACCTTAGTTTTCCAGTCAACCCGTTAAGTAAAAGAGAGAAAGAGAGAGAGAAAGAGAAAGAAAAACAGAAAATTATTGCAATAGTTTCTTATATTAAAAAAGAAAATATCATCACAACTAAGAGTACTATTTTACCCGTATATGTAGAGTGGAAGGAGAAGAAAAACAGGAAATTATTAATTTGTTTTTTTTTTTTACTTTTAGTTCATTGGCTTTGCAAACTCACATTTTTCTGATTAAATAGTCTAACCCGAGCTCAATGGATACATCAACTAGTCATGTTTTTCTACTTTATTTTCTAGCATATATATATATATATATATATATATATATATATATATATATATATATATATATATATATATATATATATATATATATATATATATATATATATAAAGAGAGAGAGAGAGATTAGTAGTTTAGTACTTTGACTCCCTGATTACCGGGATGTTGATAAAGTCCGTGTGGGCTAAGACGTTGGAATTTGAGTTTAAAACATGACTCGTGTTCCGGGGTTCGGGTTCGGCGACCGGTATTAATAATTTTCTTTACACTAACAATTTCTGAAAGGATTAAACGTATACGTATGTAGATGAAAAAAAATTATATATATATATATATATATATATATATATATATATATGAAACATACATAGAATAACAAACACATTTACACATTATATATATATATAATAAAGTATGAACATATATTTATTACAATTAAGCTGCACAGAGGCGTCTGCGTTTCATCTCGAAAGAGAATTGTCACGCTAATATATCACGTTGTTATTCCGACTGAGCTCATAATTTTGTTCCGTTTCGATTATTTCTGAAGTCTTTCCCTCTTTAATTTGTTCGCGTCAAACTGTAAACATCGAATCGACGCCTGCTGAAACGGGAAATAGTCACGTAAAGCGGTGATATAAACGACTATTTTGTTCATTCTCTTTCTTCTCTTATTGAATTATACACTTCTTCAGCATTAGCTGAATGGAGAGTAGAAGTGAACTTTGTACCAGCTTTCATTTTGGTTTACTGATATTTTAAAGAAAGCATTTCGGAAATTCGAAAATTCCATTCATCTACCTACCGATATTGCTATAAAATAAAGTAGAATTAACAAAAATATTTCTCCAATGTGTAGTATTTTGATTATTAGAACTATTGTTCTCACCTTGGATGTTATTCTCGCGAGGTTTCGGCCGATATAACCTCTGATATTCTTCCAGTGTGCCTCGTATTCTCAAGAATCTATATATCTTACTCGGGAATCTTTACGTAATTTCGAACAGAACCCTTTATGAATTCCACGTTGGTAGCTTGCTTTCGTTTTGTCCTCCAATTATCTGTCAGAAGTCTTAACTAATTCGTAATTGTATTCTTAGTATCGACAGTACAAAATGATGGAACCCTAAATCTCCTAATTACTGTCTATGGTTGCCACATTCGGAGACAGAGACGACGAGAAATCGGCAGATCCTTATGGTGAAGCCTCCTTGATTTTCACCAGAGAATTGTTAGACGGGTTGTTCTGAGACTATTATATTGCAACCTCCTCTACCTCGCTGAGGAATGGTTGGAAGTTAGAGTGAAGGATACTATTGTTGCTCATTCTGCTTCGAATACGCGGAAATGAGATAGAGAAAAAAACTCATGTTTAACTTAAGAGTTCTAAAGGTCAGTGTGTAGGAATAAATTGCGAAGCGGAAGCGAGCGGGTCAAACAAGCCAGGTTAACATATATCAAATCATCTCTATAAGACGCCGTGTCGGTCGGTAGCTCCGTCAAGTCTGAAATAGTATATTCGCTGGTATGTCATAATAAACTCCCGAATAGAATTTTACTTGAGAAACGCGAGTTACGGTATTGACTTGATTGTGTAAAAATAATGTTAAAAGGGATATTTTTGATAATTTTTATCAAGCTTAATTTTTTTAAAGTCTACTAGAAGTTAAACGATTAGCAGCAAGGTGACGTTCCAGTATATGACGCCATAGAGGAGGTCTAGAGTTACACGTAGCGAATTAACTGATACACATTTTCCGTATTTTCTGAAATATATTATTAATGTGGATAAAACATGGGATAAAATTTAATGAAGAACCCTCACATCTACAGTTCCTATTTTCTGTTGTAAAGAAAACCGATAATAAAGATCAACAAGACTAAATAATTTATTTCTAATTAACCAATGAAATATGATAGTTTTATTGTTTTTGAACAAGCCGCGCATGCGTGGTCCCCCTCTGTATGTGACTCGATGTGGTGAGTGTAAAATGCAATGAATTTGGGAAATTTAGGGCATTTTTGACCCCCCTTGATCCACCTGGGGGCACGAACCAGACCGTTTCTTAGGTCAAGTATGCTCATTTGTTATCCAGAACAATTGCCTCCACATTTTGGCCAAGTTTCAGAAAAATTGAATGGATGGATCAAACGTAACGGGAGAAAAGGGTCATTTTTTGCCATTTTAGGTGGTTTTGACCGCCTGGGGCGCGAACTAGATTCTTTCCAAGGTCAGCGATACTTATTTTCTATTAGGAACAATTACCTCCACATCTTGGCCAAGTTTCAGAGAAATTGAATCAATGGATGAAAAGTTATGGAGCAAAAAATGTCATTTCTGCCATTTCGGGGCCTTTTGACCCCCTGGGAGGCTAACCAGATTATTTTCAAAAATCGGAGAATGTCACTTTCTAACCTGACCAAAGTTACAACTTCATGCACAATTTCAGAGAAATTCAATGGATGGTTGCGGAGAAAA
>OY744532.1:79841233-79846233 GCA_963556195.1 Sepiola atlantica | reverse complement strand
TCCAGGTTTTCAAAATATTTTTTTTTTAATATTCTCCTTATTATTGGCATTTCATCAACGCTTCCAAGTGTGACTTTTCATCCTACCTTATTAACGTAACCGCGTGCTACACACAATGGCATATTAACATTAATCGTCGATAACATCAAGACGAATTTCAACTTGATTGCGATAAATATGTCTCAATCACGAAGGATTAAACCAAAAAAGAAGAGGAAAAAATATCTTATACTTTAACAAGGATGTATATCACCAAAAATGCTCAAGTTTTTAAGATAAATAAGTAATTCATTAAAAAAAACATAAATAAATGCGTTGTGCAGGTTTTCAAAATATGTTTTCAAAATATTCTCCTTATTATTGCTATTTCATCAACGCTTCAAAGTGTGACATTTTATTCTATCTATCTATCTATCTATCTATATCTATATATATATATATATATATATATATATATATATATATATATATATATATATATATATATATATGCTAAAGAAATATCTCTCCCGAAGAAAGCAGTATTACACAAATTTCATCTCGCCTTATCAAAACTAAAATCAAGATATTATAATACTAAACTAGTGTCTAGATTCGGTATTCCATTTCCTAAAGATTAAATTGAGATTCAAGGAATCCAGCTTAATTTGTGTAGAATGACTAGGGATTAAATACGATGAAAATATGATATATTTTATTATTTAAATGAGAAGTGTAACCCATTATATTCCTTTTAAAACATTTAAAATACTTTAAAATATGAAATTTGATGAATATTTATTTATACATCACTAATAATCCTTGTTTATATTCATACAATAACCGGAGTTATCTGAATTTTCGCTAGGGGTGCCCAACTCATTTTTACGCTTTTATTTTCATAAAACAAAACTATACTTAATATAACCTATATTACGACCCCTTACGCAAAGCAGCCCTGATCCCAAATTAATAATGATTGGTTAATAAAATTTGGGAATATAAAGTGTACATATAGATGCAGATACTTTCACACAAAACTAATTCAAGCACTAACATATATGTATATATATATATATATATGTATATATATATATATATAAATATACATATATATATATATAAAGATCGATGAAAGAAGAATGATAAACATAAACGAATGACAAATTCATTTCAACTTCGATTGTTTAATGCGAGATGTACTGGGAAAAAACATGTTTATTATTCTTTCCTTAAGCCAAGTCTTTTAAAAGATTAAAATCTTATTTTCAGAGGAATTACATGAATAAGTAAGTTAGCAGTGGAAAAGCCAAAATTCAAAATTTGAAAAATTGTTAAGTAATGGAGAGTGGGAATATGCGTGTAAACAATTGCTCTATCTCGTATATTGAGCTTAAACCATTAAACTATAGGTTCTCTTTACTAGAAGTATATTTTTAGGTTCATATTTTATTCATTTTATGTATATATATATATATATACATATATATATATACATATACATATATATATATATATACATATACATATATATATACATATACACACATATATATATATAAATACATATACACATATATATATATACATATACATATATATATACATATACATATACATACGTATACATATATACATATACATATATATATACATATATATATATATACATATACATATATATACATATACATATACATATACATATACATATACATATGCATATACATATATATATATATATATATATATATATATATATATATATATATATATATATATATGCATATACATATATATATATATATATATTATATGAATTCAAGGGATAAGCTTATGAATGATTTATACTTGATACAGATCATGTAAACTTTGCTCAAAGGAGAGATTACTATGTCAGCCAATATTAAACACATCTCTTCTTAAAGGATGACATAACTTGATTTGCAATGACTATTGATGTATTCGCTAGAAGAAAATAACGTCGTTAAACGGTGCAAATCATTACAGCAAATAAGATAATAAAGTCAATTACTTGAAGATAACAGAAAACAAAATTCATGAAAATCAGCGAAAACAATACATAACATAATAAACGATTTCAAGCTCGGCAATCATGTCTACGGACAAGAATCACGTTAGATAATATTTTCGGTCTGGACATTTTTAGTTCATAAGATTTAAAACATATTAGTTTCCAATACACTTCTCTCCTCTTCTTGAGCAAGTTAGATTTATTAAAAGATTAAGTCGAGTAAAGTTTCGTTTTATTTTAAATATATTTGTTTCTACGACTATTCTTTTTTGTTATTAGTCTCCCTTTTATCTTGTGTTATTTATTTATGTATACATTGCTTTCAGTTTTGGTATACATATTTTTTGTTGTCTTTTTTATTAATTTATATATCGATTTAATCGTGCTCTCTTTCTTAGACACATGCATACATATATAAAGAGTCATGAGAACAACCACCGATTTAAAAATGCCAACATCTTTGGACAATACTGTCTTACAAATGAGATAGAAACACAAAACAAGCCCGTTGGAGCAACACTTCAAATGAGCCTCTAGAAATACACCAATACTTTCGAGTGCAGAAAACTTGATAAAATAGACGAACCAACATCGTGCTAAATATTTTCTAGTTAAACTATCCCAAGAAGGCTATGTAACCTGGAGCTCAAAAGGAAATCGCTTTACTCTGATTAGGGGAGGATCATAATAGCTGCCCAAGATCAAGTCTTCATGACCAATGCTTTTAAGAAGATGAGTGGTCTCAGAAATTAAAACAAGTTAAAATTCTATCACACAGAAGAAGAGAGTGTGAACCACCTGACATCCGGTTGTAAGGTACTACTTGGAGGCAGCTGCTATACGATGCGATACAGTGGACTGTGTAAATATCTCTACTTGACCATCTGTAAAAAGTTCGATATCCAGTGTAGTAGTAAGTCCTGGTAACATATAGAAGAAAGAACAGTTGGAAATTAGTGATAAACCATCCACTATGACGAGGTAATTTCTACAGCTACATACCTAGAAAACGGAAATGTTCAAAATGAACTACTGGACGAGTGCAAAGTAGCAGTGAGTATCCCAAATGATGCTGGCTTAAACAGAGCCGAGAGAAGAATATAACGCAATACAAAGGTCGTTTGTAAGACATAAAAATAAATGGAAGTCTTGGGAAGATCTGTATCATTTCAGTAATTATAGTAGAAACCAGACACATAAAAAGGAATTCCAAAAGCGACCTGGCGAATATAAAAGTTTAACCTAGTGCAAGAGAGATACAAACAATTGCTTTTTAATGGGCATTTAAAATCTATAAAAGACATTTCGGTTGGAGTCTCTAACATAGCGAATGGGTGTCTGGCATACGGTAGGATGCTCCATCCCTAGCAAAGCAAAAAGAGAGGAAAAGAAGTCCACATGCATACGCTATGAACGCCATTTTCAAAATGGTAACGCTATCACTAAAATCAGTGTGGAATTACCACACTACCACATACACACATCATAGTTTAATTAATGCGATCTCGACATATTGTTGTTTACTTACAGTTTAAATAAGCTTTAAATCTAAGACTGAATTAAATATATATATATATATATATATATATATATATATATATATATATATATATATATACGAGAAAAATACGTCCTACTAAGTTAACGGCGATTATAATGCCATCTTCTTCATCGTCATCACTTAGGAAGTGAAACAATCGAAATAGTAGAAGGCGTCAAGCAACAAACGCTACAATCACCTATAAAATTACATAAAAATATATCAACTGCTTAAGCGATAAAAATCGTACATATTACCAAGCAAGGCGTCATAGTCCAGAGGTAAAACGCCAGACTATTGACATCAAGAATGAAGCTTCGATCCTTGTCTAAGTTATCCATGCTGATGATGTCTTGAGTCAGAAACACGTGTCCATGTATAATGTTTATGTATGTATAAAATTAATAAATATATATATATATATATATATATATATATATATATATATATATATATATATATATATATATTAACGGAGAAATACGTCCTATAAAGTTATGGGCGACTTATAATGTTATCTTCTGCATCTTTATCACTTAGGAAGTGAAACAATCAAAATAGTGGTAAGCGTAATGCAACAAACGCTACAATCACCTATAAATACAATTACAGGATGTTCGAAAAGTCTTGCGCACATTTCAAGTTATCAGATCCGCTGGACTATGAACGGTAGTTAGATGCACAATTGTAAAGCTACATTCATTAGGTGTGGTTATGCTAATTATATGTTCATATCTATTCAGGCCCTGCAATGATGTTCACTCAACCAGAAAAAGCGGGTTCTGTCCTTGAATTTTCAAAAACTTAATCATGGACACGTGTTTAACGTGTATTTCGCATAAAATTCAAGAAAGTTGCATACGGACCATTCTTCTTTAAAAGAGCGGCAGTCAATGGTGATACCGTACTTCGACATGCTAGAAAAATGGTTAATGGATAAGTTGAGGAAGGGTCTGACGATTTCATTTTCCAACAGGATGGGGCACCACCGCCCTGGAACCTCAGGGTTAGACAGAATCTAAACACAACAGACAGATGGATTAAACTGTCTGGGCGAGATGATCGTGTCCTCATGCCCTGACGACCTCTCAGCTCTAAAGATCTCATACCCTGCGATTTCATTGTGTACATCTCCTGTCTTCGCATTCATCATCTTTCGTTCTTCTGTTGCTCTTTCAAAGAAGAATGGTCCATACAGAGATGTGTGTACTGGTGCAGCGTCTTTTGAGGGCATTAAACACGTATATCAGCTTTTTATGTGAATGTTTTTTCTTCATGCTTTTTGACTTGCAGTTTTTATCAATCCTACGTGTTAAGTTTTCCTGTCTTGCTTTCTTCTATTTTGGATAAAGATGTGTTTCTATTACTATTAGAATTAACACTTTCTCTGATGATCAGCGATGTTTAAGAAAAGACTATTTTATTTGTTCTTAACTAGTACACGCG
>OY744532.1:79786233-79836233 GCA_963556195.1 Sepiola atlantica | reverse complement strand
GTGAAAGTAAACAAATGTAAAGTTACATACTTAACAAGTTTAGTATTTCAAATAGAACAAATATAGTATAAAATATAGTCAATCCTAAAACCTAAGTTTTTCAAAGAAACACCTCTTTTCATCAGAAGGGACAATCAATTTGTTACTTTGAAAAACATAAATCTTAAAGAATTTTGCTATATTTTATACTATACTTTGTTTTACTATCTGAAATTGCTACACTTTTAAAGTGTGTAACTTAACTATAATAATGTGTTATCATCAATATTAAGCATATCTTTATCGTTATAGGAATTTCTATGTGATAAGATTGAAAACACATTCATAAAATAATTATTTCATAATAATTGAAATATATATATATATATATATATATATATATATATATATATATATATAGTAAGAGTACCCGTGACGCGTTGCATCACAACCGCTATCACTTTTTCTTCTATCTTCTTAAACTGCGATATAACTTTTAAAACATGCTTCCTTTCTTCTATAAATGTGTTTTAGTTCTATATTATTATTATTATTATTATTATTATTATTATTATTATTATTATTATTATTATTATTATTATTATTATTATTATTACTACTACTACTACTAGCAAATATATACTCACTCTGGTAACATATTTTACCTAGTTTTTTTATTTAATTGCTGAGTAATATGTGTTTTTTTACTACGTAAGAAAAGAAAATCACACAATCCTTTATGTTAATAAATAAAACACGGAATAATAAAAACAGTTTTTAAACAAAATTGTCCTTTTACGGCGTAAAATGTAAAACAAAAAATCCTAAACTCACCTATGGTCGTAAAAATATATTTTTTGAAGTTTTTCAAATCGAAAAAAAAAGGTGTACTCAAAATAAAATCAACAATTAAAAATATAAAATACAGTTATTTACTTTGCTCAGTAAAATGTGTTTGGTTTTTCTTACGAAAAAAATAGTAATTTTTTAATCAATTATTTTTTTAATTAAATAATTTGATTCAATAAATGTGTGCGGTAAAACATTATTTCTAATAATATTGAAAAAAAAAATTTTAATAAAAAAATCAAAGTAAATATATAATTTTATAGCGACTTATACGAAAATATTCAGAGAACTTGTTGTTTACATGTTATTAATAAAATAACACGCCCCTGTCTGGTGTCCTTCTCTCTCTCTCTCTCTCTCTCTCTCTCTCTCTCTCTCTCTCTCTCTTTCTTGAAATATAACATTCTGTGCGTTCGAAATCGAACAATATACTAAATAATCAGAGGGCGGATAAGACATATACTACATTACCCCTCCTCAAAAATGAGAAGGTATTACCTGGGAGGAAATTATAATGACAACAGAACAGATACTACACTAGCTCCCGCCTTAAAAGTAAAGGTAATAGTAATCCCTGGGAGAGTAGTATCATGATCACAGTACAAATACTACATCCCCTCTCAAAAAAGGAGGAGGTAATGCCTAGGAGGATGGTATCATGACAACAGAACATATACTACACTACCTTCACACCTCTCAAAAAAGAGGAGGAAATATCTGTTTGTTGGTCAGTTCCTTACTTTCCGCTGTCTTATATTTCCCCATTTTATCCCAAGCATGCACACATGTGCATTCTAAATTCGATTTCAATGTCCTGACTTTAAATTCTGGTCCTGTGCATCAGCTTTTCTAGTAAATTTTTCTTATTTTGGCAAATAGTTTGAGGTCGTCCAAATGCATGAGGTGGGTTATTCTTTTTTTTCTGTGCCTGTAAACTTCTATCCGATATCACATTTTCTGGGTAAGTTGTTGAATGGCGTCATAGCAATAATGAACATTAGCGGTGATAGAGAGTCTCCTTGCAAGATACCATCAGTATATATTTTTTTAATTTCAGTCATGTGTTATCAAGTCATCAGTTTCCGTCTCTATGTCCTCATTGCTTCATAAATACGATCATCATTATTATTATTATAATATATTAAATAATTTATTAATTACTAGGGATGTTCACAGAAGTCATTATCAGTGATTTCTCACGAACTATAAACAGTGGTCCTACGCTAGAGTCTGAGTTAAAAAAAGTCTCCTCGAATTTCCATAGCTCTCAATTCTGTCCAAACAGGTGCAAATCATTTTGCGTTATCCCAATAGCCGTGCATAATTAATTTTTCGTTAGCAACGGATATTGCTTGTTTCGGAAATTTGAGACGCAGTGACTCTTCTCAAGGTTCCAGTAGATGTTCCAGTAGATGTTCCAGTAGATGTATGATGCCACCACATACATGTAAGTTTTTTCACCCTTCTATCCTATGGTAATTATAAATTATTAATAATAGTAGTAGTAGTTGTAAAAGTAGTAGTTATAGTAGTAGTAGTAGTAGTAGTAGTAGTAGTAGTAGTAGTAGTAGTAGTAGTAGTAGTAGATTCAATAAAGACAATTATGTTGCAATTCAAAAAACATACATGTTTGTTTTATGGACAAACACACGAATATAATTTAGATGGCGATGCTGAGAAATGCACTTACTCTAAATGTACAGAGAGATAAAGACGCCCTAGAGAGTTATTTAAAAGAATAGAGTGCAAGAGAGAGAGCTCTGTGTAATGTGTTTCCAATTCTGCTACTTACCTCGATTTCAAGCTGCCTTTCTCATGCCAAACATAGATTCTTGAATTGCTGACTTTTCTTCCATGAAATCTGAGATATAATGAATAAAATTCTAAATGATACATGATTAACGTTTTAACTTTGTTTAAATCTCTATAGAAGCTTGCCCATTGGTTCAGAATTTTCAACAATTCTCTCTCGCTCTCTCTCTCTCTCTCTCTTTCTCTCTCTCTCTCTCTCTCTCTCTCTCTCTCTCTCTCTATATATATATATATATATATATATATATATATAATGATTTGAAACTGACGTGTACAAAAAGAAGCTACACTAGCATGTCGATGTAATCGAGCAATAGTTATTATAAAATAAAATATTATCAGGCCTGAGATAGATAGGGGCAAACCGGAGACAGCAAAGGGTATTGTTATATTTTCATGAAAAAACAAACAAGATATTTCAACATATTTGATTCATAAAAAAATATTTTTTATTAAAAGCTTCTTATATATTCATAAAAAAAAAACTTATTTATTATAATAAAAATACGATTCTAAATGTTCCGTTAATTTGTTTTTATCATTTACTAGCGGGGCTACCCGGCGTTGCTCGGGGTCATAAAAACATATAATTGAAGAGTAATCGCGTGTGTAACATCTTTATATTCAAACTTCTTTATCTTTATCTTTCTACCTTTCTCTTCCCTGGTCGCCCCATTTCACCACTACTTTCTAATTTTGCCTTTTGTGAAAGCTGCTTCTACCCCACCATTTCTCCTACGTTGCCCAGGGCAATAGTATGACATATTTCTATAAAAAGTACCACCTCTATCTGCGCTTTGTATATAGGTACTTATCTCCGCTCCGGTATTAATACTATATACGTATGTATTGCCACCGTTGTGCGCAGACTATATACATACCTATCGTCGCCCTAGTGCACGTACTATATAAGTACATATTGCCGCCCCGGTATGCATGCTATATACGTACCTATTTCCGCCCCTGTATGCATGCTATATTTGTACCTATCGCTGCCCCGGTGTGAATGCTACATACATACCTATCGCTGCCCCGGTGCAATGCTACATATGTACCTATCGCAGCCCCGGTGCAAATGTGAAATACGTACCTATCACCGGCCCACTGTGAATACTATACCGCAGAAGGCCTGTGGTCCTATACCACAGAAGCACCCCACCCCTGGTTGCTTACCGCAGAAGCCTCGTGATTCTATACCGCAGAAGCACCCGCCCTGGGTGCCATACCGCAGAATCACCCCCCCTGGGTGCCATACCACAGAAGCAGCCCCCTAGTGTCATACCGCAGAAGCCTCAGGTTCCTATACTGCAAAAACACCCCCCATGTGCCATACCACAGAAGCACCCACCCCCCGTTGCTATACCAAAGAAGCACTCCCCAGTTGCTATAACGCAGAAGCCTCGTGGTCTTATACCGTAGAAGCACCCCATCCTTGGTTGCTATACTGCAGAAGCCTCGTCGTTCTATACCGCAGAAGCATCATCCCTGGGTTCCATACCGCAGAGCCCCCCGGGTGCCATAATATAGAAGCACACTCCTATACTGCAGAAGAACCCCGTGGGTTCAATACCGCAGAAGCCTCAGGTCCTATTAAGCTAAAGCACCCTCTATGTTGCTATACTGAGAAGCCTCATGGTTCCCTATTGCAGAACCACCCTCAGGTTGATATACCACAGAAGTAGCCCCCTGGTTGCTATACTGCAGAAGCACCCCCCTGGTTTCTATACCACAGAAGAACCCCCTGGGTGCCATACCGTAGAAGCACCCCCCGGGTGCCATAGTGCAGAAAACTCAGGTTCCTATACCGCAGAAGCACCCCCCCCCGGTTTCTACACCGCAAAAGCACCCCCCAGCAAGCTGCCATTCCGCAGAAGGCTCAAGTTCCTATATCGCAGAAGCACTCCCCTGGTGCCATGCCGCAGAAGCCTCAGGTTCCTATACCGCAGAAGAACTCCCCGGGTGCAATACCGCAGAAGTCACTCTTACTGAGCCCCCTCTCCTTTTCATCTGCAAAATAGATGCTGTTAAAATATTTTCCAGACCAATCACTACAGTAGCTCTATCAAGGACATTGCGCGCTTTTCTCCCGGAAGACACCGAGTATTTTGAAAATCAAGGAGGCCTCCTGAGCACTACTGAAATCACTTAGGTATCGTCCCTCCTTTTCATCTGCAAAATAGTCCAAAGGAAGACGAAGATGGCGTTAAAATATTTTCCAAACCTATCACTACAGTAGCTCTATCTAAGATATTGAGCACTTTTCTCCCAGACAACGCCGAGTACATTGAAAATCAAGGAGGCCTCCGGAGCACTACTTAAATCACTCTTATCGATTCCCCCATCCTTTTCAGCGTAGATGCTGTTAAAATATAATCCAAACCTATCACTACAGTAGCTCTATCTAGGATATTGAGCACTTTTCTACGGACAACGCCAAGTACTTTGAACATCAAGGAGGCCTCCTGAGCACTACTGAAATCACTCACGTATCCTCCCTCTTTTTCATCTGCAAAATAGTCCAACGGGAAACAAAGATGGCGTTAAAATATTTTCCAAACCTATTACTACAGTAGCTCTATCTAGGATATTGAGCACTTTTCTCCCAGACAACGTCGAGTACTTTGATAATCAAGGTAGCCTCCTGAGCACTACTGAAATCACCTATATCGATTCCCTCATCTCTTTCAGCGTAGATGCTGTTAAAATATTATCCAAACCTATCACTACAGTAGCTCTATCTAGGACATTGAGCACTTTTCTCCCAGGCAACGCCGAGTACTTTGATAATCAAAAGGGCCTCCTGAGCACTACTGAAATCACTTAGGTATACTCTCTCCTTCTGGTCTGCCAAATTGTCCAAAGGGGAACAGAGATAGCGTTAAAATATTTTCCAAACCTATCACTACAGTAGCTAAATCTAGAATATTGAGCACTTTTCTCCCGGACAACGCCAAGTACTTTAAATAGTTAGGAGGCTTCCTGAGCACTACTTAAATCATCTATATCGATTCTCCCATCGTTTTCAGCGTAGATGCTGTGTAAATATTATTCAAACCTATCACTACAGTGGTCTATCTAGGATATTGAGCACTTTTCTCCCGGACAACGCCGAGTACTTTGAAAATCAAGGAGGCTTCCTGAGCACTACTGAAATCACTCTTATGGATTCCCCCATTCTTTTCAGCGTAGATGTTGTTAAAATATTATCCAAACCTATCACCACAGTAGCTCTATCTACGACATTGAGCACTTTTCTCCCAGACAACGCCGAGTACTTTGAAAATCAAGGAGGCCTCCTGAGCACTACTGAAATCACTTAGGTATCCTACCTCCTTTTCATCTGCAAAATAGTCCAAAGGAGAATGAAGATGGCGTTAAAATATTTTCCAAACCTATCACTACAATAGCTCTATCTAGGACATTGAGCACTTTTCTCCTGGACAACTCATAGTACTTTGATAATCAAGGAGGCCTCCTGAGGACTACTGAAATCACTTAGGTATACTCTCTCCTTCTAATCTGCTAAATAGTCCAAAGGGGAACAAAGATGGCGTTAAAATATTTTCAAAACCTATCACAACAGTAGCTCTATCTAGGATATTGAGCACTTTTCGCTTGGACAACGCCGAGTAAATTGAAAATCAAGGAGGCATCTTGAGCACTACTGAATCACTTAGGTATCCACCCTTCTTTTCATCTGCCAAATAGTCCAAAATAGAGCGAAGATGGCGTTAAAATATTTTCAAAACCTATCACTACAGTAGCTGTATCTAGGATATTGAGCACTTTTCTCCCGGACAACGCCGAGTGCTTTGAAAATCAAGGAGGCCTCATGAGCACTACTGAAATTACTTTTATCGATTCTCCGATCCTTTTCAGCGTAGATGCTGTTAAAATATTATCAAACCCTATCACCACAGTAGCTCTATCCAAGACATTGAGCACATTTCTCCTGGACAACGCCGAGTACTTTGAAAGTCAAGGAGGCCTCCTGAGCACTACTGAAATCACTTAGGTATCCTCCTTCCTTTTCATCTGCAAAATAGTCCAAAGGGGAACGAAGATGGCGTTAAAATATTTTCCAAACCTATCAGTACAGTAGCTCTATCTAGGATATTGAGCACTTTTCTCCCGGACAACGCCGAGTACTTTGAAAATCAAGGAGACCTCATGAGCACTAATAAAATCACTCTTATTGATTCCCCCATCCTTTTCAGCGTCGATGCTGTTAAAATAGTATCCAAACCTATCACTACAGTAGCTCTATCTAGGATATTGAGCACTTTTCTCCCGGACAACGCCGAGTACTTTGAAAATCAAGGAGGCCTCCTGAGCACTACTGAAATCACTTAGGTATCCACCCTTCCTTTCATCTGCAAAATAGTCTAAAGGGGAACGAAGATGGCGTTAAAATATTTTCTAAACCTATCACTACAGTAGCTCTATCTTGGATATTGAGCACTTTTCTCCCGGACAACGCCGATTACTTGGAAAATCAAGGAGGCCTCCTGAGCACTACTGAAATCAATTAGGTATCCTCACTCCTTTTCATCTGCAAAATTGTCCAAAGGGGAACGAAGATGTTAATTTTACATAAGAATACGCTTTTATATGTTATTTATATTCTCTAACCTTGTTTTAAAAACCTAAATTGTGTTTTTAAACGTGAGTTATCGCTCTTCCTTAGTTATCCTCTAACAAATAAATTCAAGTTGGCCTTGTAAAGCTAGCGCCCAAGAAGGTTAGCACTCTGGCCATTCAAAATTGCCTGGGCCGCCCCGTCGGGATTCCCCCGGTAGAGGCGCAAGCAATAAACTTACTCCTCCCCAAAGAGGGGAGGCAAAGCCTGGGAGTGTAGACCTCTTAGAACTGCACAGGACAGACCCATAGACCGGCGGAATGAAGCCCCGAAGCCCAAGACGATACCAGTCTATGGAGTGCAGTATCAATCGGAACAGATACTACACCTTGATCTTAGCCAAAAGAAGTGAATTAATGTAATTTTCGGTTAAAAATAATGGCGTCTAAAAGCTATGTTGAATTAGAGAAAAACGGCCTGGGAGGTCTAAAATTATTTGTTGATATTCAAAATTCATGTAATAAGTTGTTAAATAGTATTATACAATGTTTGTTGAAAGAAAATCATAGTTATTATTACTTCTTAATTTATTAATGTAATTTAAACAGTGTATAGTGGATAGACCGCTGTACTGTGGTAGATTTGTTATAAATACTGATAGAAATCGTTCCAAAAATTTTAATTTTTGATGCTTTCTCAGCCTTTTGGCTAAGATAGCATCCTCGCTACCGGGCCTTTTGGCAAGGTTTAAAGCGTTTTTCTTTGACCAAGCCCCCCTTTTGGGGCTTTTGTCACTTTTTTGTCCCCTCTTGGGACTTTTTTCTTTTCTTCTTTTCCCTGACTGTTGGGCTGACTTAAGCAGCTGGCAGGTTTCGGGGAGACTGACGAACCCGTAAAACGGTGAAGGTCTCTTCGTCTCCGAATCGGCGGGTCTAGTCCGACAGTCAGGTTTGTTCGCCCCTCTTGGGCCATTAATTATTTTTTATTCTTTCTTTCAGCGTCTGTCTGAGGTGCGCACTTAAGCAGCTGGCAGGTTTCGGGGAGACTGACGAACCCGTAAAACGGTGAAGGTCTCCTCGTCTCCGAATCGGCGGGTGTCGTGCCTCATTCAGACCCGTTTATAGATGGAAGCCAGCCAGGCTTCAAAAGCTCGAGTTGCCACGGAGGTGAGCAACGACCAGGGTGTGACCGCCGAGGGCACCCTTTTAGACCTGGTCAGTCGTACTCCTGAGTGCGATCTGATGATGGTGCCCGTGAAGGGGGGTTGCACACCCGAGTGCACCCCAGTTGAGACAGAGGGGGGTTGCACACCCGAGTGCGCCCCAGTCGTAATGGAGGGGGGTTGCACACCCGAGTGCGCCCCAGTTGAGACGGAGGGGGGTTGCACACCCGAGTGCGCCCCAGTCGTGTTGGAGGGGGGTTGCACACCCGAGTGCGCCCCAGTCGTGTTGGAGGGGGGTTGCACACCCGAGTGCGCCCCAGTCGTAATGGAGGGGGGTTGCACACCCGAGTGCGCCCCATTGCCTGTGTCGGGGAGTGTCGCACCGAGCGGCACTCCAGTCGTATTGGAGGGGGGTTGCACACCCGAGTGCGCCCCATCAGGTGTGGCCTCGCAGGGCACCTCGTTGTCTGTGTTGGGGAGTGTCGCACCGAGCGGCACTCTAGTAGCGTCAGGGGGTCGTACACCCGAGTGCGACCTGCTTTCTTCAGTCGAGGGGATGGACACACCCGATGACGTCCCAGATTCTATCATCTTTGGAGACTTTGATCAGCAAAGTTCTATCCCCAAAGTACTTATCTCCCAGAAGGAATTTTTCGCTGAGATGAAAAAAACCACGTTTATCATGCCTAAGAATCCACAGTTAAGGAAGTGTAATTCTTTGGACCTAAACATAGCCGAAAAGAATTACAACCCAAAAATATTTTCAGGGTGCTCCTCAGATGAGTCAGACTCAGATTCAACAGAGGGAGAGGGTCCAGAAAAAATTCAAAGTCAACTTCTAGCAAAAGTTAAAAAGGGGGCCCCAAAACTTGCTACAAAGGCGTGGCCTACATTGAAAAGCCAATATACTAAAATTATTGCTGGCCAGAAACTTCAAAAGAAGAACATCTCTGCAATGACCAAAACAACAGGATGGGGCCCACAAGCGCAGAAAACTCCCCAAGAGTATCGGGCTCTCTTCCAAGAAAAGTACGCAAGTCTCACGGAGGGAAACCAGATCAAACTCATTCCGGGGACGCTTGAAACTTTAAGACTGCGAATCGTATCCTTGGTTACAACAGACCTGAAATTAAAAGGCCTCATCACAGTTACTAAGGAACGAATGATGGATATGTTGGTGGAGTTAAATATCCCAGCAACCTATATCGTTAAAAAATCATATGCGATGTGGGATATTTTGCTCCCCAATCAAGCGGAGGCTGAAAAGGTGGCCAAGGGAAATTTTACTTGGAAGAATATGAAGATAAAACCAGAGTATCTGGAAAAAAGGCGAACTGTAGTCACAATCCTCGGCGTCCCATGCTGCATTAGCCCTGATCACATGGGGGCAATCATGTCACAGTATGGTGACGTCGAGGGGGTAATCCCAGTGCGTGGGCCTCGAAACATCGGTAATGGGGATTACAAGATAAAAATAAGGGTAGATCATAAGAACTTCCTCAGAATCCCGGCTCAACTAAACTGCGAGGGATGGGTGATGTCCCTAATTGTGGAAGGGCGTAGACCTTATTGCTGGCACTGCCAGACGCCAGGTCATATGGCAAAAGTGTGCCCAAAAAGAAACCCGGAGAAACCTAAAACACCTGTGGCTCCGGTACAAAAAATAGTAGCGACTCCGAAGGCCCCCATACCCGTAGCTGAAAAGGAGGTAGTAGACCAGACAGAAAAGCAGGAAGAAGGCCAGGAAAAATGGAGTACGGTGGTGATCAAGAAAGGGAAGAAGGTGTCTCCAAGGCCTGAGATAGCCCCATCATCAGCCGTAAAAAGAAAGCTTAGTGACCCCTCGTCATCGGAATCTGATGGAGAAAGACAAGAGGAAGGGGAAAGGATGACAGTGGAAGGAGACGAAGCCCAGACATCTAAGGCGAAAGACCCAAAACCGAAAAAAATCCGTGAAACCAAAGATAAAAAAGACGAAATAATTGCTCAACCCGCAGAACCCCAATCCCCAGTCCCGACAGATATGGTTGAGCAATGTACCCCTCCCCTCTACAATACCCCTTCAGTGAGTGAAGAACCCGTGGCAATGGTTGAAGAACCCGTGGCAATGGTTGAAGAACCTAGGGTAGAAACCCAAGAGAAAATCGTGAAAGGGACACAAGAGGTGGAGAAAAAGGGTACGGAGAAGCCTGAAGTGACTCCCATTGAAACAACCCCCTCACCTCCTCCTAGACAAGAAAGGTCAAAAAAGTTTCCGTTCCTGCCTGGGGAAAGAATCTGTGAGGCGGACGCCTCACTGGTTCAATCCGATTTGAATGTCCGGCAGCGGAAATATCTACAGCAATTGGAGGCCTTTACACATGTGAAAGGGAAGAAGGTACAGGATCCCCGTAACTTCAATAACATCCCCCTGATAACTACCTTCGTCCGACAAGATAAAGGTAGTAGGGCAAAGGCCCTCTGGAGAATGTTGGAGGCGGCAAGGGACGCCATACCAGGTGTGAGACTAGTAGAGGAGGAGCACCCATTTTTAAAAAAATTAGCGTCGAAATGTCCGGGGAGGGTCCCGATTTACGTTCACCCCTCATTATTTCGGGCACTTAAATTAACCTTTCCCCTGGACGTGGGAGGTCTGGCTCGAGACGGACGGATTTCGTCCGAACTGCTGACCGGCAGTCTTGGTCAGGCCTTCGGCGTCCTCACTCCCGAGGACTTTAGGCCCATTTGCGACATATAAGTGAGGGATAATGGCTTTAAACCTGGCCACATTGAATGTGAGGGGCATGAGATCTCGAAGCAAGGCTGTTCGCGTGCTGAGGGATCTCGTGGACCTTAAGGTAGATATAGCTGCGATCGAGGAGACCCACTTCGTTTCGTATGGGGATTGTGATGTGCTGACTGACGACTATGACGTCATCTCAGCATATGGCAATGTCCGTAGTTGTGGTGTCTCTTTGCTAGTGAGACGCACTCTGTCTGCGACAGTGAGCGTTGTTCATACGGATGCGGTGGGTCGGCTGGTCGTAGTCGATGTTGCCGTTGAAAACAGTGAGTTTCGGATCGTTGCGGTTTATGCGCCCAACTTTACTGGTGAGAGGGTTTCCTTTTTTCGACGGTTGGAGACGTTTCTCGGGGGTCCGGAGCGTGTAGTATTAATGGGGGATTGGAACGCCGTCCTTGACCCCAAAATAGATAAGGTCGGGGGTAATAGAGGGTCGGATAGGTGTGATAGCAGTCTGTCTGACCTGATCGCCTCATGCGATCTTGTCGACAGATTTCGCGTTGATCACCCAGGGCGGGAGATGTGGACGTGGCATACTAGCGCGGCCTTCTGTTCGAGTACTTACTTGGACAGAATGTTAGTCAGAAGAGGCGACATAGATTTCTTATCTTGTCCCACGTTCACTTGGTTAGGTCACTCGGACCATAAATTGGTTATGGCCCGTTTGAGTTTAAGCGATAGGCCTAGGTTAGCTGGGTACTGGAAGTTGAATACCTCCTTACTGGAGATACCCGACTTCCGGGACAAGCTAACGTTACTACTTCAGCGGGCTTTAGTGGGGGCGGTTATCGGGAGTAGTTGGTGGGTTAAAACTAAGGTTTATGTTAGACGCTTTTGTGTCCGCTATAGCCAGCGCCTCGCTCAAGATAGGGCTAGGACACAGAAGCGTGTAGATGATAAGATGACCCGGGCGGTGGCTGGGGGGATCCCCTAGAGATAGCCTTAATTAAGGGGGACCTCAATCGCTTGGCTAGCGAGCGATATGAAGGTCAAGTAGTTCGAGCTAGGTTAAAGAAAGTCTCTAACGAAGCTGTGAACGTTGACGCTGTTGAGCGTAAGGCTGCTTTACGTCGTGGCTCGGATGGGTACATTCGGAAGGTGAATAACCTGGAAGGACATACCCTGGTATCTACTCGTGAGATTTGCGAGGGGTTCCGCGAGCATTTGGAGGATCGCTTCACCCAACTACCCAGACTCCGCGGCCAGGAGTTTGACAGCTATTTGGCTGACTCGCCCCGCTTAGAGGCGGCCCGA
This sequence comes from Sepiola atlantica, assembly GCA_963556195.1. NCBI lineage: Eukaryota > Metazoa > Mollusca > Cephalopoda > Sepiida > Sepiolidae > Sepiola > Sepiola atlantica. Next base: position 79,823,816 of record OY744532.1, on the reverse strand, counting down.
GCAGCTAGTTGTGATGGGGACGTTACAGAGGGTGAGATCATTACTGCGTTGAAGCAGGTCGGCTACAACAAATCTCCAGGACTCGATGGTCTGCCATACGAAGTTTACTTGAGGCTGTCGCCCATGTTTGTTCCTCTTCTGAAGGATGTGTTTAACCACTGGTTTGCTCAGGGAGTGGTCACATTGTTGAAGAAGGGGGGCCAACCTGGTGGGGGGGATTTAGATGATTACAGGCCCATAACTCTGCTAAACACAGAGTTAAAGATTTTGGCCCGTGTTCTTGCGAATCGTTTGCAGGTTGTTATTGCTGACTTGATCGAACCTGAGCAGAACTATGCTGTGAAGGGGAGGTCAATTCAAAACAATTTGCATATGGTTCGCACGATCCTAGAGGGTATAGAAGACGACACTGAAGCCGCGCTGATCAATTTAGATCAGTCCAAGGCTTTCGATAGGGTCGACCATGGTTTCTTGGAATCTGTTCTAGAGGCTGCCGGTTTTAATCCGGACTTCCGCAAGTGGATCTCCATTCTGTATCGTCTGCCGACGGTAGCGGTGCAAGTAAACGGTAGGCTGTCGGAATCGTTCGTGGTTTCTCGTTCGGTGCGTCAGGGTTGTCCGCTGTCGCCCCTGCTTTATGTCCTGGCGTTGGAGCCCTTCCTTTGCAAATTAAGGGACGGGGCGGCTACACCAGTCCTGCGCGGAATTGCTATCCCTCCTCACTATGCGCGAGCCAGGGTTTCCGCGTATGCCGATGATGTCACCGTTTTTGTGTCCAGCCGTGAAGACATAGAAGCGGTGATTAAGGCGCTCGCTCGTTACGAAGAGGTTACAGGGGCCATTGTCAACCGCAGCAAGTCCAACGGCCTGCGGTTGGCTGCCTGGAGCGGAGAGACCGCACTTCCAGGTGACTTCAACTGGACTGATGGCCCGGTTCGGATCCTTGGCGTTTGGTTCGGACCGGGTCTCCAGCTGGAGAAAAATTGGTCGGAAGTACAGGCAAAGGTCGAATCGTCTGTAAGGGCTTGGATTCGAAGGAAACTTTCCTTGAAGGGGAGAGCTGAGGCGTGCGCCACTTACGTCTTTCCTCTCATACTTTACCGACTGTCTGTACTCCCTCTGCCCGCGGACCGCCTTCTTGCTTTCACGCGCTTGCTCTTTTCACTTCTGTGGAACGGGCGGAAAGCATACGTCCGCAGACAGGTCTGTACGCAACGTCCGTGCGATGGAGGCTTGGGGACGCCTGACTTGGCAAGTCATCGACATGCCGAGAGACTGGCTTTCCTGAGTCGTACTCTGACGGAGGACGCCCCGTGGGTCCCTGCGGTTGAGGACGCCTTTCCCAACCTCATACCCGACCACTCGGTCGAAGGTCGACGTAGATCGAGAGGGGAGTCCATGTTCGTCGCCGAATGCCGAGCCGCGCTTAAGGCGTTGCCGGGGTCCAGTGACCTTGCCCGGTCTAGGAAGAGACTATATCGGGATCTAGTGGAGGGGTCCGCTTCGGATCCGCTTGGGACGCGGCTTGGATTGTCGATTGAGGAGGCTCGCTCCCAGTGGAGTTGGGCGCCAGGCCAGAGTTATCTCAACAATTCTGAGTATTCTCTGACCTGGCGATTGGTTCGAAATGCACTGCCCCTCTATGGCAGATTACGCAGGGATGGCATAAGGGACGTTCCCTTATGCCCGCGCTGTGAGGACAATGAGGAAGAAACGGCCGAGCACGCCTTCTTCACTTGCAGCAAAGTTCGTCGTCTCTGGGAGTATGTCAGAGAGGTAACGGCTCGCATCGACGCCGAGCAGCCGATGGTACTTGATGTAGCATACGTTATCAACAACGTTGCACCGCCATGGTCTAGGGAGAAAAGAATGGTTTTTCTGGCGATCCTAGCCGTAGCTAGGTTAGTGTCGTGGGTTACACGTCTAGATGAGGTTCATGGGGTTGGGTCTGTTTCGGATCGTGATCTGGTTGTTTACTTTAAGCATCAGCTTAAAGTGAAAATCAGATGCGATTGGAAACGACTACATCGCATGGAGTTCAATAGAAGATGGGTGCACAACACTAGTTTGTGCATTCGACGAGGGTCCAGGTTTGAATACGTTTTCCCGCCTTAGCATGGCGCAGACGGTACTGGGTCATACGGAACCCAGCCCAGTATAAAACAAAATTATTTTTTATTAGCCTAGTCGAACTATAAGCTAGTAGGAATAAGTGATGTCCTGTCCCGATTTTGTTTTTTGCCGGCACTAGAGAGCTTCCAAAGATGCCCACTCCACATATTTATTTTGTCCCCGGCTGATGAAACCCTTGGTTTTATTATCTTGGAAGACGCCATCCATTCCCGTACCCAGAGCCTGATTAATTTATTTTCAGAACCCCCCTACTTTATTCCCACTCCCAATTAGGGGTCGACCTGCTTGTTTTCGGCCTCGAGCCGGAAAACAGTGGGCGGTCCAAAATTAGCAAAAGGGTAGGGAGGGTCCTACTAACCACCCCTTATCATTTTATTTGGTTCTTTATTTTTCTTTCTTTTTGGGTGTTTTTAATGTGTCATCCCACTCCCACGTTATTTCATGTTTTCATGTATCATTTTGGGGATATTTTAAGTAGGGTTAAGCCATAGAGTGACTGCGAGTTTTTTAGTGTGAATGTCTAGCTTAGGGTAGAGTAGGTTTTTGTCATTGTGCATTTTGTTCTTTGTCAAATAAAAAATGTCTTTGTTTTGTCTTTTTTGAAAAACTTTTTGTCAAATAAAAAATGTTTTAAAAATGTGTTAGAAATGTCACAATGACCCCCGACCCCCACCTTCCCCCCCTTCCACAGCGGGCTTTTATGCCTAAGGTGGTATGCATTCTGGGAATGTAATTTTAACTCTAGGAGTTAATGTTTTCCAGGATGCATCCATCTAAATAAATTCTCAGCCTTTTGGCTAAGATCAGAGTGTAGTATCTGTTCTCAGATAAAACATTCTCATTTTCCCAAAGACTAAGGCATCCCGCTTACCTAGCCTTGCGGCTAGGTTCAAAGCGTTTTTCTTTGACCAAGCCCCCTTTTGGGGCTTTTGTCACCTTTTTGTCCCCTCTTGGGACTTTTTCTTTTCTTCTTTTCCCTGACTGTTGGGCTGACTTAAGCAGCTGGCAGGTTTCGGGGAGACTGACGAACCCGTAAAACGGTGAAGGTCTCCTCGTCTCCGAATCGGCGGGTCTAGTCCTGCAGTCAGGTTTGTTCGCCCCTCTTGGGCCATTAATTATTTTTTATTCTTTCTTTCAGCGTCTGCCTGAGGTGCGCACTTAAGCAGCTGGCAGGTTTCGGGGAGACTGACGAACCCGTAAAACGGTGAAGGTCTCCTCGTCTCCGAATCGGCGGGTGTCGTGCCTCTTGCAGACCCGTTTATAGATGGAAGCCACCCGGGCTTCAAAAACCTGTGTTGTTGTTAACAACAGCGAGGGCGAGGAAGGTGTGACCGCGGAGGGCACCTTACTAGATTTGGTAAATCGTACTCCTGAGTACGACCTAATGATGTTGGGGATAACCGTGCCGAGGGGTTCTTCGACCTGGAAGGGGGGTTGCACACCCGAGTGCACCCCAGTTGAGACGGAGGGGGGTTGTACACCCGAGTACGCCCCAGTCGTATTGGAGGGGGGTTGCACACCCGAGTGCGCCCCAGTCGTATTGGAGGGGGGTTGCACACCCGAGTGCGACCCAGTCGTATTGGAGGGGGGTTGCACACCCGAGTGCGCCCCAGTCGTATCGGAGGGGGGTTGCACACCCGAGTGCGCCCCAGTCGTATCGGAGGGGGGTTGCACACCCGAGTGCGCCCCAGTCGTATCGGAGGGGGGTTGCACACCCGAGTGCGCCCCAGTCGTATCGGAGGGGGGTTGCACACCCGAGTGCGCCCTAGTCGTATCGGAGGGGGGTTGCACACCCGAGTGCGCCCCAGTCGTATCGGAGGGGGGTGGCACACTCGAGTGCGCCCAAGGAGGTGTGGCCACGCCGGGCACCTCAAGTACGGGGAGGAACGCCGCATCAAGTGGCAACCCAGATGTGGATAGGGTTAGCACACCCGAGTGCGCCCAGATTGGCTCGTCAGCTAATGTACCAGTTCCGCGTTCCAGGCCGAGGATTAGGTCTGCTGAAAAGAAAGATCTAGTGTTTGGGGACTTCGTAACGCCAGTCAAAACTAGTCGAGGTATAATTACTAAGAAAGACCTCTTGGCGGTTATGGATGATGTTCCCTTCAATCACCCAAAAAGTCCAGAACCCTTAAGGAAATGCAATTCCCTGGATTTGGGGATAGCACAAAAAGAAGACCATAGCCCTAGTTTTATTTGGGGGTGCTCCTCATCGGGGTCAGATCGGGAGTCCTCGGAAGACCGTGCTAAACAGCAAAGGCAAGCAAGGCCTAAGTTGAAACGGGGGGCATCCAGAAAGCAAGTAGAGTCATGGCCAGTGTTGGGCAGCGCTCTGATCCCTGCGGGAAGAGAATCCATGGCTAAGGAAGTGACGCCAACCTCAGGAAGTTCTCAGAATGTGGCAGCGTGGGGACCTACAGCACAAAAATCCCCTGACGAGTATAAAAAGCTTTTCAAGGAAAAGTACGAAGCCTATACCCAGGGTAGTACATTAAAGCTTATCCCTGGCACCCTTGAAAGCTTACGGTTGAGGATTGTGTCATTGGTAACGACGGACGCAAAAGCGAAGGGGTTAACCAGAATTACGAAGGACAAAATGTACGAGATGTTGGGGGACTTGAACGTCCCAGCCACATACGTAGTTCAGCGATCGTATGCCATGTGGGATATCCTGCTTCCAACAACGAAGGATGCCGAGAAAGTGGCAAGACAGGACCTGATATGGAAGGGGTTAAGAGTTAAGCCTGAATATCAGGGGAAAAGAAGGACGACCATCACAATCCTCGGCGTCCCATGCTGTATTGACTCCGACCATCTAGGAGCAGTTATGTCACAGTATGGTGACGTCGAGGCAATCTTTCCTGTCCGTGGACCCAGGAACATTCAGACGGGGGAGTACAAACTAAAGATGAGAGTGAGTCATAAAGGTTTCTTGGACATCCCCGCGCAATTACAGTGCGAATCCTGGGCAATGTCACTCATTGTCGAGGGAAGGAGGCCGTATTGCTGGAGCTGTAAGACGCCGGGGCATATGGCAAAAGATTGCCCGAAAAGGATTCCAGCGAAGTCCCCGGCGTCTGTGCCTTCAACACAGAAAAAGACACCTGTGGTACCTCAAGCAAACACAGAGGCAGCCGGGACGGAGAACGATTCCCCCAAGTGGAGTACGGTAGTGGGAAAAAAAGCAAAGAAGATCGCTATTACCTCCAAATCAGCTCCGGTTAACAAATCCCCTATTCAGGAGACAAAAACTCCTGTTGAACCGGTAAACACACTCACTCCAGGGGTGAAACGAAAATTGCCGACCCACTCGTCAGAGGAGGATGAGAAAGCAAATGAGGACGAGACGGTAATGGTCGTTGAAGGAGTGGACTTAGAAAAGCCTAAAGAAAATAAAGCCAAAAAGATTAAAGAGACAAAGGAAGCAGCAGAGGAAGAGATGGTGGAAGAAGAAGAGCCAAAAGACAAAATAATAGAAAGCAGTGGCACTGAACTTGCTCAACCCCCCAAAACCCAATCCCCGTCCCCTTCAAATGAGGTTGTGCAAAACACCCCTCCCCTTTTGGACACCCCCTCAAATACGCCCAGAGATAAATCCCCGACTACCAGGACAGAGGAAGCAGAAAGAGCCCATGTCGAGGAAGCTAAACCACCGGTAGTAAAACATGGGAAAAACAAAAAGTACCCTTTTTTCCCTGATGAAAGGATTTGTGAAGCCAATGCTACACAGACACAGACGGATTTGAATGGCCGACAGAAAAAGTACCTCAAAATGCTGGAGGCCTTCACCCATGTGAGGGGCAAACAGGTCCAGGATCCGCTGAATTTTATGGAAGCCCCAATGTTAACAACATTTATTCGTCCGGAAAATGGGAGCAGGGCAAAGGCTCTGTGGCGGATGGTGGAGGCGGGTAAAAAGGTGATTCAGGGTATGAAGCTAATAGATGAGGAGCACCCGTCATTACGTAAGCTGGCTGCCAGATGTACGGGGAGGGTCCCTGCTTATGTTCACCCCTCATTTTATCGGGCACTCAAACTGACTTTCCCCCTGGACGTGGGGGGCCTGTCTAGAGACGGACGGATTTCGTCCGAACTGCTGACCGGCAGTCTCGGTCAGGCCTTCGGCGTCCTCACTCCCGAGGACTTTAGTCCCGTTTGTAACACTGATTAGGAGTAATGATGGCTTTAAACTTGGCTACATTGAACGTGAGGGGCATGAGATCCCGAAGCAAGGCTGTTCGCGTGCTGAGGGATCTCGTGGCGCTTAAGGTAGATATTGCTGCGATCGAGGAGACCCACTTCTGTTCGTACGGGGATTGTGATGTGCTGACTGATGACTTTGAGTTTTTTTCAGCATATGGCAATGTTCGTAGTTGTGGTGTCTCTTTGCTAGTGAGACGCACTCTGTCCGCGACAGTGCGCGTTGTTCATACGGATGCGGAAGGACGGTTGGTCGTAGTCGATGTTGCCGTTGACAGCAGCAAGTTTCGGATCGTTGCGGTTTATGCGCCTAACGCTGTTGGTGAGAGGGTTTCCTTTTTTCGACGGTTGGAGACGTTTCTCGGGGGTCCGGAGCGTGTAGTATTAATGGGGGATTGGAATGCCGTCCTTGACCCCAAGATAGATAAGGTCGGGGGTAATAGAGGGTCGGATAGGTGTGATAGCAGTCTGTCTGACCTGATCGCCTCATGCGATCTTGTCGACAGATTTCGCGTTGATCACCCAGGGCGGGAGATGTGGACGTGGCATACTAGCGCGGCCTTCTGTTCGAGTACTTACTTGGACAGAATGTTAGTTAGAAGAGGCGACATAGATTTCTTATCTTGTCCCACGTTCACTTGGTTAGGTCACTCGGACCATAAATTGGTTATGGCCCGTTTGAGTTTAAGCGATAGGCCTAGGTTAGCTGGGTACTGGAAGTTGAATACCTCCTTACTGGAGATACCCGACTTCCGGGACAAGCTAACGTTACTACTTCAGCGGGCTTTAGTGGGGGCGGTTATCGGGAGTAGTTGGTGGGTGAAAACTAAGGTTTATGTTAGACGCTTTTGTGTCCGCTATAGCCAGCGCCTCGCTCAAGATAGGGCTAGGACACAGAAGCGTGTAGATGATAAGATGACCCGGGCGGTGGCTGGGGGGGATCCCCTAGAGATAGCCTTAATTAAGGGGGACCTCAATCGCTTGGCTAGCGAGCGATATGAAGGTCAAGTAGTTCGAGCTAGGTTAAAGAAAGTCTCTAACGAAGCTGTGAACGTTGACGCTGTTGAGCGTAAGGCTGCTTTACGTCGTGGCTCGGATGGGTACATTCGGAAGGTTAATAACCTGGAAGGACATACCCTGGTATCTACTCGTGAGATTTGCGAGGGGTTCCGCGAGCATTTGGAGGATCGCTTCACCCAACTACCCAGACTCCGCGGCCAGGAGTTTGACAGCTATTTGGCTGACTCGCCCCGCCTAGAGGCGGCCCGAGCAGCTAGCTGTGATAGGGACGTTACAGAGGGTGAGATCATTACTGCGTTGAAGCAGGTCGGCTACAACAAATCTCCAGGACTCGATGGTCTGCCATACGAAGTTTACTTGAGGCTGTCGCCCATGTTTGTTCCTCTTCTGAAGGATGTGTTTAACCACTGGTTTGCTCAGGGCTCGATCCCTGGGCAGGTTACCAAAGGAGTGGTCACATTGTTGAAGAAGGGGGGCCAACCTGGTGAGGGGAATTTAGATGATTACAGGCCCATAACTCTGCTAAACACAGAGTTAAAGATTTTGGCCCGTGTTCTTGCGAATCGTTTGCAGGTTGTTATCGCTGACTTGATCGAACCTGAGCAGAACTATGCTGTGAAGGGGAGGTCAATTCAAAACAATTTGCATCTGGTTCGCACGATCCTAGAGGGTATAGAAGACGACACTGAAGCCGCGCTGATCAATTTAGATCAGTCCAAGGCTTTCGATAGGGTCGACCATGGTTTCTTGGAATCTGTTCTAGAGGCTGCCGGTTTTAATCCGGACTTCCGCAAGTGGATCTCCATTCTGTATCGTCTGCCGACGGTAGCGGTGCAGGTAAACGGTAGGCTTTCGGAGTCGTTCGTGGTTTCTCGTTCGGTACGTCAGGGTTGTCCGCTGTCGCCCCTGCTTTATGTCCTGGCGTTGGAGCCCTTCCTTCGCAAATTAAGGGACGGGGCGGCTACACCAGTCCTACGCGGAATCGCTATCCCTCCTCACTATGCGCGAGCCAGGGTTTCCGCGTATGCCGATGATGTCACCGTTTTTGTGTCCAGCCGTGAAGACATAGAAGCGGTGATTAAGGCGCTCGCTCGTTACGAAGATGTTACAGGGGCCATTGTCAACCGCAGCAAGTCCAACGGCCTGCGGTTGGCTGCCTGGAGCGGAGAGACCGCACTTCCAGGTGACTTCAGCTGGACCGATGGCCCGGTTCGGATCCTTGGCGTTTGGTTCGGACCGGGTCTCCAGCTGGAGAAGAATTGGTCGGAAGTACAGGCAAAGGTCGAATCGTCTGTGAGGGCTTGGACTCGAAGGAAACTTTCCTTGAAGGGGAGAGCGGAGGCGTGCGCCACTTACGTCTTTCCACTCATCCTTTACCGACTGTCTGTACTCCCGCTGCCTGCGGACCGCCTTCTTGCTTTCACGCGCTTGCTCTTTTCACTTCTGTGGAAGGGGCGGAAAGCATACGTCCGCAGACAGGTCTGTACGCAACGTCCGTGTGATGGAGGCTTGGGGATGCCTGACTTGGCAAGTCATAGACATGCTGAGAGACTGGCTTTCCTGAGTCGTACTTTGACGGAAGACGCTCCGTGGGTCCCTGCGGTTGAGGACGCCTTTCCCAACCTCATACCCGACCACTCGGTCGAAGGTCGACGTAGGCCGAGAGGAGAGTCGCTGTTCGTCACCGAATGCCGAGCTGCGCTTAAGGCGTTGCCGGGGTCCAGTGACCTTGCCCGGTCTAGGAAGAGACTGTATCGGGATCTAGTGGAGGGGTCCGCTTCGGATCCGCTTGGGAGGCGGCTTGGATTGTCGATGGAGGAGGCTCGCTCCCAGTGGAGTTGGGCGCCAGGCCAGAGTTATCTCAACAATTCTGAGTACTCTCTGACCTGGCGACTTGTTCGGAACGCACTGCCCCTCTATGGCAGATTACGCAGGGATGGCATAAGGGACGTTCCCTTGTGCCCGCGCTGTGAGGACAATGAGGAAGAAACGGCCGAGCACGCCTTCTTCACTTGCAGAAAATTACGTCTTCTCTGGGAGTATGTCAGAGAGGTAACGGCTCGCATCGATGCCGAGCAGCCGATGGTCCTGGATGTAGCATTCGTCATCAACAACGTAGCGCCGCCGTGGTCTAGAGAGAAGCGAATGGTGTTTCTTGTGATCCTGGCCGTAGCTAGGTTAGTGACGTGGGTTACACGTCTAGATGAGGTTCATGGGGTTGGGTCTGTTTCGGATCGTGATCTGGTTGTTTACTTTAAGCATCAGCTTAAAGTGAAAGTCAGATGCGATTGGAAACGACTACATCGCATGGAGTTCAATAGAAGATGGGTGCGCAACACTAGTTTGTGCATCCGACGAGGAGCCAAGTTTGAATACGTTTTTCCTCCTTAGCATGGAGCAGGCGGTACTGGGTCCTACGGAACCCAGCCCAATGTAAAATTCAAAGTGTTAGCCTAGTTGAATCTTAGCTAGTAGGAATAAGTGATGTCCTGTCCTGATTTTGTTTTTGCCGGCACTAGAGAGCTTCCAAAGATGCCCACTCCACATATTTATTTTGTCCCCGGCTGATGAAACCCTTGGCAATATTATCTTGGAAGACGCCATCCATTCCCGTACCCAGATCCCGATTATTTATTTTCAGAACACCCCACTTAATTCCCACTCCCATTTAGGGGTCGACCTGCTTGTTTTCGGCCTCGAGCCGGAAAACAGTGGGCGGTCCAGACTTAGCAAGAGGGTAGGGAGGGTCCTACTAACCACCCCTTATCATTTTATTTGGTTCTTTATTTTTCTTTCTTTTTGGGTGTTTTTAATGTGTCATCCCACTCCCACGTTATTTCATGTTATTCATGTTTCATTTTGGGGATATTTTAAGTAGGGTTAAGCCATAGAGTGACTGTGAATTTTTTAGTGCAAATGTCTAGCTTAGGGTAGATTAGGTTTTTTCATTGTGCTTTTTTGTTTTTTGTGAAAAATAAAAAATGTCATTGTCTTTGTTTTTGCTAATGTGAAATTAAAAATGTTTTAAAATGTGTTATAAAAGTCACAATGACCCCCGACCCCCCTTTTTCCCCCTTACACAGCGGGCTTTTATGCCTAAGGGTTAATACATCTGGCAGATGTAATTTTAACTCTAGGAGTTAATGTTTTGCGAGATGTATTTCTCTAAATACATTCCCGGCCTTTTGGCTAAGATCAAAGTGTAGTATCTGTTCTCGGCATTTTTTGCCTTGAGATAAAGTGTATTATCTAATACCGATTTCCCCCAGATTTGGTCTGAGGCACCGGCGAATGCCGACACTCCCCCTCCCCAGATTTGGCCTGAGGCGCTCATACCGGCGAATGCCGACATTCCCCCTCCCCAGATTTAGCCTGGCACCCCACCGGCGAATACCGATACTCTCCTCTCCCCCAAATTTGGCCTGAGGCGCTCATACCGGCGAATGCCGACACCGGCGAATGTCGATACCCCCGCTCCCCCAAATTTGGCCTGAGGAGCCACGCGACCGAATACCGAGACTCTCCCTCCCCCCAAATTTGGCCCGAACGCCGACACTCCCCCATCCCCAGATTTGGCCTGCGGCGCTCATACCGGCGAATGCCGACATTCCCCCTCCCCAGATTTGGCCTGAGGCGCCCCACCGCCGAATGCCGACACTCCCTCTCCCCAGATTTGGCCTGTGGCGCTCACATCGGTGAATGCCGACATCCCCCCCCCCCTATTTGGCCTGAAAGGAGGAGGTAATGCCTGGAAGTATTATATCAGGATAACAGAACGGCCATAGTAAGGGAGGGGGGAAGGAATATTAGCGTCTATTAATAATTAAGAAAGAAAGGTAGAAAGTGTGGGAGTAAGAGGGGAAGAAGAAAGAAAGAAAGAAAATGGTTATAGTGTGAGTGAATTTCTACCCGCCACTCCCTTACTCTGACGTCATATCTAGTTTATCGTGACTTTGCATTATTTTTCTTCTCAAATTAGTATAAATAACGTTGAAAAATGGAGTTAAAAGCCACCCCCATTGGAGAAAAGTGCTCAGTCGACCCCGGAAGGGTCAATTTTTTTTTCCGGTTCCGAGATATTACACGCGTCTGGGCTGGCCGGTCGGAATGATGTCACCCGTGTGACCGTGTGTTGGGTACTTTCGGAGGAGAAGCTTTACATACATACATACATACATACATACATACATCCATACAGACAGGTGACGTTTATATAATAGATGATCATCTGTACTTGAGATTTACTGCAAGATACACCGGAAGTCAGCGCGGTCGCGAACACTTCTGGAACGCCAGATATTTCAATCTTCAACTTAATTTTCAGTTGTGTTGGTTTTTTTTTACTAATTCACAATTTCTACCTGCAAATTTGTCTAATATATGCGTCGATGGACAAATAAAAAATATATTTGTTTTTTCTCTGATCAGTGAACCTCGGTTGGTTAATTCCTGATGATAATTACATTAATGGCTATTTAAGCGTTTTCTTAATATTAATATATAAACTCAAGTTAATAAATAATCATCGGACGATTAGTTGCCTAATAATCCATGAGATGTTTGAATAGTATTTCCCATCGAAATAGTTGCATGCAGACTTACTTAGTGTCTAGCAATTTACTATTTTTGGTAATAAACGGTACGGGGACGTTGCTTACAATAACAAATACTTCTATGTTGCTCACCGAGTAGAACAGAACCGGCTTCCTCCGGCGTCTTTGAACAAAGAGGGAAGAACATACACCATACAGACAGGGAGAGAGAAAGAGAAAAATAAATTACTGTGTTATATTATACACGTGTATTATAAAATAGTAAATGTAAATATACACATATATATATATATATATATATATATATATATATATATATATATATAGTCTAAAGAAGCTCTGAGTCATTAAAAAAAAATGTAAAATGCAGTTTAAATCCCCAGACAAACTAACTAAATCCAAGATATTGCAGACTTAACATTCGTTGGAAAATTAATAAATGAAAAAATATAAGTAAAAAAAAAAAAATGGGGGGGGGGTTAATTATCTAAGAGTGAAACAAAAACAGGAGATCTTAAGCGTCTAATATTAACACGGGGATCATCAGCTGTTTACCATGTAACTGTTTCGGAGATTTAAAAACAGGACAGTTGTTATATTCATGGCTCTCCAATGGTACTGATTATACGACCATTTCCCAATAATCAAGTGTCGAAATAATTCAGCTTAAAATATCACTAATATATACATAAATAAATAATAATAATGATTAAATAATAATAATAATAATATATTACCCTTAAGACTACCGTATGATATAGTAATTTGCATATCAAATAACATTAATTAAAACAATAATAAAAAATATATAAAAATAAAAATAATAATAATACTATCTAAACACTACATCCAAGAACCATTCCGCAATATGGTAGCTAGCAATAAAATTATATAGGAATTAAAGTTGCATTAAAAATAAATAAAAAATAAAGCTTAAGTATATATATATACATACCTATATACAGACATATAGTTCAGTACTTATTTCAATAGTAATGCTTAGTAGTAGTATGAGAATTACTTATTGCAATCATAGACATTTGTGTGTTTCATTAATCTTACTACCCCGATGAGTTCTAACGAGCTCGACACAAGTATTTCTACTAGCTTGTCATAAATATATTTTCATACTAATATATATATATATATATATATATATATATATATATATATATATATATATATATATATATATATGTACTTTGGAGCAGAAGATTGTGTTCATCTTCTGTGATCCATACGAATTTGTGCTTTACTACAAAGCAAAGTAAAATCTGAGAGGTAGAAAGTTCATGAAAAGATCCTGTTAAATTAAATTCGTTTTCATCCCGTATTTCTCTTATTACGTCATCGATCATGTGTCAATCTTTGGAGCGTGAATTCATCCATGTGGTTTGAAAACAGTTTTTTCTGTTGCAAATATGTGATTGTGATGCACATGCCAAATTCTTGACAGACAGAACGAAGTCTAAGTCCGTATGAATCCATAAGTTCAATACCATGATGACACACATTTTCCTCCAATGACTGAAAATCACTGTTAACTCCAGCATTAATATATATATATATATATATATATATATATATATATATATATATATATATATATATGTGTGTGTGGGGGGGGTGTAGTAGTATTAATATATACTTAGAACAAGTAAGCTACACAGAAACGTTAGTGTCTTATTCCCGGGGAAAATAATCAGACTAAATATATGTACATATAACATAATAATCGATAAATAGATAGGTACATATATGTTTGTTTCCTTCAGTTCTCACGACTGCAAATACCAATAAAGTAGAGATTATGTCGGGAGTCAGGCCTATTAAAAATGTCAACACGTTGAGAAATGAAAATGGCATTTTGTTTACGCAGCAATCTTGACGCTGCCGTGTCATTTCCCCAACTTTGCTAATTGATCGCGAAGTCATTATACAACTAAACGATAGTAAACACATTCACCGAGAGGATATCATGTAAAAAAAAAAACGTCTTTCTTTTTTATCAACATTTTGCCAAAACAAAATCCGGACTAATTGTGTTGGCTAAGAATATTTGTGAAATCAATTAACTTCTCTTTTTGTTCCGAAACTTCGAATACAGACCTGATAGAATGGAGAGGATAGACGCGTAGCTATTTACCGCGTCACTAAAACAATATACGAGGCGAAATATCTGACGACGCTTTCACAAATATACTGTGCAACATTCTGAAACTTGTAAGACTTTGAAGTAGTTATATCTGTGCAATATTGAATTATCTTGTTCTAGATCCCCAATTCCGAATGTTCGTAAGGAAAAATGTTCCGCAACGGTTGGCCAGCTTATTTGAAGGACGCTTGATATGTTAGCAGACAAATACTAAAAGCAAATATTTTTTAATGAAAAACGCCCCAGACAAGGCATGAAGCCACTTGATGTAAGGAATAAAAAAATTCTATTTTAAGATCAAAATCTAGCCAACGATAAGTGTTAGATGGATAGATTCCGACCCAGAAATCAGCAATTCTTCCCCCTTTGTTAGAAACATCGCTCATGGAATGTGAGGACTAAATGAAAAATAAAGGAAAGCGTGAATATGCCAACTACATAAAGACAGAAATAACATGAGAAAATTTAAAAACCACTTGGAGCATAAGAAAGAAGAGAGCGTTATGATCGGAGGAGATTCTTTTATAGCCAACCGAGTCAGAAAAATTTAGTCAGCAAACACAAAAGTTGGCACTATATTTATGTATTATTACGATAATTACACCTTAAGTATAGAATCAGTATTCCAATTTGATTAAAAGACTTGTTAATGGATATATAATGACTATTGATCAAATTCACTGCTAACCAGAAACATTTGAATTTTCAAATGAGAGATGCTACCAATGATATGTCACCTAAAACCTTAAACTCTAATCCTCCAAAGGAACAAAAATGTGGACAATATTAATTGATGTCTTCTACTTATCGTTTGAATTGTACAAAACTGTATCGTATCTGTATTTAACAGAAGGCTTCCACCCACTTTTTCGTCCATTTGAATAAACCTACATTTAAATAAATATAGCCCAAATTACGGAATAATGATGGATTAATTGGTTTAAGCGTTAATCCTACGCATAGACACAGACGTCACTTTATATAAATAGAGATGAATGTGAAAATGTAAACGTAGAGTGTAAGAAAACGTTGTTCAAATGGTTATTCTCGAGTGGGAAAACTCCCGTTATTCGTCGGAAAACATTTCAATGCATATCATAATTAATTATTATTATGTCAGGTATCATTTTCATAGAGATTCACGCTTGTCGGATATGATCTGATAATTGTTAAATTAATTGGTGCTTTCACAGATTAGGACCCACGCTAAATTTGACCCCGTCATCAGGGTCTGGGTGGAGGTTAGGGTTAGGTTAGGGTTAGGGTTAGGGTTAGGGTTAGGGTTAGGGTTAGGGTTATGGTCAAAGTCGGTGTGGGTCCTAATCTGTGAAAGTACCAATTGATTTTTCTCTATGAAAGTATGATCCCTGCAGGTATTAATGCAAACAGCATTTACAAACCGCTCTTGATTAAATGTTTGTTCAACTACAAAATATCGCTTGAATAATCGTTATACTATTTGTATAATGTTATGTAATTGCTTCTTGGCTTGACTCGTATTTAAAATCGAAGTCATCTCAAGTAAGTCCGATGTTTCCTGCTCTTCTCAGGTCATCGTTCTCAGATAAATGATGAGTACAATACCCTTACACGAATTAGCGTAGATAAATGATCATTCCCACGATATTGTAATTTCCTATTTCTTTATAATTTAAAGTATTCTCGGACACACAAACATACGGACTGTATGTGCACGTATATTGAGATCAAAAGAAAATGAAAGATGGACGCCAATGAAGAAAGTAAAGTTCAATAATTTAAATCCTTTCTTTACGGCATATCATCCATTTCTCGGTAATTTTATACCAAAGCAGCATAACTATTCTAAATAATTTGGCTCATGCGATTTGTTGATCACACGTTGCTATATTTCTAATAATTGAAAGAGAACTGCATCAGTCTATAATTTAATATCGTATATCCAGATATGATATAAACTCTGAATAGATGGTCCTATAGTTTTTTGTTTGTATCTATTTGGTAACTTGCCTACTAGAAGTTCTAACCTACAGATTTCTTAAAGAAAATAGAAAATTAAAACTTTTTAAATGTATTCACTCTTCTTATTTTCTTTTCCCGCTCGTGATGTGTGTCTCACCCAACCAGAACACGAGAAACATAGAATGTGTTTCTTATATTTGTATCGCCTTCTATAGATTACAGATTATTCTACATTTCAGTTGCTTGAGAAACTGTTCGAAAAGATGACATTTTAACTCCAACTTATGGCGGTACACCTAAAATGCCTTCATGGATTGACAGTTGATAATCGCCTTCTTTCTTATGAGTGAAAAAAAACACACAAAGAAATACCAGCCGCTCAATATAAAACAGACTGTTATTTTCGCGCTGACCTCGAGCCCTCATCAAATTCTCCGTCTTGGTTGGACTGGATTTATAATGCGATCGGTTTAGTTTAATCCTGGAAACAGCTGGAGAGGGTTTGGTATTTAGCACACCCGAATCTGGTAGCTGATTTTATCAAAATAATACAATGTGCAGGAACACATCGTGGATCGGCTTAACCTTGAGCGATAAGCATAGAATATGTATATCTAGAATTATTTTTTAGCAGGTGACACATAAATGCACATCGCTTACATATGTTAAGTAAAATATCTTGAATATATTCTAGTGTATTCATCTTCTATTTGTTACTTGAAAAAATAATTAGATTCCTTGAAAAGTTTACAAAAACGCAATACTTATGCGTTCATTTATTTCATCAACATGCTTAAATGAACTATAACCTAACGCATCATTTTTCTGCTTCCCTGTATATATATATATATATATATATATATATATATGTGTATATTTATATATATATATATATAAATAAATATACTCATATATATATATACATATACATATAAATATACACATATATATAAGTAAATTTCGTGTACAACAGAATGGTAGGATTAATTTTAGAGGAAGCATTATTAAAATCAATGAAACAGACGAGTGGGGAAAAAAAAGAAGGAAAATTGTTAAAATTACCTTAAGGCCTTGTCGTCTGACCCTCTGAGAGGAAACGTCAAAATGGTAAATTAAAAACTAAAAGTCGAATGAGAAATGAAGGGGAAAAATAAAAATAAAAATAAAAAATAAAACTTATTTCAGTTGGAGGAAACGATTGAGAAGGGAAAAAAAAAAAAAAAAAAAAAAAGTAAATCTCTCAACGTTATGGTGGCTTTGAATCATTAAAGATCTCCAACTGATGTTTCAAAATCTTTTGTCTACACAGGCTAGGTCGATAGTTGTTAATGACTAACGCCTCAAGAATATTGAGATGGTAGTTTTTTTCCACACATATATATATATATAAATATAAATATACATGTATATATATATATCATATTTACGCCGAACCGCTAGGGACGTTCCCAAGACTAACATTTACACGCATAAATATACTTCTAATACATACACGCGCACACAAATATATAATCATGAAATAATTTACTTACGAACAACACTCGCACACATATATACGCATACAGACACGCATACACCTATATAATATATATATATATATATATATATATATATATATATATATATTCACACCACTAGTGAGAAGGACAGGGTATGTATGCGCTTAGACATAGTTGCCTATATATATATATATATATATATATATATATATATATATATATATATATATATATACATATATATATATATATATATATATATATATATATATATATATATATATATACGTACGTCATTTGTTTATTGATGACTACATATGCGTACAGTCCTTCGTGTGTTTGAGAATGTGCTTAATTTCATTGGCAGTTACAATTAGCAATAATACTGAGCACTTTGTAGAACTAATAGAACACTGTTGTGGCTGATATTATTTATATAAACATTGAGATGTCATTTCCTCGTGGCTAGTGCAGAAACTTTATAATTAGGATATTCGAGAAAAACAACTGTCTAGTTTCTATCTTAGCCCCAAGCAACACTGAAGATCAGCCATACAGAGAACCAGTATGTCTGGCTGATTACACATATATAAATATTGAGAAATTCGTATCATTTGGATTATTAGGATTACAGTTCTCATCTTCTGCGTTATTCACACAACGCTTTGGACAGTCTAACTTTAATACATGCGTCACGGATAAAAGTTCGAAGTGTAATCAGTTCTCTGTAGGTTGAAGGTTTTATCCCTAGTACGGGCGATACTATGAATAATTAAGAGATACTAAAGATATCTACCCGGACATGGCTGGCGGAATAAGAACAAGCTAACCACAATGAATGAAACAAAGGGTTCCGTTCGAAATTCCGTACAGATTCCGGAGTTCAAAATAATGATTACCGTGTTCACCAAGATGTAACTGAAAAAGATCGGAGCTTACATCGGCTGAAACGTTGTGAAAATTACACCCAAAGAAAAGAGCAGTAGTCTTAATAATCCAAACAATACAAATTGCTAATCCTTATCTAAAATAAAATATAAAAGGAAATATTGATAAATGTAGGAAAAATGTGGAAAAATAGATATACAAAAAGTACAATACAATCTGCACATATAGAGCGATTTTATAGTTTGTCTTAATTATAAAAACGCTTCATGGGAATTTAGTAAACGGGGGGGGGGGTGTTCAATTACAAAAAAAATGACGGTTGAAGTGTGGGTGCTAAAAACGAAAAACCGGAATCAGAGAACATAAGAGATGAAAAAAAAAGTTTGTTTTCTCATTTGTCACAAGGTGTTCTTCATAATTGTCCACGTATCTATTTTTTGTGCTGACCTTATTTGTATAAAGAGAACTAGTTATTTAAGGGACACGATCTTTCGATTAACAGATTAAAGAACTTCAGCGGTTTCCAGGATTTGCCGCCATGCATTTAGGTGGCATGAAGTTTGAAAAGAACACCGTATATCAAGGTATGCGGTTATCTCCAGTGTTAAGCATATCTAGCATGAAGCATCACCGTATACAATCATTATATCTAAGTTGGATTGTTTTGCAAGGCGACACTTAAATACACAGTTGTTTCCAAACGCAAAACCATCTCCAGCTGTTTCGGATATTAAAGTAAAACTATCGTTTAATAACGCCGGTCGTTTCAATACAGAGCATTTGATGAGTGCCCGATGTCAGCGCACAGATTGTTTTATAGTGAAGGACTCGTATTGCTTGCTTTATGCTTTCTTCAATCTGCCCGCAAGTAAAAAAAAGGTGATTATTTCGTCATGTATTTAAGATAGAATCGATTCGTCATTCATATGTTCGTCTTTTATATCAAATAGGGAATACAAGAATGTCCGTATATTCAGATTTCCTTAGTCTCTTGTCGGTATACCATAATGATAATGGTTTAGAAAATCATCGATCGAAAAGGAATTTAAATGTAACTCCACACTAAAGAACGGTACACACAGAAAAGCATTTTCAGTATCGAGATGTATTGAAAATTTATTGTTGCCATTTTCTTCTGTCTGCGAAATCAGATATTTGTGGGTGTGCGGATGTTGCTAGATGGATACGGACACAGACTAAAAATTCTTCATGAATGTTATAAACTTACAATATTCTCTCGACAACTTGTGTTACATTAACCATATACACGTAATATCATACAATATGTGTTTTGAAATACGCGTCGAATGCATATAAGCCAACTTTTTAAAAAGCGGAAAATGCGTATGTTTCTAGGTAGAATCCTGTTAGTGACCTTTTTACCTATCGAAGTATTACTTCAAGTATTCTGTCGAAGTAAAAATATGTTGCACACAGAGTGCAGTTTTAACAGTGTTCGTGGAAAATGACAGGATGGACGTATGAAAAATTGTTTAGAATTTCACTAATTGAGACGATGTGTATGCATTTCTGAGACTATTAGTTAATGAAAAATTAAATAGAAATAGCCGATAAATATCCATTTATGAGCGTATATTTGTTAAATAAATTGAATTCCTTCTAAAACGCAAATGTAACAAGGCAAGCATTGTTTTGTCAAGTACTGACCCAAACTTATTGGACGGATGGTGAAAAATTACTGATCAAATATACCGATCAATTGTGATATCCACACCACACTATAGTAGTGTAATGTATTCATCGCAAAACAGAAGAAATAATTCACAATCAATGAAAAATATTCAAACAAGGAGCACTTGGCACGTAATATTATTTATTTGTTTTACTTATATCAACCTCAAAAATAGCGCATTGCTACAGAGACGTTAAGCGACTAATGAGAATTAAACGCCAGACTTGGGGGCATTCTAGGTGGGGAGTTGTGCAGGAATATATTTGTTCACATCACATTTAAATGTCTGCATGTAGGTATAGTCGTAAAATTGGGAAAAGGAAGGGAATTACACAGGCAAGTTGCGAGAAAAGAAGCTAGTAGAGTCGAAAGGTTTCCGGAATCGGGGGATCTCTACAGTGAAGAGCTATAATTTAGCTGATGGTCGGGTGTGTCGGGGAGAAAACGGGGTAGGCCCTAGGAAGACACCAAAAAGCATCCGAATATGTGTAATACCTATTCATATAATATCTTGCCTATGACTACGTATTTAATATTTAATGCACAGAACTGAACATTTGTTAGAAATAGATTAATACCATTAAGCTCTTTTGTCTTTTTCTTCGAGCATTTAACACTCACATGGAAATGGACTGTAACCATATACGCCAATCAATTCAAACCTGCACCCGAGCAATCGAAACAACCGTGTTTTATTAGTGATTCTCCAGATGTCACAGAAAGTAATGCTACATGAGGTAATTTCAGGATGAAATCTAAAATACAAAAGAACATGAGTTCAGACCGACGTAAGGCACGGGGAAAGAAGGGCAACTTCATTTAAGTTGTGGAAGCAGGATGCGTTCGTGTAATGAATGTCTTACATGCGGGGTCCAGAGAACTTAGTCAGAGAGAGAGACAGGGGGGGGGAGAAAAGAAGAAGGGAGACGGGAGATAGATGGAGGGGAGAGAGAAAAGAAGAAGAAGAAGAAGAAGAAGAAGAAGAAGAAGAAGAAGAAGAAGAAGAGAGGTTATTAGATGAAACCGCAGTGGAAAATGCTGCCATCTTATGCGGCAAAAAATACACAGACTGCCAAGGACTGCATAAAATTACATTACTGAGATAGCAGCCATCGATTCAACATTGGACGTAATTAAAAACAGCAGGTCGAGTAAATGTATTATATTATACAGACTCACTTGAGACACTATCAAAATAATAATATAAATAATCCACTGATTATTCACCTTGTAATGGAATCAATAAGAGAATCGACACGACACCAGTGATGTTCTGGTGAATAATCAGCCATATTGGCATCCAGGGAAATAAAGAGTTGATGCACCCTCGATCCTTGTAGCAAAAATAACATATACATTCGATATACGGATCTTAAATCAGCAACAAAATAATTACGTAATTATAAAAAGTAATTTGAAATACATGGAAAAAACCAACACACAATCAAATAGATTTATTAGGTTTATAAAATCGTAAGGAAGGAGGGAGTAAATATGTTCACATTTTATATAGGCCACAAAAATGAAACTTACTTATATCTGCTTTAAATAAACATCTTCTAATACGTCTTAGCCGCTATGCCTACAAATTTCTACTGGTGCTACCGGATGAGTCTATCTGAATATACCAGCTTCCTGACAAAAAATGCACACAACGTTAATGTTATTATTGTTTTGCTTTCCCTTGCAAAAACAAAAACATTTTTCTCTACAAAGCAACCAAACAAAACACAATGAATTAATATTTGAAGATATAAAGTAATTTACGCATAAACACTTTTACCAAAATAACCGGTAAAAGGTAATGGTCGCATAGCCTGGACGCGCACGAGTGTCGTTGCCGACATCGCACGCTGCCCATGGCCGTAGCGGCGGTGAACAGCATATGGAAGGCGAAGCCCATCCCTCTCCTCGAAAATTCGCATACCGTGAGTAGGATCGAACTCGAGACGTCCAGCCCAAATACAAGTGCTATAACCACTCGTCCACGGGCCCTCACTCAAAATAACCGGATATGCTGTAAAACAAGACATCAAACCTACGCATTTCAATAAGAGGGGTTCTAGACATTATTGCAGGAGTTAAGTCATGGGTCTTTTGTGCAGGCCACTGCAGACGATGTTTATCATCTCTGAATAATTTACAAAATATATAAATACCCCGCTTGTAGAAGCATTGCCTCTAGAACAAACGTTAACAAAACTAGTACGTCCTTCAAAATAGGATGATTTCAAAGAAGTGTTACGTTTTCTTGTGATTAAGCACGCCATTAAATGACTCATTGAGATGTTGATATGCCGTAAACGAAACGAAACCAAACTGACTCTGTTGACAATTGTGAATGTAATCAATTGGAAATCATGATAATATTTTGGTTGTAATACCTGCCATTAGTTAATGACATGAAAAACGATATAGTTTTAAAACAAGCAGGAAAGTATGGAGGGAAACGGGAAATCGGAACAGGGGGGCGGAATCTTCGGAAGCTGTAAGGAATGAAACACCGGTATTATTAAAGTCTGTATTGAAAACTTTTAAAGAATTAATTGTGAACATGTTATTTCAAGGAAGAGAGACTACAAGTAAAGATCTTCTTACGCCCCGTCATAACGAGTACATCATTACACATTGAAAAAAGATAATCCAAGTATAAATTACGAAATAACTGAAATGTGGGCAAGTTTCGGCTACTAACATCATAAATTGATTTGATTACAAGATTATATTTTTATGATTTTATAAGATGTGCGTAGTTCGGTATACTTGGTGTACTTATTTAAAATGTTGTCTTATTCTCATAGGTGTTTTTATTATTTTGTTTAATGGGCAACATCAGTTGTTCTCTTTTTACATCAGAATTCTATTCGATCACGCACTAAAACGGTAAAATACATGCTCGAAAACGTTGGCTTGTTTTCAAACGTTGAACCCGCATAACTTGTTGTTTGCTGTTGTCCTGTCTGCCCTGGCTGTCTATCGTCCTTGTCTCTTGTTGGTAATACCTGTTTTGACAATAAATGAATACGACCCTTTAGTGTTAGATGTCTACAACTTACACTAAGTGTTATTCTAATGTTTCTGATTTTTTTATGATAATTTATATCATTTTCAGTTTTGTTGCTTTTATAAAAATAAATAGTAATAAGCACATAGTAACACTACAAAATATAAAAAAGGCAATAAAATCCACACTAGAATCTTTCAAAAACACCCGTGGCGCAACGGATAAAGTACTACTAATAATCAGTTCTAAATGACAGTATACTGGGGCTTAAAGTTTCAATCCTCAGTACAGCCGATACAAATCATATAATTAAGAATTACTTATAAGGTCTGAGACTAGTTGATCCCCGTAGATTAAATAAAGGCTTTAGTTCGAAATTGTGTACATATTTCCGAGTTCGACAAAAAGGTTCTCGTACTTGGGGAAATTCTGGGGTTATATTGGTCGAAATACTGTATCAGTGTTACATATCTTTTACAATGTATGAAACGTATCTGTAATTTTAAGTACTGTATCAGTGTTACATATACTTTTTTTCTGCGAGGAGGTTTGATGTCTAGTGAGTCACAATCAAACAAAATACATGTTTGTTTTCAATGCTACTAGACCACGATATGTTTTGGACATATTCCGACCAAGAAAACAGCAATTATTTCCCCTTTGTCAGAAACATAACTAATCCATGGAATGCGAAGACTAAAGGACAAAATAAATGAAGCGAGAGTTACGAGGCTGCCAAAAGTCAACCGACGGTCCACTTTCTACTCTCCTTGTTCCCGATCGTCTCCATAAGGCAAATTATCTCTCTGGAATTGTTAGTCTCACAACAACCAAAGGAAAGAGAATATTCTTAATTTCGAGTGAAATAGCATATATTAAGATGTGGACGTCACCTTCCTTTCTACTAAAAGCGGAAGACGTTCATGGCTATGGATATATTAACCTTTTTGTCCCTCATTGTTTTAATTAATTCTTAAGTTATTCTTAACACGTGTTGGTGTCTCATAACCACCAACGAACTGGCCTACCTCTTTTCACCTCTCTCTCTCTCTCTATTTCTCTCTCTCTCTCTCTTAGAGCCATATGACGTAACGTCCGTTTCTGACTACGCGGGTCGAGCATACTCGCTGAACCGATCGCCCCGGTTTCCTGTGTACATGTGAACGCCACCCTTAAAACCCTGATCACTAGATGTGTACTAGAAAACATAACCATTACTATTATAACATCATTAATTAATTAACTTGATAATATTTTTCACTATAATTGATTTGACAAAATAAAGGGTCTGTCTCTTCATCCAAATCTCTTCAATTTTACAGACTATCCGACATCATAAAATAATTAGTATATTGGCATTAAATGGCCTAAACTTGTTGATTTCTGGTTAACAGACGAGCCAAATGTCACCGAACTGAAATAAATCAAAGAACCTCTGTAATTTATTTTCGTCAGACCACTAAACTCACCACTAAGTCCAAGGCTTCTAAGAAAGTTTAGTTGAGTTTATCACTTTCTTTCAAACTTCTCTGTTTTTTTTTCTAAACGGGCGACTTCCTTTTAAATGTTGTTAAATTTAAACAGTGTAATTGAACGTTTTGTTGTTTTTAATGAGGGGCTATTAAATTTACGATAGCAGTGAAAACAAAAATAAATTAAAATAACAAAATGAGTAAATAAACTGATGAATAAATAATAGGAATACAAGAACAAAGATGTCTGAAGTTTTGGGACGAAAGTTTTCTTTTGCGGACATCTTCTCTTGTCTATTGATATTGAATGAAATAAAACGTTTGATGTGTCCGAGGTTCGCTGCGTTGGAAAGCATCAAATGGCGCAATAAAAAAAAGACTTAAGTAAAGGAAAGACTACGACGGAGGAAATTAACATTAAAAGGACAGAAAGTATTAAAATGGTTTCGCCGTTGGAAAAAGAACGTAGAATCAAAGAGGGAAATAAAAAATAAAACGCACCAGGAATTAAAATAAAAGAAAGTATTCTATTTTTGAGATTTTTTTTTAAATTAGAAAAAGATCAAATAAAATATATAATAGTCTTTTTCGATGTGTCCAAAAATTTCTCTAAGAGGCTTTGTCAGTTAGTCTATCAGTGTATTACTCTGTCACGACGCTTTTTGAAATTATTTGTTTATCTCTTAAACGCCGATGAAATAGATGCATCTGATTTAAGGTACGTTAAATAGTCTCTCTATAGGTTTGGTTTATCCGTAGGTGTGTCATAATGAAGATTAAAATACGATTTCGACGTCTGCCTCGTTTAACTTTAAAATATCATATTTGTCGGTGATATGGAGTAAGCTGGTACCCCTTCCTGAGATTGGAGAATGAGATGCTCCAAGGGCGATGAAAGGGAGGCAACTCTCACGACCACATGAGGAGGCAAGTCATTTAAGTCACCGTTTGGACCGTGTACGACTCTCGACATATTTTTATTATATGTTACCGACCTTTTCCAAAAAAGGTCTAATAAACATCATTATAGTCGGTGTGATAAATTCATTTAAAATAGTATTTTCATTGGGCTGTTACGTTTTAGTTTAAAATAACATTTTAGTCGGTGTTTCATGTTTGTTCAGAAAAGTATTTAATCAGGTTTCAGTTTTTAAAAGCATTTTCTCTCATTTATGACGTTTTATTAAAATAACATGTTTATGTTTAAACAAATATTTTTGTCGGTCTGTCATGTTTAATTTTAAAATATTATTGTCATCGGTCTGTAACGTTTAATTTTAACTCATCAATATTTTAGTTTGAAATAGCATTTTCGTAAGTCTGTCAGTTTTCACATCCGTAGTATGATGTTCTTCAGTCTGTCACTTTTTATTTTTTTGTTTAAAATATCATTTTCGTGGGTGAGTCACGTTTATCTTTAAAATAGATTATCATCGGTCTTTAAATGTTGAAGTTAAAAATATTTTATTTCTCGGTCTGTCAAGTTTGAATTTAAAATCTTATCAAGTTTAAAATAGTATACTTTTCTTTCATGTTTAAGTTAAAAATACTTTTGAGATTAAAATATTATTTAATTTAAATACCATATTTGTGGGTTTGTCACGTTTAAAATTAAAATAGACTTAAGTTAAAAGTAGTATATTTTCTGTCCGTCACGTTTAAGATTAAAAGACTATGAACTATAAAATATTACTTTGGTCTGTCTATTCTCTTTGAGATTTTAAATAATATCCGGTTTTAAATGTTGTGTTAGTCGGACAATACGTTTAAGTTTAAAATATTATTTAAGTCAGTCTGTCACTTCAAAGTTTCAGATCGGTGTTCTAAGTGCATAATTAAAAATAGGAGTTTCGTCGTTTCATCACGCATATGTTGAAAATCATCATTGCTAAAAAGTTCACCTCATATTACATATTTTAGATCGATCCAAGATGCAACTTCTCTGTTTATCGATCAGTGTCTGACGCTTTAGTTTTATCCAGCATGTCAGTTAATCGGTTACGCTTTTTTGAAATATAACTTTAATCGTCAAACATACATAATAACTGGACAAGTCTTTGTTTGTATTAGTTTCAAATAGCATTTTTTGATGCATGAACGTATCTTTATAAAAATCATTGTCTATCAGTAGATTGGTCTGGCACACCAGTTGTAAAAAGTAATTTTAGATGCATGAACATATCTTTACTAAATGTCAGTGTTTATCTGTAGATTGGTCTGGCACACCAGTTGTAAAAAGTAATTTTAGATGCATGAACATATCTTTACTAAATGTCAGTGTTTATCTGTAGATTGGTCTGGAACACCAGTTGTAAAAGCAATTTTAGATGCATGAACATATCTTTACTAAACGTCCGTGTTTATCTGTAGATTGGTCTAGCACACCAGTTGTAAAAAGTAATTTTAGATGCATGAACATCTTTTTACTAAACGTCAGTGTGTATCTGTAGATTAGTCTGGCACACCAATTGTAAAAAGCAATTTTAGATGCATGAACATATCTTTACTAAACGTCCGTGTTTATCTGTAGATTGGTCTGGCACACCAGTTGTAAAAAGCAATTTTAGATCAATGACCATATTTTTACTAAACGTCAGTGTTTATCTGTAGATTGGTCTGGCACACCAGTTGTAAAAAGTAATTTTAGATGCATGAACATCTTTTTACTAAACGTCAGTGTGTATCTGTAGATTAGTCTGGCACACCAGTTGTAAAAAGCAATTTTAGATGCATGAACATATCTTTACTAAACGTCAGTGTTTATCTGTAAATTGGCCTGGCACATCAGTTGTAAAAAGTAATTTTAGATGCATGGACATATCTTTACTAAACGTCAGTGTTTATATGTAGATTGGTCTGGCACACCAGTTGTAAAAAGCAATTTTAGATGCATGAACATATATTTACTAAACGTCAGTGTTTATCTGTAGATTGGTATGACACACCAGTTGTAAAAAGCAATTTCAGATGTATGAACATATCTTTACTAAACGTCAGTGTGTATCTGTAGATTGGTCTGTCACGTTAGCCAAAAATAACATTTCACATGTGTAAACGTATCTATAAATGACATTGTCTATATGAAGACTAGTGTACTACACTTGTTTGAAAAAACATTTCCATTGTTAAACATGTATATTCAATGTACGGTCTTAAAAATATATGCGTTCTTATTTTATTGTATTTTTATTTGTTGTTTTAATTCATTCTATTTGTTGTAATGTTTCCCCGGGGTCAGCTGATAACCCCAATGCAATAAAGATGTAAAGGAAAGTTTTAAAACATACGAATTGTAAAAAAGGAATTAAAATTATATATGTCCGATTAAAAGACGCAAATACAAGATCAATAATCAGTAGGAACAAAAGAAAGACGATTTGAAGCGAGGATAAAATGATTTAATCGCTTAATAGTACAAATGAGCGTTTCTCGCGTCAAAGACTTGAACTGAAGGAAAAAGGTTCAATCTAAAAAACAGAGGTTCAATCTAAATAAAAGAAGAACGCATATTAATGAATAGAAGCACAATAGGAAAATAATGAATATACATCAATGAATACAAAGGAAGAACGCGAAATAGACGAACATCAATGATTTTAAAAGAAGAGATAAGTAGTCTGACTTGATTGTTTTACGGCATATCAACCCCTTTTCTAGTTAGTTAATACCGAGTGTAAAAAAATCAATGATTTCCTTAACGCGTATTACACCTTTTTACATTATTTCATTTCCAAACAGAATATATGGTGAATATAATTCAATTAGTTGGCCTCGTTTTCGCTGATATCTGCAATTTTGTGTCATTTAAATGAAATACATAACATGTATTGTAAACGACCCATGGTGTACAATTCATTGAGTAAATTTTGCTATCGGGGACTTTCAGTCTATAGCCTTTGTTTCGTTCGTCATGTCATGTTTAGGGCAAATAAACACTGTCTCGAACTTTAAATTGTTTAACATTAGAGTATGTTTTAATTACTGTGCAATTTATCTGTTAGTCTGATGTCTTCCATTTATTATAGGAATAAAATATTCTATAACAATTATCGCATGCAAGTCTTTCTCCCTTTATATTTAAATCGGACGTTTGCAAAGTTTCATTAAAGTATATGTGTTATCGTGTTGTCATTGAAATATGTCTTAGCTAAATGGTAAAGTTAGGAGGAACTCTTTACAAAAAATATCAGTTTATAGTGCTTGCATTATAAGCATCATGCTGTAAGACAGATAGATATAGACCCCCTTATGTTTTACTCAAAACACAATCATCCTTCACCCTAGCCCAGGTAATGCATACGCGAAAAATAAGCTCTGTGTTCCACAAGAAACTCTCTCAACAATCAAAACCCGGTGCTCCTCTGGGGGATCATTATTAAAACAGAGAGCCCTGGCAGTCGAATAGAACACTCTCGCTTGAAACACTTGCATTTGATTATATTTTTGTTACTGTTTTTGTTAATATATTTGTTTACACTTGTGTCGATAAGGCCTACCCCTTACATTGACACAGCATATATATGGTATTATTTCATGTATATCTATATACACATAATATTATAAATTAATACATGTGATATAAATTAATACAATATATCACGTAAATCAGTCTTTACTACAAAAGTGCTGTATACGTGAATAGTATTATACTATTAGCCTGATAATTTCCACCGGAAATGACACATAAACTACCTTGTGAAGTCTACGTGCCTTCTTATATATATATATATATATATATATATATATATATATATATATATATATATATATATATATATATATATATATATATGCTTATATAAGCAATTTATAAGACATTCAACACAGTAAACGAATGCCCTTGTTCCACAGGCGTGCACGCATTCAGGCGCATATATATATATATATATATATATATATATATATATATATATATATATATATATATATATATATATAGTCTAAAGAAGCTTTGTAGTCATTTTAAACAAAGAAACAAAAGGCAGTTTAAATTCCCAGAGAAACTAACTAAATCCAAGAAATCGCAGACTTAGCACTTGCATACTCCGACCCATTGTTCGAAAATTCATACATAAAAAAGGGGATTCAAGTATTTAACAGTGTAACAAAAACAGGGGGCTTAAACTTGAGCGTGAAATATTAAAAAGGGGATAATCAGCGGTTTACCATGTAACTGTTACGGAGATTGAAAAACAGGGAAGTTATAATATTAATGGCTCTCTAGTTGCACTGATCAAATGACCACTTTCCCAATAATAAAATCTAGAAATAATTCAGCTTTAATTTTACTAATATATACATAAATAATTAAATAATAATAATAATAATAATAATAATAATAATAATAATAATAATAATTATAATAATAATGATAATAATAATAATATATTACCCTCAAGACTACAGTGTGATATGGTAATTTTATATCAAATAACATTAATTATAATAATAATAATACTATCAAAACACTACAACCAAGAACCATACTGTGATATGGTAGCTAGCAATAAAATTATATAGGAATTAAAGTTGCATTAAAAAATAAAGAAGCTTAGTACCTTTCGTACCATATAAATATATATATATATATATATATATATATATATATATATATATATACAGGGTGGGCAAAAACAAGGGTCCTATTTTTAAAAATTCATAACTTTTTTATTTATTGATTTAAAAAAAAAAATTTTTTTAGAATAAGTAAAGGACCCCTTCCGAAGCAAGCATGAGCCGTATTAGCCCTAAGGAACGTACCCTCATTTAGAAAACATTATTTTTGCTTAAAAAACTCAAAACAGTGTAAAAAACAATACTTTAGTTTTTGTAAGTTTTAAGAAGTGTTTTTCGGCTAAAATTTGTTTTGTTTATTTCAAAAAATCTCGGAAAGGGTCAGTCTACACACACATAAAGTTTGGTGAGTTTAACTTTTATTTTGTGGAAGTTATACATATATATATATATATATATATATATATATATAAATAGTAAGTATATATAACACAGTGGATACGAATATACGTCTGGGTCTGTTGAGATCGTGTTTCTCATTGTTAAATAATCATCAGTGCATTTCATTGAATGTTTTGTTTTTCTTTTGATCTTCGCATAAAAAAGACAATTTGCTCAACACACAAAAGGTGTTAAACCCGCCAGGAATTTCTTAGCCATTTTACACAAGAACATCAACAAATAACACACACACACACACACACATATATATATATATATATATATATATATATATATATATATATATAGAGAGAGAGAGAGAGAGAGAGAGTGTAAGGTTGTATATGAAAAGAAATCAAAGAAAGTGCTCGATCATATAAGAGAGCTAATATAATTTATTTAGATACTGTATATTACATATTTCAGCAATGTACCGCGGTTTCATCCAAAAGGGCAGATTTAGACATCTTTAGTAAATCTCCGTGCCCAGTGGGATCATCGGCAAGCTGAAACGATTGTAGTCACGCCCGACATGGAATGGCGTCAACAATGACAGAAATATATATATATATATATATATATATATATATATATATATATATATATATATATATATTTGTATGTATATTTATAACTGATTCTATGCTGTGACGTGCTAATGAGCAAGCTTCTATAAGCAGATTGCCAGACAATACTCCAACTCCGACGTTCGTTCTTAGAGTTGCAGTTCCTGATTTTCTGTTCACACCGTTTGCGATAATTGTCGATAAACACAGACAGTGCTGCTACTTTCTGATGTGAATGCATAAAAAGCCAACAGCTTTCATATTCGAGCACAACAAAGGACGTAGAGGTTTTTTAAGAGAACACATAACTAAATACTAAATGAATTTTAAATGTCGCTTAATCACATAGACATTGTGTTTATCTCTTTGCCGTGAACACTAATTGTAATACAGAAAACATGGTAAATATTCTAAGAACCGGTCACTAAGAGAGACGAGGATTCTGTTTATTTCTATTGTTATACTTATGCTGATTTAAACAATTTTTTTACTGAGCCTTTTTCCCATATATTTTAATCATAAATATATACATTGAGTTATGCTTGTATATATATATATATATATATATATATATATATATATATATATATATATATATATATATAACTTCTTTGTAATATAGCAGGGAAAATCCCAGCAGAGTGCTCGATTAATTGAGAATTAAAGTTAATAATTAAAAATTAAGAGCGTAATATTTATTTAGTTTGGTACAGAAAAATTAGTACAATATTCGTACCGTCGGTTTCAACCGATGGTACGAATGTTGTACTAATTTTTCTGTACCAAAATCAATAGATATATAATATGTTTGCGTGTGTGTGTGTTTATATATATTTGATATATATCAATATATACATATATATATACACATATAGACATATATACGTGTGTATTTATATATATATTAAATATTTTTACACATGTATTTATATATATATATATATATATATATATATATATATATATATATATATATATGCAAACATTGTTAAAAAATAACAGAATACGTCTGTTTAATTATACCTTTTTTATTTTTTTCAATTCTTCTGATGGTCTTTTATGTATTAAAACCAAAAAAATTATTAATGTTCCATAGCTTTCATAGGTTTTCTGAACGATTCCGATTCTTCGTCGAATAATCCTCAGGTGTCAAAAGCAAATGAACAAAAAAGCTGAGGAAAGAAGAGAATTTTAAAAAGACGGTTGAGAAACGCACCTAGAACGTCTTCCGCATTGTTCCAGGAAGTCGTTGCAAATAACGGAAAATTAGAACAATTACAATAGCAATGATTTACAAGCATAAATATATGAAAAAAATTGTTGAGATAATAGCAAGTCTCATAGCTAATCAGATCTTTTTAATACATCTCTCTCAAACTTAACCCTATTTAAGGATTTTTCTTACATGTATGTCATATCATTTTACACTTTTAAACACCCATTTTTCTTATAATAAGTTATTATATACATTAGTTTTACTGTAAAATAGATTTTCCTAGACTGTCTATTTAAGATGTTGATTGCTAGGTCTGCCAATTTGTCACATATTAAGTTTTATAAAACTTAATATGTGACAAATTTCTAGACCTATTTCTGATATACTCCGATTAATTTTTGGGTGTTCGCGTACGGTGTATCAATTACATGCCCACTCCTATGTGTTTTGGTCCTAGTTCCTCTGTCTTCTTCCCTCTTATCGACTTTACCCCTCTGTCTACCGTCTTCCCTACACAAGGTGTGAAAGTGAAAAAAAATAGAAAATAAAAATATAAAAAGTAGAATAAGAAATAAAGGAGAATGTGTCACCCACTTGTCATATTTCAATGTCACTAAAAGTCTTCTCATATGGTCCAATCGGATCATCTTTTCCTTCTCCCATGTGTGTGCCTTCAAAATAAAATTACTTCCAAATCTTCTTTT
Source organism: Sepiola atlantica (assembly GCA_963556195.1). Lineage (NCBI taxonomy): Eukaryota > Metazoa > Mollusca > Cephalopoda > Sepiida > Sepiolidae > Sepiola > Sepiola atlantica. Next base: position 79,790,817 of record OY744532.1, on the reverse strand, counting down.
TCTGAAGACGTTCGCTAACACGAACGAAACCGGTCAAATCACTTGTTTTTGTTTTTCTCCTGCACTTTAACCTGTTTTTCGTTTGTCATTTTTCACACACACACACACACACACACACACACATATATATATATATATATATATATATATATATATATATATATATATATATAATATATATATACTTTAATATTTTGTGTTTTCCTTATATACATCTCATAATCGTTTAATCCTCATCGATCTACCGTTATATTAAGTAAGTACGTTCGCAATGATGCAGACCCATCGTAAATATTGATTAAAATAAAAATCGATTTGCTCTGGATATTTTCTGTAATTTTCCAAACCAGCTAAAATACATGACTGGAAAAGAGAAACAAGGGAATTTCGCTTAATGTCCAAGTTGATCTCAATTAGAATCAATGTAAATCAAGTAAACACGGAGGGAGGTATGAATCGGGAGAGGGGATATGGCAGGATGAGGGTATGTTTAGGAACCAGGATTGCTTAACTCGAGTTGTTGATAACGGACAAGAACTCATAGAATTAAGTTATCTTGTCTTTTTAAATTATTATGAAATTTAAATAAAATGTAATTTCAACTAGATCCTCTATTTTAGTATGTTCATATATATATATATATATATATATAGTTTTTTTTTTCATTTTGTAATACTCGTAATCCGGGGTTTCGAATCGCATGACCGGTAGTGAATAGTCATATCTCTATGCTGATGAGTCCCGATTATTACGGACGAAACGTATACGTACATAGGTAATAAACAATAACAACTATGTATTATATATATATATATATATATATATATATATATATAATGATGTTGTTGTAGTATTTTTAAGCATAGTACGTAATATGTAAGAAGTTGAATTATTGACAATGAAATTTGCTTTAAAAACAGTTTGATACGATATCAAATGGCACACATTCGATAATTTTCATTTTTATTTTGAATGCAATTAAAAAAATTAAATGTGTTAAAATCTATACATGTATGAGTTTACTTTTTTTTACATGTACGTCTGTGTGAGTATGTTATATATTTTCAACGCACACCCGTGTGTATAAATAAGTTAATATTTATTGTACCTTGACCCATTCGTTATTGTATATCGTTGTTGTGGTCTATTAGGCTTACCGGATTCCAGGACAAGAATTCATCTAGTCTGGTCAAGTATCCAGCTAAGTGCTGTTACTTGAGGTAAAATTACTTAAAGAAGGTGCACTATCCCTCGAATGAGCCAGTGTCTAAGTGAGCTTATTTTTGGATTCGAATACTATGTTATTTTCAATATATGGTCAGGGTGTAATTGTAAGATGAAGTATCCTCATGCCAGGTTGCCAAACCCTTGTACAGAGAGACCGAAAACACTTGAGGAGGGTGTCTTTGTGTGTCTGTTTATAAATAGTTGCGACAAATTTTACAAAAATAAATTATAATAATTTACACTTAGCCTTAGTACACTTATGAATAAAATTTTAAAAGTTAAAAATGAAAAATAATCAGCTCGTTAAGAATTCGCACATCAATCTCAATTAAGATAAGATAAAAACTAAACTTAATGTAAAATATACATTAATGAAAATAATAAAATAAAACTTATGACAACACAAAACATCAGTGAAATCAAATAAATAAACACACAAAAAGAGAAAGCATTGGTTAATAAATATAACACGTTCAATAGTAATTTGATCTACGGTTGTTTACAAGATAATTTTGATTTTTTTTAAATTTTGAATTATAATCCAAACGTTCCATTTATCAGAACCCTTTATAATATCATATACAAAAGTCATTTAAGACAAACACATCAAATTTCAGTATATATATCTAGTAAGTATATAAGACATAACCTCTTATAAAGCAACAATATATTACCCCATCAGTAAGTGCAACTATTATATAAGTAATTACAATACCGGTTGTGTTCCCACGAATCTAAAACACAAGTCTCACCAAATTTCCAGTTCTGTCAACCTCTTTTCGATAACCATCAAAAAGGACATTGCAGTATTGCAACAGCCGCTTAACATTCATTTCTCGCTGGTAAAAACCATTGGTCTTCTCTTGGATTTTGGTGGCAATAAGCTTCCCTAAGACCCAGCACTGTCTGCATTCTTCCAGTGGAGGCCTAGTTTGTGCTGCCCATCTTCGGTGTTCTCATCCGCCTTGAACCTCAACAATTATCATTATTATGTACTCAGCAAGAGTTCCCATACAGGCAGTAATCAGTGATTTCTCACTGATAATCACCAGTCCTGTTCCCTAAACTCTCCCTAGATGTCCAGTGTTCTGCAACTCTTCGGATAACTACTGCAAATGAATTTGCGTTATCACAACAGACGCTTACTGTTACACCGGCCGTTCTTACACAGGAGAAACAACACCGGTTGTCACTATAAATAGTGCGAGTCACCAGAGACACTGAAGACAAAGCACAGTTTTGTAACTGTCTAGCCAAGAGCTAGTCAGTTTCTTACTTTGTTAATACACTTGTTAAACCAACCCTCGACTTGACCTCCTTTATTTATTATTTACTGTGGAACAACTTCACAACACTTACCATCGATTCCTCGTTGGTAATTACCATTGACCTTATCTGGGATTTGGATGGTAATTATTATTATTATTATTATTATTATTATTATTATTATTATTATTATCATCATTGTTCTTGTTGTTGTTGATGTTGCGTTTGTTATTCCTGTTGACGTTGTTGTGATTGATTCAATAATATTTATTCATCTTACATCTACACATGTTTCTGGTTCTAGCTAATAATATGTTTATTAATTCGACTCTTTTCATAAAACGGCAAACAAAATAATGACCCTGTGCTTCAGTCGGAAGCAATTGTAGATAAAATGGCAGCATTTTACGACGAACCATGAAGAAGCAATGTAAATTGGCGTTCATTGAAAATAATATTATTAATAATAATAATAATAATAATAATAATAATAATAATAATAATAATAATAATCTTAATAATAATAATAATAAAATAAATAAATAATAATAATAATAATAATAATAATAATAATAATAATAATAATAACTAGCGGGACCCTGTGGAAATTCCACAGTGTTTTCTACATCAATCTGTATCCGGTGGCTAGAAATATGCACATATTTTACTCAGAAAAATTTTGCGTGACGGAATGGAAGTATATATATTTATTTATATTACTCGGTTGCCAGGGCAAAAGCTGTTTCTTCACTAAATCTTCTTAAATAGGAGTGTCAGATCGTGACACACAAAATAAATAACACACACTCTATCGTATTAATATATAAATAATAATAATAATAAGAAGAAGAAATTTTAAATATTAAAAAATAAAATAAATAAATAAATAAATACCGTAAGCCTGAAACCGGCCCATTTAGTAAGCGTTTCCGCTAATGGAACGGGATCCCAGAGTTCTATCCTCGGTTGAGTCATAGCAAAGACTAAAACAAACATTGCTAAAACTCTCAGTATTTTATGGTCAGGATCAAGGACAATGAAGCAGTCCTGGGAAAAGAGTGGCGCCCTTCCCTACATCTCGGGTTAGCCACTAGTGTAAAGAGATCCTCTACTGTAATCGGACAATTTAGCCTTTTATAAAGTCTGAAATTAGCGACCACCTCACCTAAAATAAGCGAACGCCATTGTTGATTGACGAATTTGACAATATAACTAAATAAATATTTGAAAAAAAAAATAATAATTTGTCATATGTTAACTATACAATATCATTGCCCTTGTCTTATTTTTACGTCTCTATTTGGTACTTTGTTACATTGGGACCCGGGCTAACTTTGACCCTGACCCTAACTGTAACCCTAACCCCCAATGACCCTGAACTTTATAGGTAACCCTACCCCCCCCCCACTGACCCTAACAACGGGGTCAAAGTTAGCGCGGGTCCCAATCTAACAAAGCACCATCTATTTGTTAGTAAGTTACGCTTGTTTTATTATGAGCACCCCCCGAATAAGAGTGAAATATTTAAAATAAAAAAAATAATTTGCATTCAAATAACGCGTGTATGATGGACACTCTCCTAAAAAGGGTTGATATACCGTAAAAACTGGCAGGCTTCCGAAAGAAAACGAAATTATACTTGTTACTTTTTTTTTCGATTAGATTTTCTTTTTTATTTTGCTTTGAATCACGACTTTCTTCACTTTCGTTTTTGTTAAATATTTTAAAAACTTTTTGCGATTTATTTATTTGTTTTTATTGCGTTTTCACTTTTCAATTATGTTTATTCTCTCTCTCTCTCTCTCTCTTTCTCTATCTTCTCCCTCTATCTCTCTCTTACGAACACAAACTTTCTCTTTCTTTCGTACGCGCTCTCTGTGTGTTTCACTGAAAAAAAAAAGAAATTCCACATCAATCTGTATAATTTACTGTTAATAATATTATCCGGTGGCTAGAAATATGCACATATCTTACTCACCAAAATTTTGCGTGACGGGATTGAAGTATATATATTTATTATATTACTCGGTTGTCGGGGTAAAAGCTGTCTCTTCAGCAATCACCATCGGCCGCGACTCCCCTCCCCCGTTG